>VDFB02271358.1:177392863-177840752 GCA_007258455.2 Sequoia sempervirens
AAAACCCTCAAAATTCAAGAAGGTGTTTGACAAATCCACACTCTAATACCATGTTATATATGAAAAAAACACACAAACTAATATCAAACATAAAATGAGAATAACTTCTATGAACAAGAGTTGCAAATAATAATATGTTAATTTCTCAAAATAATCTACTTACAGAATGAACCTCAAGAGTGATAATACAATGAAGGAGAGTTCTTATAAGAGAAAACCCTAAATGGAAAAGGGTTTAGATCATGGAAAGTGTCAACATCACATGTGATGAGATAAAATAATCTAATAATAGCTCAAACTAATTAAAAAAACAATCCTAAGTTTAGATTAAGTGCATGAAGTGAAATTTTCCTAATAATCAATTAAAGAATAATTAATTATTATCTAATGAATGATTACTCTAACATCCCTCATGAAAATAGTCAAAAAAACTCATCATATTTTGATTCTTCTTGTTGACACGAAACCAAATGTCAAATTTTGTGTAATTTCTCCAAAACCCTAGTGTAATACATAAACATTAATCTGATGCACTAGCATCTTGATGAATTTAAATTTTTAAACTTTGGCTAGTTCTACCTAGGTACCTATTATCGCTTGTAATACATTTCCACCTAGAAACACTTCTTGGCTTGAATTTGACTCTTGAGTGTCTTCTCCTTTCTTCCACACATTAATTTTTGAACAAAAAGAATGTATTGCATTTGATCTCTCTCTCTTCCTATATGATCTGTTGGCTACAAATTGTTGAAAATACTTTATTGTTGAAGCTTCATGCTACTACATTTTTTAAGACTGCTCTAATACTCTCATCTTAGTCTCCATTACTTAGCTATTAGTATTGTAAAGCAAGCTCATTATCTTGTTTTAATAATATTGCATGATTTATTTCTACATCATTATTAAATATTCACTTTGAAATTTCTATTTGTGTTTCTATTTTTTTATTTTCCTAACATACACGCTAGGGTGTAATCTCTATAGAAAAGGGATCTATGATTATAGATTTCATTTCAATTTTGTGTTCTTATCCTAGATGGATATAGGTTAGGCACACAATCATATCTATATTTTTTACTTTAGTTGCATGTGGAAATTGAAAGGATAAAATAAGGGCTTGATCATTCTTGGCAAGCTCCCAAGCTAACAAGTTCTTTTTAAGAAAACCGCATGAGGATTTAATTTTTTCTCTCCTCATTCATTTCAATTCCTTTATTAATTTACCTAGTTTAGTTTTATTATTAATATTTCTATATATTTTAGGAAATTTAAGTTGGTGGTTGTTAGTTTTTTCTCCCACTATGTAGACAAGTTAAAATTTAGAGAATATTTTTTGGATGATAGTACAAGTCAACACATGAACATGATATCATATCTCATAAAAAATAAACACATTGTAGTAACATATTTGATGTTAAGCTCCATATTTTATCTTCAAGTTCCTTAATCTCTATTATTTCTACTTTTTAATCTATTTTATCATTTTATTTTCCATATTTTTTGTAATTAATAAAATTCCAACTCTACTCTTAGTTTATCTTAGGAAAAACATAATTTTATAAGTTGAAATTCTTTAGACTGTTTCTAGTTATATTTTGTTTTTCTTGTTTCAAAATTGTAGCAAAAACTCTCTTTATTATAATTAATCATATTCTAGGATAAAACTAAATATTGATATTAATAATATTGATTTGCGCTACAATGGATATAGACATTGAGGAAAAATATTATGCTATTGCTTTTCTCCATGCTCATGTTCCTTTTATGCCCCTCAATTTTTTTCAATTGGGTTCGCTCCAAAGGGAGAATTCCCCTATGCCTATGGAGGATCATCTTGAGGTGATGCATGTGCATAATGTTCCAGAAGGGGAAAATGATGTGAGTTATGGCTTCACAACTCATGCACAAATTTCTCATGGAGTGCAAACTGAAAGGGAGTCTAAGACAAGCCATGGTTTCTTTGCTCATGGGGTCTAGTTGGATGAGGGTGTTGAATCCCAAGATGAAAATTTAGTGGAAATTGAGCGTATGGAGGATTATAAATTTTGATGCATATTCAGTTGAAATCTACTTATCTACAAAATGGTGCACCAGGGTGCTTTCTCAAATTGTATAAGTTCTTATATAAATTTCTTGATTGATATCATAAGGCATGTAATGGGTGTTTTTTTCATCACGGTATAAATTTTGTATAAAATAACATATCTGCAAAATGGGTTTAATTGTGTAGTCATCAGATTTGCAGATTTGTATGTAGGATTGGAAGATGAATGCTGTTACAAGAAAAGTTTGATATATGTAAGACTCTTTTATTATATAATATATATAGGCTTTAATGCCTTTTATCTAAAAAAAGGGTAAAAGTATAAACATGTGTCACACTTTATAAAGGAATTGACCAACACAAACAAAAATTCTCAACCCTGACCACATTAAAGTGGTCTTTATGTTTTGAATTTCAAAATGATGTAAACTAATGAAATGTAGAACTCTTGATGAGGTTTATTCTTGCAATTTTTTTAATTTTTAAAAATTGTTTTGAATTTTTTTTATAAATTTAAAAGCAGATTTAGAAATGCTAAAAGAATTAGGAAAAAGTGACGTTGAGTTGAGTTCAAGGAAAAAATAGAAAACAACTTCATTTTCCCATATTTTTTTCCAAATAGATAACTCCAATATATAGTGCATTGATTTTTTTTTGAAAATTTGATGTATATTTTCCTTGTAATAACATTTTAAAGTCAAAGTTACCATAATTTGATAGTTTCAATTTGATGTTAACTATTGTCTACTTTTTGTTTTAATTTTTCAAAAAATAAATTATACTCTTTTGAAGAGGATTCTCTCCTCAAGAGTGAACCAAATATTTATCAAAAAAATTAATATATTTTTGTTAATTGCACAAGATAACTAAGAGGGGGGGGGGAATTAGTTGTTCATTAAAACATCAAAAACCTCATTAGAATTCAAAAGCTTATTAATCTTTATTTTGTTAAAATGATTTAGCATGAAAGTAAATAATAGAAACACAAACACATCAACAACATACATAGTAGAACACCAGATTTATGTGGAAAACCCAAGAAGTGAAGAACTATGGTGAGAATTAGCTCACAATATAAAGTAATTGCAACATTGGATACAATAGGCTTCCTAACAGAGGGCTCACTTCCCAAAAGAAAGAATGGTTCACTACCAGATTATAAATAAGAAGATAGAAGATTGTTACAAGGAGAAATCCATCTCAGAGAAATAGAAAGGTTCCACCACAACATAATCAAATCATTCACAACCTCTCTAAAGAATGTATACACCTTCTGCTCCTTCCAATAGCCTTAATCATTAAAGCTTGTATTTCACTTCATATTTTCACATTTCATGTCATATTTCACATCACCCACACATCATACCCTTAATTATCCATCAACACAAAACACATATACCATCCATAACCTTGAAAAAATCTCCATGGTCGGCTATGCACCTCAAACATGCAAATTCAAATTAGGTCAGCACCAAAACATTCCAATGGTGAAGATGAATGAAGGTGGACCACAACACACCTTAACTCAGACCTAAATCCACACATACATTCCACACCATGCTTCCACAAACATCGAACCATATTCACAATTAGTGTAAACACCCAAGGTTAGATAAACCTATGTTAACACCATTAAACATTCGAGTACATGCTTCCTTTGATCCAAAGATGACTCACAAACCACACAAAAAACTTAAACACAATCTAGAATACTCCATAAACACCTTGAAATCCAAAAAATCCTTTGCAACAACTTTCACCTAAAAGATATATTCATTTTGTACAATCAATTAGTCTTCCACACATTGTAACTTATGAATCCAACCTTTCAAAGCACCAAACCATGAAAAATTTGAATAACAAATATATATGAACAATATAAGAATACTCCTAGATCCACAAGATTGGAAACCAAAACATGGAGAAATGCAGAGAAAAACCATTTCTCCTAGACAACACTGCTTCATAGTTCACACACTTGTGAACACAACTTCTTCTATCAAAAGATCCAGAACAAGAAACTTTGGATATAACACCTTTGAACACCTTTGATCAACATATTTGACCACAACCTATATTTTTGGATTATGATTAATATGTTTTTAAGTAGCTAAAGGAGATGGCCTTAAGATGGTGATGGGGAGGAGTGCTCTAAGCAAGAAGAGCAGGGCATCCATTTTGAATTCTACTAGTGATTTTGGGAAGACTCTGATGATGATGATGGCAATGATTCATGGTTGGAGGCACTCCATAAACTATTTTATTTTGTGTTGGGCTTGTTTGATGGGTCTGGAATCCTATGTCTCAATGTTTATGGACACATCAAGTCTGGTTTATTTTGTGTATCCCTTTCCTCTTCTCTCTACAGATATTTCCAATGTTTTTTTGTGGTCATTTTGTACCTAGTCGAGGGTTTTGGAAGCCTAGTTTTGTGCGGGGTGTGTAGTTTATGGTGGATTTTTTGTTTAGCCAGATCTACTAGCTTCTATTATGCCTTCATCAAGTGTTTGGTGAGGTTTTTTTTTATTTGGGTCTTTTGGCCTATGTGCTTTTGTTTCAACCTGGTTCCTATGTTTGCTTGTTTCTTTGGGTGACTTTCTTTTCTTTGGGGTTTTGGATTTAGAGTGTTGGGTGGGTTAGTGTCTTTCTTCTCTAGGGTTGATTTACAGTAGCTTTGTATCAAGAGGTTTGTGCCTATTTCTTTTTCTACTACTAAGACCATGTTAGAGTGGTGGATTTCCCTCCTTTTTGTTGTGGTTTTCAGCCTTATTGTTGAAGGTTTATCCATTTTCCTATGTCCTTTTTCCATCAAAAGTGTCATTTCTTCTTATCTTTTGGTGCCTCTCTTATTGTCTAGGATTTTCCTAGAGTTTATCTATAGGCTAGGATTTGTTCTTTCATGTCCCAAATGTTCTTTGTGCATATGGGTATGGGTATTATTTTTCTTTGGGTTTGGTTTTTAAGTTGCTAGCTGATTTTTCTAGAAAGGATTTTTTTTTGTCCCATTTGTTTTTGGTGCTTAAGGGAGCCTTGGCTTCCCTATTTATTGATGGGTTTTCCACTTTTGAGATGAAAAAAGAGGTATTTATTTTTTTGGTTGTTTTTTTGTTGATGGCTCTTAAGGGTGTTGTATCCACCCTTGGTTTGGTTTTGGCAGGATTGCTTACTTTGTTCATCCTGAAGACCCTAGTGTTGTTGATACCCCTGGTGACTATGTTTACTCTCTTTATAGGAGTGTTGGATATCTTCCTTGTCTTTTAGTTAGTGTCTCCTATTGAGATAGAGACCTCTCCTATGGAGGTGGAGATGGATTCTATAGGTGTGGTGGATTGTTCATGCTTCTTCTATGAATTTTCTCTAGTGTAACTTCTATTGAGGTGGAGACCACTCCTATAAAGGTGGAGTGTAGATTGGTTGGAGATCCTTGGTAGTGGAATATTTGGTTTCCATGGTGACTTCTCCTATAGAGGTGGAGAGGGGGGGTTGATGGGCTCTATTTTTCCAAGAAAATGGTTTTTTCTGTCTTGGCAATTTTTTCCAATGGTATTTTCTTTGGTTAGTTTCATTAGATTCAAGGTCCCTGGTAAAACCTGGTTGTAAAGGGTTTAAGTTTCCCTTTAAAACTTTTTCTCTTAGTATTGGTTTGGGTAGTCATGTTGATCATTTGGAGGACTGTTGTTGGTTCGGTGTTTGTTGTTTATGTCTCATCCTTTTGCAGCTTGCTCATCTTTGATATGGTTTTGGGTCCCTTCAAAACATGTTTGTAAATGGTTTTAGGTCCATTCAAAATATATTTTTCCCCTATAATCAAAACATATATGAACCACACAAGCATAAAATTCAATACATAAGAAATGTAAAGAAAAATATAAAACACTACTTTGCCATACATAACACCTCTCTAACATTTTGTTTCCTCTTTTATTCAAAAATTTCTCAAGAGAACTTGGAAACCAAGCACCAAAAATACATTCTCATCACAACCAAACCAACTACAACATAGAAACTCAACCATAATAGAGGTTAATATCAAAAAATGTATGGTTATCAAAGAAACACTAGAGGTTGACACTAATGAGACTACTAATGACAACATAAAGAAACTAACCAAAGAATATCCATAGGTTGACATCAATACAACAACATAGATCTATTGACATAAATGACAATTCCAACCTCCAACAATCTCCCCCTTTGTCATTGATGTCAACACATGATGTGAAAAACCATCAACAACAAGAATAAAAAATGTGATCATCGACACATACACTACACATTAGTGCACATTGCTCCCCTTTCACAAGAATCTATCTTTTCCAACACTTTCTCTTTCTCCCCCTTTGACATAAATGCCAAAGGGAAACACATATTTTCTTTTCTTTTCTCCCCTTTTGACATCAGGTACACATATATCTTCTTGCCCCTATGGGCAACGCATGTAAGGGACAACAACAATACTCACTTTCCACTGCTCTACAACTTCCTTTGATAATGGTTCAAAAGATAGTACCAAAAACCAACTCCTTTTCCTTTGTTTCACTCTCTTTTCTTCACACCTTCTCTACATAGCTTTTCATTTCACTTCTTTGCACACTCCCCCTTAGGAGAACACAACATGTTGCACCAACCAATAAATTTTGTTCATATCCTTTGACACAACTGATAAGGACAACACATAGATTCTTCATACTTACTATCTTTCCACACAATTACAACATTACTCCCCTTGACTGCAAAAACCAACAATGCCACTACCTCCCCCCAAGAGGTAGCTATCAACATCAATCTAGAACAAGGAATGAATCTTGAAATCCATTGGACTGATGCATAACCTTATGCATCTATTTGAAATAATGAGGGTAAATGATCCCTAATCTCCCAGAGATACTCAAAAGTATCCTTAGGAAAATCCTTAGTGAATATATCAGCAACTTGATCCTTTATAGGAACATACTCCAATTTCACTTCATTCTTTGCAACCTTCTCTCTCAAAACATGATACCGAATTGAGATATGTTTTTTCCTTGAATGCACTATGAGATTCTTTGAAATATTAATAACACTTGTATTTTCACAAAAGATAGAATTTTTTTCATCATATACTACTCTCATATCCTTCAAATTCTATTTCATCCACAACACCTATGTGTAGTAAGAAGTTGTAGGAATATATTATGCTTATACAGTAGATAATGACATTGAATACTACTTTTTTCTTAGCCAAGACACTAATCTGCTTCCAAGAAATAAAGCACTACCACTTGTAATTTTTTTCCATCCACACAACCTATCCAATATACATTTGTATAAGCACTTAGAGAGAAATCAATATCCTTTGGATACCACAAACCATGTTCTGAAGTTCCCTTCAAGTATCTAAATATTCTCTTCACTGCTACCACATGTGACTCTCTAGGATCTTTTTGAAAGCTAACGACAAGAAAAAATACATGCATGGTATTTTATCTAGTAGCATTTAAGTATATAAGTCCTCCAACTATTGATCTATACTTGCTCTGATCATCCTTGGTAGATTCATCATTCTTTCCCAACTTGCAACTAGTAACCATGGGAGCACATATCGGTTTAGAGTTTTTCATTCCAAACTTCTTCAACATTTCCTAGACATGTTTTGATTGTGATATGAAGATACCTTTTTCTATCTAATTTATTTGTAGTCCAAGGAAGAAATTCATCTCCCCAAAAATTGACATTTCAAACTCATTGTACTTTTTTTCTACAAATCTCTTACACATAGCTTCATTTCCTCCAAAGATTATATCATCAAAATACACAACCACAATTAAGATTTTATCCTTTTTAAATTTGAAATAAAAATTAATATTTGTGGTACTTTTATTTAATCCCTGTTGCAACAAGTACCTATCTAGTCTTATAGACCAAGCTCTGATAGCTTGTTTGAGTCCATATAGTGTCTCCTTCAATTTGCAAACCATGTTAGGGGTATCTGATAATTGAAACCATTCTAGTTGTTCAATGTATACCTCTTCTTCCAACTCACCATTCAAGATTACAAACTTCACACCCATCTAATAAAATTTGAAATCCTTATGTGCTTCAAAATTAAAAAAAAATCTAATG
This sequence comes from Sequoia sempervirens, assembly GCA_007258455.2. NCBI lineage: Eukaryota > Viridiplantae > Streptophyta > Pinopsida > Cupressales > Cupressaceae > Sequoia > Sequoia sempervirens. The sequence goes on from VDFB02271358.1 coordinate 177,401,010, forward strand.
GCTTCCATCCTTGCCACTAGAGAAAATATCTCCTCCAAACCCTTTCCTTCCACTTGTGAGTAGCCTTTACACACAATCCTTTCCTTTTTTCTCACCACTTCTCCATTCTCATTAAGTTTGTTTTGGAATACCTGCTTAGTTCTAATCACATTCATGTTTTTTAGTCTTGGGACAAGTTCCCAAGTCCGATTCTTCTCAATCTACATTAGTTCAAGTATTTCATAGCCTTGATCGAATATTCATCTTTGTATTTTTCTATCACTGTTTTAGGTTCAACTTTGGAAATTAAACATAGATTTACTTGTTCTTTTATCATAGCAACCTTTCTTCTTGTTAACATGCCTTTTTCTCTTATCACTAATGATCTAATATTCAAAGTGATTCTTCTACGCATACTTAGGAGTTTTAGGGATCTTTTTTAGAGTTTATTCCTCTTCAATCGATAGTTCTTTTTCCTTTCCTTCATCGTTCTCATCTTCTCTCCAAGAGGACTCATCTGATTCATATCCATCTATCATCACTGAAATTTAATGTATATCTTTATCCACTTTGAGACTTGTACTTTCAACAATCCTTTTTAGCCTCTTGTTGTAGCACCAACAAGCCTTTCTTTTTGTAGAATATCCAAGGAAGATACCTTCATGAGATCTTTGCATCCAAATTTCATAATTTTTCTTCATCTCTCTTGATATTAAATTTTCTTCCAAATACTCTAAAATATTTGATAGTAGGAGTTATTTCATACCATAACCCATAGGGAATCTTTGAACTATTTTTCCTTGCTTGTGCTCTATTAAGTATGTAGACTGCAATATGAATTTCTTCTCTCCAGTAGACTTCTGATAGGTTTTTTTATTTCATCATTGTTCTTGCTACTTCCTAAACAATCCTATTCTTTCTTTCCACCACTCCATTCTGCTGAGGACTCCTAGGAGCTGACAACTACCTTTTATTCCATGATCTCATTGGAGGTGAACTCTCCACCTAAGTCATATCTTAAACATTTTATTTTCATATCCATTTCATTCTCAACCATACCTTTAATTTCCTTAAACATATCTAGAGCTTCTATTTTTTTTTTGAGAAAATTTACCCAAGTCATTCTATAATAATAATCAATTAATAGCATGAAATACCTATTACCTTGAAAGATTCTTATTCTAGTAGGTCCACAAAGGTCTGTATGCACCAACCCCAAAGGTCATGTAGTAGATTGTTCTTTGACTTTGAAACTCTTTCTAGCTTGCTTCCCAATTCAACATTCCTTGTAGATAGCATTGATAAGATTTGTAATCTTTGGTAGATCTCTCATAGCTTGAATTGAACTTATCCTTACTATGCTATCAAAATTCATGTGACACATTCTTCTATGCCATATCAAAATTTCATTGATTTGAGTCATAAATCACTAACCATTTTCACCCTTAAGCTGATAAACATTTCCATCTATCCTTCTTCCTATAGCAACCATAGTTTTGGAGCCTTTTCTGATCTCACAACCATTGTCCTAAAACACAATGTTATATAATTTGCTAATCATTTTTCCTACACTAAGAATATTACGTCACAGACCTTTAACATAAGGAATATCCTTTGTATTATTCTTTCCATCAAAACTCATTGAACCTTTTCCACATATCTTAACAGATGTATCATCACCAAACTTAACATGACCTCCTTCAAATTTCTCAAGTTTAACAAACTTACTCTTATCACCACTCATGTGATTTGAGCATCCACTATCAATGATCTAGAAGTTCTTCTCCTATCTAGCATGAAATGCAATCAACATTTTTCCTTCAACATTATGACCTACTTCCAAAGCTCTTTCCTTCATACATCTCTCAGAGTTAGCAGAATTAGTTCTAACATTTAGAGCCATGAACAAGCATTCATTATCTTCATCATCTAGGTAATCAGGTTCATCATCAGATCTATTGAAATCTTCTTTAACATAATAACTTCTCTTAATTGATTTACCTTTATTCTCCTTATGTTTATCATTTGAAGCTTTGACTGGACATCTTGAAGCATAATGACCTATCTTTCCACAATTGAAACATTTGAAAAGAAACTCACCTCTATATTTTCTAGTTCCATTTTAAAATCTCCTCACAAAATTTTCTTCTACATCATCAATATCATCCTGATCTAATTCATCATTCTTCTCTTCTTTTCTAGGTTTGGAGGAAGACTCATTCTTTGAGCTTCCTTAATATTAGAAACTTTATGGCTATAATTTTTAGGATGAGTTCTCAATACCTTCTTTACCACTTCATCTTCATCTAATTTTCCACCAAGACCTCTGATGGAATTGACAACTCCATCGACTTTATACAAGTAGCTTATAATATCTTCATCCTCTTATATTCACAGGTTTTCAAACTTGATATTTATATTTTGCATCTTTCCTTGCTTGACCTTATCATCTCCTTCATAGATACTTTCCAAATTTTTCTAGATCTCACCAATAGTTTTGTAATTCATAAGCTTCGCAAGTTCAACATTAGAAAGGCCACTCATAATAGCATACCTTGCTTTTCCATTATTCTCATAAGCCTCGATCTCATCATTAGTTGACAGCTAATTATAGGAATGGTATATCCAACTTCAACCGAATTCCAAAATCCAAACCCTAGGGAGACAAGGAAACCTTCCATCTTGGTCTTCCAAAATGTATAATAGGATCCATCCATCAAAAAAATGATCCTCCTTCTTGTATGCCATCCATATCTTTTAAAATTAGTTAAGCTTTCTTCTAAGGAAATTTTCTCTAGTACCAATTGTTGAATGCACAAGATAACTGAGAGGGGGGGTAAATTAGTTGTTCATTAAAACATCAAAACCCTCATTAGTGTTCATAACCTTATTAACCTTTAATATATTAAACTAATTCAACATGAAATTAAATAAAAAAAATAGAAACACACCAACACCATACACAATAGAACACCAAATTTATGTGGAAAACCCAAGAGGGGAAAAAAATGGTGAGGATTAACTCACAATATAAAGTAATTGAAACACCAAATACAATAGGCTCACTATCGAAGGGATCAATGCCTAAAATAAAGAAGGGTTCACTGCTAAGGGCTCACTACCAAATTAGAGAGAAGAAGATAGAATATCGTTACAATGAGAAATCCATCTCAAAGAAAAAGAAAAGTTCCACCATAGCATCACCAAATCATTTCCAACCTCTTTAAAGAATGTATACACCTTCTGCTCACTGCTTCTAACAATCTTAATCATTAAATCTTGCTGGAAAGAGACACTACACAAGTCATTTGGTGTTGTCATTGATGGAAACCCTAGTCAGTAATCCTATCTGCAATTCAATATGTAACTGTACTAGAAGTCAGATTAATGATATGTGAAGAAAACAAGACATCCGATAGAAAAGGCTGACAATGTGATTGTAGCATGTTGCGGATATTCGAGGAATAATTGTTTAAGGTATTTCATGTTCAAAGATGTTGTTTTGGTTCCATCTTATGTTTTGGCCGATGTTGGTTGATTTGAATTGATAATTATTTATGGATTGAGCTGACGGTTTGTAAATATTTTATATTTTGAAGCCAACATGTAGTTGTTCAAATTTATATTTGCGGATATATATAATCAATTTTTCATATAATTTTGGTGTGTGATGATGTGTGATGTGAAATTTAGAAGGATTGTAGAATGATTTTGCATAGTTTCACTTACACAAAATAAAGATTGGTGATTCATATTAAAGCAGGCAGAGTTTCGAGAGGAAACTCTGATAGAGTGTGAAGGATCTGATAAATGTGCTTAACCATAACTATAATTAGGCATTGGAAGATGCTCTCTCATAGTTCATCCACTCCAGTTCTCTTTTGTAATATAGTGAGTCTTATTTTGGGTAGTAAGCCTTTTTGTATTTGAGTAGTGAGCTCTAGGCAGTGTGTCTAAATGCAAGTGCATTCCTTTGTAAAAACTTATTTTGAGTATACTCATCATATTATGGATTAATCTCCACTGTGGTTTTTCCCCTAATAGGGCTTCCACATAAAAATCCTTGTGTTATGGTGTCATGGTTTATTGCTTCATGTGCTTGCATCTTTATTTTGGTTCAATGCTATAAGTGGTTTAAGGAACAAGTTAATAAAGTTAAATTTTGTAGAACACTGATTCACCCCCCTCTTAGTGTTCCTTGATTCCAACAATTGGTATCAGAGCCTAGTTCCTCGGAAGAAGTTTAATAGCTTGGGCAAGATTTGGGAAGGTGATTCAATGGATTATGATAGTCTTTGTCAATAAATTTTGGTGGCACTAGATGATCTTGATTAGTCCAAATATGAAGTCCAAGAATTGCAAGCAAGTCTTAAAAATACTAATAAATTCGTTCAATCATTGAAGGATCAAATCAATAAATCTAGGGAAAAGAGAAAGGACAGGGAAAAGAGAAAGGACCTCTATTATAATCTCAAGCAGAAAGAAAGTAAAAGCATGTAATATGATCACCTGATTCAAGCCTTGAAGGAAAAGATAGAAGAATGTGAAAAGCTCACCAGAGATAATGTTGTCCTAAAGCATGAGATGGAATCTATTGTGATGAGGATGACCAGGGAGATTGAAGAGAAAAAGAAGAATGAAGAGAATCTTACTCAATCCTTAAAAGAAAAATTTGATGAGTGCAATAGAATTAATGATGGATTCATTGACCTGGCACTTGAATTGCAACAATCCAAAAACAATGAAGAAGAGCTTGAAAGATAGATTGTTACTCTTAGGGATGAACTTGCTACTAAAAATGAATACAATGAGAATTTCAAGGTTAACTTAGCTAAGCTTGATGAATTACTTTAGAGTCAGAAGATTAGAAGTGACAAGAAAGGTCTTAGACATGAGAAAGGATAAATCTCTGGATCTGGTAAAACGAAATTTAGGCCAGGAAATTAGATGAACAAAGAAAGAAGTTATCTAGTAAGACAACCTAATGCTCAAAATTTCAATGGATATTGTTTTGTTTGCAATAAATTTGGTCATATGTCTACTCAATGTAGAAGTAGAATGAATCAAAGTGGTCCATCATTCTCTAGTCAATGTTTCAATTGCAATAAGTATGTTCATAAGTCAATTGAATGCAGAAATATGACAAACAACTTTTAAAATAGAAATATCAGATGTTATGCCTACAATAGATTTGGAAATATTACTAACCAGTGTAGATCAAGAGAAAATCAATGGAATAACTAGTTTGGACAAAGAAATTTCATGTGCTATAATTGCAACAAATCTAGTCACATTACAAGACTTTATAGAAGTAGGAAAGGTCTAGTAAACAAAATGAAAAATATGCAGAAGGATGATAAAGGAAAAGGAAAAACTACTACAAATGAGATCAAGAATTAAATGAAGAATAAATGGGTGAAGAAGAGCAATTTTGATGTAGGAAATGAGTCAGCACTAGGATTTGGTGTTGGAAATTCCTCTGAGAATTAGTTTAAGGCCTTTGGCCTAGGGGGAGCTCTTAAGAAAATCTTCTACCCCCTGTTGGTAGTTGGTATCAGAATGTGGAAAATTGCAATGATTGCATTACTAATGTACAAATTCCTTGGGAACACTTGTGAAGGAAATTTATACAATATCAAATGGTAAAGTGCAATGGGAAGGTGATAGACCAGTGGCTATTCAAATTAGATACATCTTGTATGGAATTGGTGACAACAAAGCAAGGAAAACTACTATTTGTGGTTACTTCAAAAGCTTTTAGAATGAAACAAAAACTAGGGAAAGAATTCCTACATCTGTTGTAGAAAAATATAAGGACACTATTTGCTTCATGGTTGAAATTGATCAATGTTTGATGGAAGCAAAAAAATGTAGAATAGTTTGAATAATCCCTATGGGTTATGAGGTTGAAGAACACATTTTGGATTTGTATGCACAACACTTGTTGATTAAAACCTCGAGATCTAACAGAAGAAAGGTTTGGTACCTTTGAAGAGAAGAATATGCAAGTGCATGCAAAACTAAAGAAGCCTATGATAGTCTAAAGGGTGAGAAAGGAAGTTGAAGTTTTTGCAAAAAGCATCAGAATATCAATTGAAGTAGTGAGGGAAGTGAGGAAGAAAAGAGATCAAGTTGAAGAAGGGGAGCCTACTAGAATTGAGTCATCTAGTTCAGTAGAATCCTCTACTAGATCTAGATCTACAAGGAGCTCTACACTTTCATCCGATCCTACAAAGAAATCAAGCCCAATAAAATCTCAAGTCATGAAATCTGGAAGAGAATGAAAGAGGAAAAGCACAAGAGTCTATGTTGCTATTGAAGATGATGAAGAAACTAGATCGAATGAAGAAGTAAGAGAAATCAAGCATAAGGTAACCAAGGAATCAAAAGTATCTAAGCACAAGCCCTCTAGTGAGGGAAAAACAAAGAAAAAGGTGAAAACTAGTAAATTAGGTATGACTGTAGGGGAAGTGGAAAAAGCTTTAATTAAGGATGGTAATCTCATACCACTTTATGAATGGTTACACACTTTTGATAGTGCCGGTTAGAGAACTCTTGAAGAAGCCACAATAAAATATCTAAATATTTTTAATATTAATCTCATAGAAATAATGTCAGAGTTAACTAAAGGGTTATATGAAGTCTTGGAAATGAGGAGAGTAAATGCAAGGATTGAAGAAGGACAAATGAGAGAATGCATACTTGTTAACCTATGTCTGGTAATATCAATAGACGAGATGAAGAAAATCCTCATTGATGCAAAAAGGGATTTTTAGAGCAAAACAAGGGCAAGTAAGCTTATGATCGGATAGACTAAGGAAGTAGCAAAAGATACTGAGAAAATTCTTAAGGTAGTTCTGTTAAAGAACAGATATAACAATCAAGATGTCTAGGATAATACTGAAGAAGTGAAAGAAGACACATTTGAGGACATTCAGAATCCTCTAGATATGCAAGATATTGAAATTCCCATGGAGACTGAAGCTCCTAAAAGTGTGTCAGTTGAAGAAGCAGAGATTCCCATAGCCAAGCAAGAATCTATGATTGAAGAAAAGAAGGCTGAGGCAAAGGAGATTGCTATGGAAGTAAGAGACACTACAAAGCTAGTAAAGAATTTTTTAGAAGAACAGCAGGAGGAGTTTCACCCTGAATTGGTTGAAGGTCCTATCAACTTGGCCACTCTATCTCCTATTTAGAAGCGGAAGGTAGCATCATTTGCTCAGACCAAGGAAAGGGAGGAGATATTGAAATCTCACATTGAGAACAGTGAGCTGCTAAGTATTACATCTAGTATCTTGGAGAAGATCATGCCCACACATGTCAAGGATTCATCTAATTCTCCCTTTGGTTAGTTGAAGAAATGTGTCAACTCTGTAAGTACTCACTTTGAGTCTCTTGAAAAGTCAGTTGAGGATAAGGTGCAGAAAGAATTTGATGCAAACAAGTTCAGTAGATTGAAGAGTATGATTGCTAATGATAAATCCTTATTAGCAACCTGTGAAAAGAGCATTCAAGGTGCATTATCTGAGGGTGGAAATATCTATAATTCATGCTTATCCTTGTCAAAATTCACTGAGATCACTAAGAAGAAAATTAAGGAATATGAGAAATAGTTAGCAAATATTTCTCAAGCCTTTGATCCTCTAACCCATTTTGTTGGTAAGAAAGAAGGTCAAGTCATATCCCTACTTGAAAAAATTAAAATTTTGAAGCATGAAAAAGACAAAATTGTTGAAATGGTATTGGAATTCAGAGGACTAATGGGTCCTAAAATGGAGACATTGCTTAGTGCATTGAAGGAAGCACATGATGTTATTGTTGTCAGTGATCCAGTAAATCTTGAGTCAACAGAGATGCAAAACCTACCTATTTTGTGGTCACATGACTATTCTAGAGAGTCTCAAAAAGGGTTGGGACACTAGCTTAATCCTGTTGAAGAAAAAATTTGTAGAGATATTCAAGTCCATGTAAGTTAGAAAAGAATTTTTGTACATATGCAGTTTGTTCATAGAATTTTGCATGATTTTTAGTATGTAGATTCCTGTCTTTTCCATTGATGTCAAAGGGGGATTATGGGGTAGTGAAAAATGTCATATTCATCTCAGGGGGAGACATGATTAAAGTTTTTAAAGTTTTGAGGATTGCAGTGTATTCATGTTGGTATTGGTTATGACACTTAGTCATTTTTCACTAAGTGATGCCATCAATGCCAAAGGGGAAGATTGTTGGAAAGAGACACTGCACAAGTCATATGGTGTTGTCATTGATGGAAACCCTAGTTAGTAATCCTATCTACACTTTATTATGTACTCGTACCGGAAGTCAAATTGATGATATGTGAAGAAAACAAGACATCCAACAGAAAAGGCTGACAAGGTGATTGCAGTGTGTTGCAGATATTCAAGGAATAATTGTTTAAGGAATTTCATGTTTGAAGATGTTTTTTTGGGTCCATGCTGTGTTTTTACTGATGTTGGTTGATTTGCATTGATAATTATTTATGGATTGAGCTGACAGTTTGTAAATATTTTATATTTTGTTGAATCTGACATGCAGTTGTTCGAATTTCTCTTTGCAGATATATATAATTGATTGTTACTATCATTTTGGTGTGCGATGATGTGTGATGCGAAAGTTATAAGGATTGTAGATTGATTGTGTGTAGTTTCACTTGCAAAAAATAAATATTGGTGATTCAGATTAAAGTAGATAGAGTTTCAAGAGTAGAATCTGATAGAGTGTGAAGGATCCAATAAATGTGCTTAACCAGAACTATAATTAGGCATTGGAAAATGCTATATCATAGTTCATCCACTCTAGTTCTCTTTTGTAAGATAGTGAGTCTTCTTTTGGGAAGTATGCCTTTTTTTATTTGCGCAATGAGCTCTAGGTAGTGTACTTGAATGCAATTGCATTCCTTTGTAAACACTTATTTTGAGTATACTCATCATATTGTGGATTAATCTCCACCATGGTTTTTCCCCTAACAAGGTTTGCATGTAAAAATCCTTGTGTTATGGTGTTGTGGTTGATTTCTTCATGTGCTTGCATCTTTCTTTTGTTTCAATGCTATAAGTGGTTTAAGGAACAAGTTAATAAAGTTAAATTTTGTAAAACACTAATTCAACCCCCACTCTTAGTGTTCCTTGATTCCAACAAAGCTCTCACTACACTTTGAACTTTCACATTTCACATCATATTTCGCATCAATCACACATCATAACCTTAATCCTCCATCAACACAACACACATATATACCATCCACAACCTTGAACATAATCTTTAAGGTCAGCTATCCACCTCAAATGTTCAAATTCAAATTAGGTTGTCATCATGACATTCTCTTGATGGAGAGGAATGAAGGCCAACCACAACATACCTTAACTTGGACCTAAATATACACATACATGCCATGCCATGCTTCCACAAACACCGAAGTGTATCTACAATTAGTGTAAACACCCAAGGTCAAATGAACCTATGTTAACACCATTAAACATTTAATTAAATGCTTCCTTTGATCCAAAGACAACTCGTGGACCACACACAACACTTAAACATAATTTGGAATATTCCATCAACACCCTAAAATCCAAAAAATTCCTTCACAACAACTTTTAACTGAAAGATATATTAATTTTGTACATCCAATTAGTCTTCCACACACTGTAACTTATGAATTCAACTTTTTGGAGCACCAAACCACAAAAAAATTGAATAAAACATAGATATTAACAATATAAGCATACTCCCAAATCTTCAAGACTAGAAACCAAAACATGGAGAAATGTAAAGAAAAACCATTTCTCCCAAGCAACACTACTTCATAGTTCACACACTAGCGAACACAACTTCTTCCATTGAAAGATCCAAAACAAGAAAATATGGACATATCACCTCTGAACACATTTGATCAACATATCTAAATTGTACAAGAATAACTTCAATATAGAAGAAATGCAAAGAAAAATAAAAAAAACTACTCTTCCATACAAAATACCTCTAACATACAGTTTCCTCTTTTATTCATTTTTTATCAAAAGCACTTTGAAACCAAGCACACTAACTACAATACAACAACTCAACCATACTAGAGGTTGAACATCCAAAAATGCATGCTTATCAAAGCAACACTAGAGGTTGACACCAGTGAGACTACTAATGACAACATAATGCAACTAATCAAAGCATCTCCATAGGTTGACATAAATGCAACATCATAGATCTATTGACAACAATGACAACATCAACTTCCAATAGTTTTACTATTTTTTTTAATTTATAATCAACCTCTTTTTCTACTTTAACAACCTACTTGCATTATTATTATTATTTTTTTAAGTAATAAAAATGTCAAAAAAATGATATATTTGGATTTTATCACTTTGAGCTCTACAAAAGGGTGTTTAAAAAAAATCATTTTTACTAAAGAAATATTTAGTTGAAGTTCAAAGTTTCAAAAAATTCTGAAAAAGGCTGAGTTGGCTACCGACAAGGATGCCACATAGATGGTTTTTGCTGAAATATTTTTGACCAAAAAGGTCTTGGTCAAAAAAATGTGACTGAAAGAGTGTCAGCCGAAAACCTTCCAACTAAAAAGCTTCATATGGCTTTTTTTTTTCAATTCAATGATTTGGAGAAAATATAAAAAAAGGATTTATTTTGATAAGAGAAGAGCTATATTTTTAGGTACAATGATTTTCAACTTGTAATTAATTAATTCAAAAAATTTACATGGGATTGTGCTCTATTATTGACTCATTTTAGGTTTTTTCAATGTACACAATTAGTTCTCCTACCTACCTCTCCCTCCTTCCCACCCTATCTCCAAGATAATGCTTGTTGAAAATGTAATGTGTTTTAATTAAGTAAAATAAATTTGTATTTGATAAGGTTTCAAATTGAAAACTACTATTTTTTGTTATAAAATTTAGCAATATTTTTTATTTTATTAGTACTTGGATTATCTTGTACATTAAGTGTGGTCATTGAAAAATTAACCCTTCTACTCTTTCTAACTTGTCTAGGCCCTCCTTGTGAATTTGGATTAATGTTGCCTTGATTTGATGTTGCAATGTGGATAACACATTCACATTAGGTCTTGGGCCCTTGTGAACTAATGGAATTTTAATGATGCCTTGCAAAAGTGTTGTGAAGTGTTGTAACACACTTTCACACTTATCTAGGGTTTTATCAAATAATTAAGCATAATAAACATAATTTTAATCTAAATCAAACTTAATCTTTCCTTATTTGGAGTGTTGTAAAGTGTAGTAACACACTTTCCCATTTTTCTAGGCTTATCATTAATAATTGGGCTTTCTTATGCTTTAATTGGACCTATTTTGCATCCACAAGCCTCATTTATGGTATCTTTTCAAAGATAATCCCAACAACCAACTAGTAACCAATCATAATTCAAGTGTTTTTGTCTTGTGTGGACCAGATTTAGTGTCTGGGACTCATTCGCCACATTGGGTGAATGAGTCCCACTAATAGAACCCTCAAAATTTTTCTTGTTCCACATTAAACCCTTATTGCATTTGGATATAGGGTTGTTATTTTAAGGGTTTAAGGGTTGCTATCTACAAGGGCTTATAGTGTTCTATTTGGCCATTGATTCCCTATTACCCATTGCCAGTTATTTTAATAAATTTTTAGTCATTCATTGTCACCTAGTAACTAGTCCTTCAAGCCTAAGTCCAAACCTTTCTATTTTATAAAATTGAGTAAGGATCTTTGGGCCCTTACATCCTTTGCATTTCATAACTTAGAAATTTTTGACTCAATTATTATCCTAGGGAGTACCTTTCATTAAGAACTACTAATGAACATGTGCTTAATAGTTTCACTTAAATCCTAATGGCCTTCCTAGTTGTATCACTCATCCCTAATTTATTCATTGGTTCACACCTTGAATTAGTGATGAGCGATGGAATGATGTTTTCCTTTAACATCACTCATCGCTAATAGCTTTTGAGCTTTCAAATTTGTAATAGTGATGAGCCGTGCTTCTATCTTTATGTTCTTATCACTCATCACAGATGAACATAAAAAGATAAACTCTGAATCAATGATGAGAGATGTGATGTGATTTCCTATATATCGCTTGATCACATATATGTTTTGAATGTAAAGTCTCACATCAGCAATGCACGATAGACATTATAAATGTTCTAAATCCTCTTATCACTAATTGCTTGAAAAATATATGAGGAGAATTAGCAATGAACAAAGGCCTATGTAAGAACTTCATCACTCATTGCAGATTTGTTTTAGAACTTGAAATTTGTATTAGCAATGAGTGATGCATGTTCTCTAAAGGGTTTTTCTTTTGCTAGTGTGATATGATCCTATGACCAATGTATTTTGTGCCATTTTTTTTATGCAGTTCATACATTTCCAAATTTGATGCCTCCACAACATCTCTTGTTGCAGATAGAAGCCTTGGTGCAAGTTTTGAATTATCAATGCGCAATGGGGGGACAAATGTGATGAAAGGTCAGGCCCCAAAACTAGGGGATTAAAGATCATTGCTAGGATGTCTACATCACTCATAGAGTGGGGCAAATATAAAGTAAATCAGTGACATGTGATGGTCACTACATGGAATGGGAAACATGGAAAAATTCTAAAGATTTGGCATAAAGCAAAAAGGAAAGTAGCGAGAGGACTAAGGAGACATTGATAAAGTTTTAAAGTAGGATAATCCAATTGAATGAAGATCGCCACATAAATAATTTAATCAAAATTTAGGGAGGATTAGTGATGAAGTGATGAAGTGTATAGAGAAAATTTCCCTTTAAGAAAAACTAATCTTGTGTAATTCACTGATATTAATGAAAGCACAGATTAGGTTGGTGATACATGTTGATTGACAGATCACAACACTTGAGTTGACATCACTATTTTCTATGAGAAAATTGCTAAGGACATAAAAAATAGGGCTCATATCACCATGGATGAGGTTTTAAGTGCTTTAAAAGCAACGAATTAGATTCAATACTGAGCTATAAGTTATCAACTTGCTCGCATAAGGAGATTTCGAGTCATTAATCCTACATGCTTCAAATTGCATATTTAATATAGATTGCTTGGTTGATCTTCTTTGTCATAATTCATTTTGCAATGAATGAGGGTTGAGGGTTAATAAAGAAGTGTGTGGTAATTGCATTCTCTTAAGAAGTGTGTAGACATTCTAGTTAAGTGGGTCTGTCATGATGATTTGAGAGTTTGAGGAGCTGAGTTTGTTTGAGCCTGAGGAAGACACTTTTGAGGATGAAAGTAGTATGCAAGGAGCTCCTGTTATGCCAAAATAAAGAATACGACTCAGGGAATTCAAGGAGTATAGTAATAAGGAAAATTACCATCCAGGAGAGTAGATAGTTTCAGAAGAATTAGTCAAACACAAAGAGAAGACGATGGTGAAATATGAAAATAAGGAAGGGAGAGAGTGTGAGCACTATATGGCCAATCCAAAGGAGTAAAATTCTCTATGTGATGTTTCTAATAACCCTTCAGATAGTGAGGGAGACATTGATCAAGAGGGTAATTATTATCCCCTATCCCTGGTAATATCATAAAATTCTAACAAGGAGGTGGTGACAGTTTCTCCAGTCCCACCATGAGAAAAACATGGGAAAATATCCTCTAAGGTTGATGATTCAAAGTGATGATTGTGCCCTATTTTTGTTTTTGATGAAACCATGCCTTTTCTATTAGGATTTTCCTATTCAACACTCCTATGATTTCTTGTTTCATGTGTTGAGGTTGAATGATTTTGGGATGGTATGTAGGAGAAGTGACAAACTAGTTAACCTTGGCGACATGTATGTTGTTTCCAGACAATATACAAGTTTTTGCTGGTGTTGCTATTGGACAATCTTCTTTGGTCAACAAGGATGAGGATTCAACATGGTTACAACAAACTCTAATTTTTGAGGAGCTAGCGTGTCTTCATTTAGGGAATATGGAATATGATCTTTTACTCTTCCATTTTCCTCAAATGATTGCATGTAACAAACTAAGAATATCTCAAATTCTGGTGCAAATGAAATGAAATGTAAATGTAATTAGCCTTATGCTTGTTTCTCCCTTATTCTATAAAAGGGATTTCAGGGCTTATTACAAAGGTCAAATTTTGAAGTCTTAATATGATTCTAGGTGAAAGCTAATTTCAAAGAAGGCACTTAGAATAGAATACTGAAATAGGCCAGTAGTTTATGTTGGATAATAAGTCATGTATTTAATGATCTTAAATGAGTTTTATATAAATTACTTATATCGAAACAAGTATCAGTTTAGAAGTTGATACTCTCCTATGTATGTTCCTTATGAATTTATGAATGAGAAATACTAATGGTATTATCATTTGTCTGCAAATATTTCATTTGAATGTATGACTTTGTTTTTAGCTTTAATTCAAGGAATTAATTAAAATTCTTAAATAGGGTTATAAACTCTATAAGGAATGGCTTAGGATTTCTAAGAAGTAATTTTTTCTTGCATAGTGAGTTTTTGTAAATGCAAAGCAATACAAAGATAGTTTGTTTCTTCCTTAAGTGAGTAATTTTTAAATTACTAATCCTCTTGTATACTTGACTCCATTGCTCCAATTGATGAGACACTAGTCATTTTGTTAAAAAATATTGCATAGGATGAACAAATAATGTTCTTGTCCCTAGACTTATGAGAAGGCAATATTCAATTAAAAAATATTTCCAAGGATAGTATAAGTGGGATTATCTCCAATTCCTAGCAAATAACTAGTTGCTCACTTGAAAATTTTCCAAATATTAGGTGAGATGAACTTTGTTTGTAGTATGTAGGAATCAATCTATGTATAAATGTGTTACTAATTGAATATAGTATCTGAAAAAAAAATTGGGATCACCCTCCTAGGTTTCACAGAGCCTGAAGTGAAGGAGTACAGACCTTGAAGTCGTATGCTCATTGTGTTGTCCACTAACCTAGCAGTTCTTCACCATAGGAGTTGGATACTTCTTAGAGGATTGTTTGGTTTTGCTGGAAAAATCACAACAAAAATGGTGACTCTACTGGGGACACTATGAATCTCTAGTGGTAGACTATCAAAGTCAAGAAATTGGTGGATTTGAACATTTGGTTTAGATACTGAGGAATTCTCATACCTAGAAATGTTTATGTTGAAAAAGTTTCAAAATATATGTGTGTGAATCTGTTATGGGAGAAAACCCATAAGGATATTCATCTTTGAAGGAGCTTCATATTTCTTGAAGTTCAATCCTCTGTAAAAAGTGGTGATGACTCTATCAAAAGAACCTAATGAAGATGTGAAGAATGTTTCAAATTTTCACACGTTTCCAGTCAGGAAGAAGAACCCTTTGCTACAACATATGTAGGTATTCTTCATTTTTTTGTTTTCAAGAAAGACAAATCTATGTATGAAAACCATAGTTGTAAGTCCTATAAAAATTTGATTTCCTATTGAGTGATAAAGGACTAAGGAAGGGAAACAATAGTGATAGGCTTGCATACTTTTGTATTACTAAATGGCATATTTATTTATAGAGCTATGTATGCAATGTTCTTGAAGAAATTCATTTAGAAGATCTTAAGCAAGTAGAGATAAAATTTTCATTGTAAGATCTTAAGATTGGTTTGTAAAGGAATTTTGAGTTGCCTTGTGTAACTGCTAAGTTAATAGAAAATGGCTTGTAAAGGTTTAAGAAAATGTATCATCAACCTATGCATCCCTGTGTGGACCCAAATGTAATAATGCATAGTACTTAGGGCTTTTCATGTAATAAAAGAAGCTTCAACATCAAAAGGTACATGGCCATAAATTTTGATGGAATTTGTGGTTACCCTAATGTTATTCCATCTAATAGTAGGGAATACTTACCAAATTTTGGTGGTACAAAGTGTGAATCAACAAGTAAGCATTTGCAACAATTCAACAATTTAATGGATGATTATGAGATAGATCATGAGGATGTTATCATGAGGCTATTTGTTCAGTCTCTAAAAGGAGATGCAAGAGATTGGTTCTCCGATTTACCAGTATGCTCTGTCTATTCTTGGAATGAGTTCAAAGAAGTATTCATAGAACATTTTGGTGAAAGGATCAGTGTTGGCTATTTGCTCAATAAATTTATGAACATTGAGAAAGAGGATGATGAGCTAGTCCCAACATTTAATCAAAGATTTTCTAAAACATTAAGGGACATTCCTAATGTTTTGGATCTAAGTGATACAATATGTTTGGTTGTTTATTTGGGATCTTTTGATAATGAGATGAGCTATCTACTAAGAGATAAAGATCCTAAAACCTTACATTAGGCCTATGGGCTACCTATGAACATTGAAAACAACTTGAAATATGGAATGCAAAGGAGTCATTTGAATACAAGTGTTTACTACCATGGAACACAAAATGTTATGAAGGGTGTGAACCAAAAGTCAAAAATGAAAGTAAGAACATTTACACCCCTATTGTTTTAGCTTGCACAATATTCTGTAATACCAACCTCATAAAGCCCCAAACACATCATCAAGAAACCATCATGTTTTCAACTTACAATGATAATAACTTGGCTACTTTATATGAGTTGAGTAGTGAAGATGAAGAGAACATAGGAAAGGATGAAAATAAATTTGAATCAAATGAAAAGTGTGGTTTAAATATTGTTAAAAAATCCATTACTTATGTTCCTATGGATAAGATAAGATAGAGTAATCAGTCAGATAATTTTGAACATAATTGCAAAATTGATGAGTCTTCTTGTTGTAGTAATAATGATGGAATAGGGTATGGAAAATTCTCTATTGATTGTGATTCTTCTCATGAAGAAGAGATGTAATCATTTGCTGCAAATGAGAAATGTGTTGATAATGATGTAAGTGCATTTGAAAATGCATCTATCTGTTCTTCTAGTGATTACAATGATTTTGGATACAGTAATGACTTGAAGGAATTAGACCTCCATGTTGAGAAAGTTGAGGCTCTTATGTCAAAAATGAATGTAAGGGAAAATCCTTTATTTAAGGAGCCTCCATCTTCATCAGTTGATAGAAATGATGATCCCTATTGGTGCAAAGAAAATCCACTCTTTGTTGAGGATTCTGATGATGAATCTAAAACAGAGTTAGAGTGTGGCCCTAAGCAAATAGAGCAATACCTTGATGAGCTTCTTGAAGACATTACCTATAACTATTTTACTTTTGATACAAATGTTGTAGACAAGGTTGAGTACCATGAGGCCAATTGCTTAGAAGAGTATGAACACTTTCAGTTCCTAGTTTAGCTGGGGGCATTTTGATGAAGCATGATGATAAGATGAATAACAAGGAATCTCATTTTTAGTATGAACATGTTTCATATGATGAACATAACACATATGTGTCATGTGATGAAGAAAATTTGTAGTTTATGCCTAAACCCACAACACCAAATGACAGGGATCACATTGGTAATGTTATAATCAAAAGGATTGTGAGAGATGCTAATAACAATAATTGTGCTCATGCAAACTCTCATTTGTTTAGAAAAGGCCTAACATTTGTTTTGGAAGGATTGAAATTGCTCTTACTTTAGTGGTATAATAAGGACAAATGTGGGTGGAAGGACATCAGTTCTTTTAGGAGATTGGTCTTTGATAGAGGCAAAAATTTTCCCATGGATTTTGTGGCCTAGTGCCACCAATCAGGAGAATAAAGCCTGGTTTAACTGAATGATGCATAATACAGTTTGCATCTTTGTGGAAATTTTCATGTTGGTTGGGTGGAGATTGGATCTCCATTTTTAGATCTTATTTTCTTGTATAAATTTTGTACATATGTTGTTTCTTTTGTTTTCTTCTTGTGCCTGGTCTTCTTCACCCAAAATTCTAACATCTCACCATGCCTACAAGAGGCATGTGTCACTAGTTGGAGCCACTGATGGAACCCTCAAATTTTTTCTTGTTCCATCTTAAACCCTTATTGCATTTGGATATAGGGTTATTATTTTGAGGGTTTAATGGTTGCTATCTACAAGGGCTTACAATTGTTAGAAACCAAGATCAGAATTGCAAACCAAAATAAACCTTCCACAGAAGAGAAAATCAGAAAAAGCAGAGAGGTTGCAAAAGAATGTGCAACATAATATTATTTGAGAATTCTTAATTACAAGAGAATGATTTTCTTTATAAAAGAAAGATATGCATAACCCTAATCTTATCTTGAGCAACAACTAATCTTATCTTGAGCAACAAGATAGCTCAACAAGATAAGGATGACAACTAATTAACCTAATAATTAAATAAATCCTAAGTAAACTTATGCTAATGTGAAATTAAATATTAATTACACCAACACCCCCCATAAGTGCAACTTAGGGAGAAGCAAAATTATTATGCAAATATGAGTCCTGACAATAAGGCCTGATCAGGTACTCATTTACAAATGCAATGATGAGGTAGAGAAGGAAAACCCAGTGGGACAAAACCCCCTACAATGAGATGACTCCTGCAGAGAAGCACTAGAAGAACACTATGGAGTAACACTGGAACCACAATCTGACAAGCAAGGAAAGATACTTCTGTCAACAACTAAAACCAAAACTAGAATCATGATAATGTGACAGCAGACCCGATGCCACAAAACACTAGAAAACTCACAAACTGGAACAACCCTGGAATCTCTGAAGCAACAGTAGATGAGATGATGAAAAAATCTAGAAACCATGTATCTTGATGCTAATTCCAAACTATGACTAAAACTCTTCCATGGAAGGAGTACCAAAAATAGATTCTGGAACATTAACCATAAAAACATGGCCCTCAAACTGAGAAAGATCTAAACCAATGTGGATCGAGAACTATAAACTCTTAATTGAAGTGTGAACCAATGAATTCGATATGTGTCAAGCTATAGCAAAAATATGGCCAAAAGAAACTAGGAGACCAAATAACCCATACGAGCAGCCAACAAATCAAAATGGATATGGAGATCAAAGTGAAAACTACACTCTAATCATATTTATTATGCAAGAAACCCCCCTAAATGGAACTTTATCTTAGTTCATTTATTACAATAACCCAACGATTGTAAAAGGAGAGCATCCTAAATGTGCATAAACAAAAAATAACATGATGTGGTACTGAAATGAAGTGCAAATATTCAAGTTTCACTTTTCCAACTGCCAAAACATCCAAATAATCTCCAAAACACCCATCAGGTCAAATCTGGACTAATGAAAAACTTGGGATAGATACAAAAAACAAATCATGGACAACAAGATAGATCTCCTCAATACCTTTCCAATGCCTCAAAGAAGATGAAAATTAGAGAACGTGGCAAAAAGTTATGAGCTCGGAAGTCCAAAAAGAACATCTGACTTCAAACAACAATAAATGTAGCTAAACAGAAAAATACTGAAAAATAAACTGCACCATAGGATAGTTCTCGAAACCAGCTTTTCGATGATATTTTGTTTTTGAAATCCCAAGTTCGGATGCAAAAGTTATGCCCAAAATACCAAAACTCCTCCAAAAGGGTTTGGAGCTAAGCCTGGCAGCTACGCTAACCTCTAGCATTAACCACTAGCATTAACCACTAGTGGTTAACCACTAGCGGTTAACTGACGGCGGTGCCCATTAACTCTGGTTTTTTATTTTTTTCTTGGATTGTGTGTCGTACTAGGCCGTATGACCCAGAAATGAAAAAAAATTACCTCCCAGAGTCACTGTGCCCGATTTTGATGATTTGACAATCAATTTTGGGGTTTTTGGGTGCTCTGAACGTGATGGTGAGGTCTATTTGGGCTGAAAACACTCCAAAATTTTAGGTATGCTCTGGATCTGGAAACCCTCATAAACTTCAAATCCTCATAGATCTGACAAACGATGGCCAAAATCAGTAAAATAAAAGCTAATCTTGACTTTTTTTAGCGCTCTGAATCCAATGGTAAAGCTCGATCTGATCCAAAATGCTTCATGAATGAACTAAAGGAATGATACCCTTAAGGAATCCTAAACGAACCCTACAATGATTTTCTCAAAAATCCAAGAAGGGGCTGCAAATCAAGGCTCTGATACCATGTTAGAAACCAAGATCAGATTTGCAAACCATAATAGACCTTCCACAGAAGAGAAAAACAAAAAAAGCAGAGATTTGCAAGAAGATGTGCAAGTAATTATATTCGAGAATTCTTAATTACAAGAGAATGATTTGCTTTATAAAATCAAGATATGCATAACCCTAATCTTATCTTGAGCAACAAGATAGCTCAACAAGATAAGGATGACAACTAATTAACCTAGGAATTAAATAAAGCCTAAGTAAACTTATGCTAATGTGTAATTAAATATTAATTACACCAACAACAATGTTGTATTTTTCCATTGATTCCCTATTACCCATTTCCAGTTATTTAAATGCATTTTTAGTCATTCATTATCACTTGGTAACCAGTCCTTCAAGCCTAAGTCCATATCTTTTTATTTTATAAAATTGAGTAAGGATCTTTGGGCCCTTGCATCCTTTGCATTTTGTAACTTAGAAATTTTTGAGCTAATTATTATCCTAGGGAGTCCCTTTCATTAAGAATGACTAATGAACATATGCTTAATATTTTCACTTAAATCTTGATGGCCCTCCTAGTTGTATCGCTCATTGCTGATTTATTCATTAGTTCACACCTTGAATTAGCAACGAGTGATGAAATGATGTTTTCCTTTAACATTGCTCATCGCTAATAGATTTTGAGCTTTCAAATTTGTAATAGCAATGAGCGGTGCTTCTATCTTTATGTTATTATCTCTCATCATAGATGGACATAAAAAGATAAACTCTGAATCAACAATGAGCAATGTGATGTGATTTCCTATATGTTGATGGGTGTCTTATGACTGCACCAACATAGAATAAAGTTACCAATGGTTACTCTATCATCTCTTGATCAAAATATCATACATGCTAATATTGAGAGAAAGATCATTCATTCAACTTTAAGGTTCCTTCATGCAGTGGATGTAGTCTTAGTTGGCTCGATGTGATTTGCTAGTATCATGAGGGGACTTACGCAATTATTTGACAGCAAACAGTGGACAAAGTGAAAGGGGATTTCAAGTGACTCGGAAGGTTTGCCAATGTAGCACAAGTTTCCTAATACTAACTAGAGAATTGTGGAATTGAATGGCTGTGAGGATTAGAAAATCTATATTTTAACCTAAATGCATGATGTGGAGATCAACTTCAACAAACTTCAACTAGACTTTGCTTTGCCTCGCTTCGGACAGCTTCCACGAAGTTGGTACAACTTTCAAGGGAGTAGCTAAGGATGTTCAAATTACAATTCAACATGTAAATACCATTACAACAATGCATACAAACATACCAATCATAATTGAAGTTAAGTCTGAAATGTTCTAGTCAAGGAAAACTTACCATCAGTAAGCTCACTAGTGGTATGGATTTAAACAAAGCTTTCTTAGATTAGACACTGCATTCCACAACAATCTAAGTACATGAAATAAAATTTATTCTACTTTAAGCTATTTTAAAATGCTAAGTGATTCGGAAGGATGAAGGAGCCTTGCTAGCTACTCACAACAAAAGATGAGATCACCATCAATGAAAACTCTTTTTATTATGAGAGTGTTCACAAAAACTACTTACAAAGCATTCAATGAGAAAGTTTCCTTCCTCTTCAACCTATGCTATGCTATCAAACTATGCTAACCGCATCTCTATGCTATTGCTAAGCTATCTCTCTAGTCTCCAATCTAATATAATGATGTACAAATGAGGGGGGATGCCCCTTTTATATTTGGCCAAGTCTAATGGATGACTTAGATTCAATTACAATGAAGGGCTCAGATTGAGCCACATAAGCCCTAAACAAGATTCCACCCTAAAAAATTGCTAGAAGGTGGAGGAGTGGTGTAATAAATGAGCACAAACTACCAAACTCCTCCCTTTGACTACTATGGGAAATTAATGCCCACTATCCTCTAGAAGATTGTCATCCATAAATGTGTTCCCACTATTTTTTCTCCTTGACTGCAAACTGGATCAATTTGATCATCACAAGTTCTTCCTCTTGAATTGATATGGTAGGCATGTTCTCAATCTAAACCTCCAAGACTGCAATCTCTTTCTCCTGCTTGATGATGATTTTCCTTTTAGACATCATTCTTTAACTCTAAAGTGGCTAAGGATGATTTCTAACCCTTGGGACTTCATTATTTCTCTATTCCTTAGTTTGAAGGATTTTTCAATCTTGGACTCGATCACTTCTTCCTTGCCACTTGCCTTCTTGAGTTGGGTGTATACTGGGTCTCTGAGGAGAAATTCCAATGCTTAGACATTTCTTCCAACATTTCCTTTCATGATTTTATCTTCTTCCAAAGTTGTAATATTGTCCCAGAGTATTTTCTCCATCACTTCAAGTCCTCCCACTTTGATCCTGACATTCATCCTATGAAAGAAATAAAGAAGAGAGCATCAAGGAACTTTATAACATAAATTCACTTTACTTACCTAATATCCATGTTTTGATCTCCAAGTCCTGAGTGAGATCTAGATCTGATAGGGTTCATCATTTTCCTCTAGCAAACTTTTCCTTCATAACTTTTCAACATCTGTGTGCTAGGGCGCATATCATCTTGATGTTTGTATCTCCACTAATGCCTTGGGAATATCATTCATGTACTCTCCTTAGGAAGAATATTCATCTTTGTGCACATTTGATTTCCCATACATTAGGAAAAAAAAAACTCTCATGTACATTTAGAGGGAGGTGCATTTCAACATTGTGTGTTCACTTTTCCTTAGAAATTTTTCCACATTGAGGGCATATTTGAGAGCTTGATGTTTGTGACTTAGAAAAATTTTAGCCAACTTTCTTCAAGGGTGCATTTGGAGGCTTGTAATTTAATTTTCTTCACCTTAGACAATTTTCAACTTCCTTCTCCACCTTGGGCACATATGACCCCTTATGCTCTAAGTTTGTGCCTTAGAAAATCTCTTAGCCAACCTTGATTCCACCTAGGGCGTATTTCACCCTTTATGCTCTTGATCTTCAATGCCTTAGAGAATTTCTCACCTTGAGGGTGCATTTCATGGGTTCCCCTTTCATATTTCATGCCTTTGGAAAATTTTAATCTCCTCAGCTTGATTTGGCGCATATGAAGGGTTGAAGTTTCATTTTCTTCACCTTAGAAAATTTTTCAAGTCTCATCTTCCTTGGGCACATCTTGGAGAGTCTTGTCTAAGTTGAGGGTGCATTTAAGGTGTAGAGCTTTCATTTTCATAACTTACACAATTTTTATCCAACTATTGTCTCCTCCTTGGGTGCATTTGACCTAATGTACCTAAATTTTCATGCCTTAGGTGATTTTAGGCTCTACTTGCTCTTGGGCACATTCGGAGGGGGGAACTTTAATTTTCCAACACTTAGATAATTTTCCATCTCCTCCATGTTGCTAGGGCACATTTAGGGGGGTGAGGTTTGATCTCTGTGACTTAGAAAATTTATTTTCCTATCCTCCTTGTGATGGGTGCATATGGGCCTATGTGCTTTCATTTTAATGACTTGGTCAAATTTCCACTTAGCTCCTCATGAATTGGGTACATTTAGACCCATGGGCTCTCATTTTCTCAGACTTCTTCTCTATGGTGGGCGCATTTGAGTGGGGGTGCTCACATTTTTCTTGCATTGGAAACTTTTCCCACCTTGTATCATGCTAGGGCACATTTAGAGGGTCAATCTTTCACTTTCAATGCCTTAGAAATTTTTTGGAGCATCCTTCACAAGGTGGGCACATTTCGCCCCCTATACTTTCATTTACAACCAATTAGAAGAATTTCTCAAACACTTCCTCTTCAAGGGTGCATTCAAGGGTCCCTATTTTTATTTTTCTCACTTAGAAATTTTTTAAGTCACCTATCTCACCTAGGCGCATATAGGGGTCCCTACTTTTATTTTTCATTACTTAGTAAATTTTCCTAGCCCTCCTCCTCAAGCTTGGCACATTTGGACCCATTAACTTTGATTTCACATGCCTTAGAATATTTTATACTCCTCCATATAGCTTAGGCATATTTGAGGGTCCATGCTCTTATTTTCACTCTCTTATTTGAGGGTCCATGCTCTTATTTTCACTCTCTTAGAAACTTTTATCATCTCACCTAGGTAAATTTCCATGTCTCCTGCCTAGATAGGAATGAATGGATTGAAGAATATAGGTTGATGTTACAAAAAGCATTGGAAGTGGCCACAAGTAGAGACTCAACATTGAATTGTAGACATGCAAAATTTACATCATGCATAATCATATTCCATTCATCAAATAAATCAGGATCATTCAATTCAATCTCCTAAGGTCATTCACTTAAATTGAATAGCACCAATCCAATATGGAATAGGGTTTATTTCATGTTTTATATGCTTTAGTTTATCTTGTAATTTGTTTGCATTTAGAAACATGATTTATTATTTCATATGGATGTTTGATTATTAGCTTGGTTTTGAAATACTAACCATTTGCCAATTTGACATCTACATTTTGGCACTAGAAGGAGGGCTAGATATCATTCTTTCTCATATTTTCTTAAAATTTTGGCATTTTCACTCACAAAAAATTCCAACGCTGGGAGCTCAGCGTCGTTGTTTTGGCACCATTGACTCTTCAGCATCGCTATATGGCACTGCTCAAAACAAAAACTGCGACGCTAGACTCGTCCTGCCAAAATATTTTAATTTCAAACTTCGTCACTAGACTCGTTGACTTGTAGGAACTTTCAAAAATTTCAAAAACTACAACACTGGAAGGAAATTGGGATGCGGGTTGAAAAGTGCGATGCAGTTGAGCTCTATGTCCTGACACAAAGCAACGCTGACTAGTAAGCGGCGTTGTGAGGGCACCGCTAGGAAATCAAACTGTGACATAGTTGCGAGTTGCGACATTGGAAGGCAGTAAAAAGGGAAAATTCAATTTTAGCACATGTTTTTGATTTATGATTAATTTGTTTTCTGCTTTCTACTTTTTTTTAATTTCTGTATTTTCCAGATTCTAATTTTTTTTTCTTCCTTGTAGGTTGGAAATTAAAAATGAAGGAAGGAGGAGCATAAGGGCTATGTCTTACAAAATCAAAGTGTTTTTAAGCACTTTAGTGTTTGTTTAACACTACTTTAAGAATTTGTTATCTCTTCTTTTCTAGGACACTAATTTTCGTTTGGGTTTAAAAATAATCTTTTTCATTTCTTGCAAAGGCTAAAGCGAACATTAGGATACAACTTACTAGATTTTGTTTCTTGGATTAACAATTGAAAAAAGTATCTTCCACTTGTGTTTTGTCACTTAAAAAGAACTCGCATTTTGCTTTGTGGATTTAAAAAGAACAAGTGCAACTTTGTTTTGTGAAATTTTACTTAAACTAACATCATTGAAAAATGATGTATGTGCTTCTCTCGCGCTTTATAGCGATCTTGAGAATCAAAAGGCCTTTTTCACGATTTTAGGTTGATACAAAGCAATCACCTCCACACTTCATTTTGGGTTTAAAATTGAACAAGATCTTGTGTGAGTGTGAGTGGGGGCATTATCATTTATATTCTCTCTCTTTGTTGCCATCAAAGATTGATTGAGTTACGGATCTTGTCTTTACTCACTTTTGTCTATCTTAGAGGGCCTACCTTGGTGAAAAAGTACTCACCCAAGGGAACGACTCAACCAATAACACTCTAAAGCCAAGAGTATTTCCAACTGGGATATAAATTTGGGTATTGGAGTAAATTCCAATATCACGTGGTTGATTCTGACGAGATGGACCTGAAAGGGGACTCTCGCCGTATGGGTCAATCTCCATGAATGGAAAGTCTGAACTAGAACCCTTGTTTGTAGTGGCCTATTAACTCATTCACCTAGTTTATCAAAGTGGTGCATTGGAACTTATATTCCAAGAAGTTACTTAGCATGTCCGATCTTGGTTGAAATATAGAGGTTAAGACTTCATTCTTAACATACCTTTATATTTTTTCCTTGGTTGCATGTAAAATCATCTCTTCTATGAAAGGCATGAGGCAAGCCCACTAAGAAAAATGTACCAATTGAGCTAGGATGTTGCATTGCTTGTGAGTTAGTTTGAAAACATAGTGCTTTAATCAAAAAACATTGGGAAACCAACATTCAACGAATTATCAAAATTGCAAACCCTTTAGGAGAGGAAAATATCCTTGAACAAATTCACATGTTATTGCTTACTCTTGGGATTCATATCCTTAGAGGCTTCTAAACATTTGGATTTCATCTCAATTTGCTTCTACTAAAGTCAACTTTAGGTAACCTTTTCCTTGATTTCCTTGACTTTAGCATAATGCACTTTGTGGGATGAAAGAGAATTAGGACATTGAACATTCAGTTGAAAATCTAATCAAGAGCATGTTTGTGGTAAAAAGAATCCATTAAGCAAAGATTGAATCAACTGAACCCCACACATTTGCTTGGCATATTTTGATCATATGGTTTTCATGCAAACATTGGTCTTTTGATTTTTATTTACTCTTAGAGAAAGGCATGTTCTTCACTATCTTGGTCTCATAAACAAGTCCTTCCTAGGTTCTTTTAGGGTCAAATCAAACACTTCATCTAAATTCCAAACATTTATCAAATCCATGATCCCACCAAACAACTTTAGAGCTTTGGAGACATCATTCTAGACTTGGGTAGATCATCAAAATCAAAATCACCTTGTTTAGTTAGGAGTATGGGAATACATCCTTTCTCATACCTTCAGCTAAATTATCACACCTTTGAACAAGTTCATCATAAGATCACATCCAACATCTTAGGATTTACAAGTTTAATATCCAACTCAAACAATCAAAATCAAACCCTAAGTCTAGTGTTAATCCAAAGTCCCTAAATGTTCAACACTCATATCATTTCCTCTTTTCATCCTTCATCTCGTCATTGGTCCTAAGAACCTTAGAGGTCACTTTTGCAACAAGGTCAAAACACAAGGAGAACATGGAATACAAACTTGATCCATACATCATGAGTAATCCAAATCAATTGAACTTTCAAAACCTTACAATGTCGATTGATTATCAACACTCACGCTTATACAATCCATGCATGGGATCATTACCTTCTACAAATGTCAATGGCACAACAAGTGTGAGTATGCCCAAATCAAAGATTGGAACACATTTCCCAATGGTAGATCTAAATCCAAAACAACAAGTTTATCCACCAAACAATCAATGCATGAGCCTTCAAATGAACAATGTCATACCACCAAATCCCTACATGCCAAATGATAATGTACCAAGTACAAGTTTTCCAAACATGAATCTGGAAAACTTTGGGATAAATATGTTTGCAAATCATATGAATATTGTTCAAAATCCAAACAAGATGTTAACGACCCCAAGACAAGGTGATGCCATGCAAAATCAAAGTTACCTAAATCAACGTAATATGATTCCCAATCACAACAATGTTCAATTTCAACCTATCATGCCAAATCTGAGTGTCATCCCAAATCAAAACATTGTCCAAAATCAAACACAAGTACACACTCCAAATCTACTTAAACAAAAGCCAAATCAACTATATCAAGGGAGTCAAGATCAAAATCAAGAACAAATTTGGCGAGATCAAATTGATACACTTACCAAAATAGTTGAGTCATTGCGCCAAGAGACATCTCTGCCACCATTACCCTTATCAACATCATTCCTTGGTTTAGGGATTCCCCCTTTACCTAGCACCAATCACTCCATCCAAATCAATCCACCTAACACCAATCAAGCCATCACATCAAATCTTTTGAATATTCCATTGACATCGCACAAATAAATGGTATCTAGTCAAATGACAACATCAATCATGACAAATCAAAATATGGTCTCCCAAGGGCCTATCACCTTAGTCATTCCAACCAATCCTATCACCTCGATCACTCCAACCACCCCTATCACACCCATCATACCTCAAACTCTCATGATCAGTCCAAACGTATCTCAACCACCCATCACTACCTCCAACACAATTCCAAATCCACCGCCACTACCACCAAAACCAAAAGCAGCGAGACAATATAACATTATGCTAAAAGCTCACCAGGCCTACCAAAGGGCCATCCAACAATATCTAGCCACACAACAAGCAAGACAAGTGCAACAAGCCTCTCGAGCTGCCCAAGCCTCTCAAGCTACCCAATAAACACAAGGAAAAACACAAAAAAGGATAACTATTAGGGACAATGACCAATATCTATCCATCAATGAACACCTTGAAGATGTTTCCACCTCATTGAATGATCAAATCAACATATTTCAAGAGTCACTTTTGAATCATGATCAAAATCCATCAACCAACCATGATCCAATTCAAGAAATGTCAACATCATTTGACCCTTTGGTTGAATACATTGGAAATCCCTCCACCACAATTGTTGAGAACAATGATCAAGACCTCTCCATCGATGAGTACCTTGAATATATTTCCACCCCATCAGATGATCAACTCACCATACATCAAGAGCCACTTTTTAGTGATCTATTTCAAGGAGTGTTAGGATTATTTGATCCTATTGACATAATTCACAATCCATTGACCTATGATTATGTTGAAAATATCTCTACATCACTTTATGAGTTAGAGGACATATCTCAAGAATTCATTCCAAAGCATAATCAACATCTTTCACCAAAGTCTAGCAATGGTCCTTTCCAAGACATATTGACCCCCTTTGACCTCATGGTTACAGATACTAAAGGAACCCTTAACTTGACACTTGAGGATATTGAACCACTTACCATGTCTAATGACAACATCCAAGAACCCTTTGTAAGAAATCCATCCTTTGAAACTGACCCATGTCAAGAACTTGATCCAAAGCATGTCAAAAACAATCTCAAAATCATTCAAGATCAAGAATTTGTATCTTCAAGATACTACAATAATCTAATGGACACTTTCCTATATATGTAAGATGATCATATCCACATAGCACATACTCCTCCATCTACCCATGAGATGCTTTTTGCGGATGGACACGTAGATGATCTTCATTCAGAACATGATTCATTTACTCCTGATATTATTACACAAAAAGAGCAGGTTATTAATTCCTATAGTCAAACTGAGTTATCAACATTAGGATCAGATATATCCCAAATTCAAAATAAGGACATCAGGGATGAGGATATCCAACATTATCCACTCAAAGAAGCAGATAAGATAGAAGAAGATATTCCAGAGTCAGTCAAGCAACAAATGGAAACAACATCATCTGTAGTGGTCATTTATTAGAGAATGCATTCTAAAAAAGAGCTCTTAGAACAGGTAAAATAAAAGCATGAAGGCAATATTACCACAATATTGGGGGCAACTTCATCTCAAGAAAATGTCAACATAGGAAGCACGAAGAGTCCTTATGATGAAACTAGTGTCAATACTACAACCAGCCACATCATGAATCTTCATCCACCCATCACCCCATCCATGAATTGGGGCCAACATCAAAAGAAAGAATTGAATCAAATTACGAAGAAAGTTATCAAAGCAAAAAAGGCTGAGAAGCATGAAGGACAAATCAAATACATTTGGATACCAAAGAATACAAAGAAAGATTATCCCTATCAAACTCCATCAGTCAAAGAAACTATGGGACAAAATAGAAAAGGGAAAAGTATCCATCAATGATGTCTACAAAAGCAAAAGCAATATTTTCAAGCCATGTACAAAGTGTATCAAGCAGTTGGTCTTAATTCCCTTCACACTTTCGTATCCACCCATCATTGCTCATCTTCCCAAGTTTGGAGAGTCAAAGGTTCCAAACTGTCAACCAATCCATCTCTTATCCCTAAACACACTCCATCCATGCCTTCATGCATAATATACAATTCTCACATTGACCATGTACTAGCAATGACCCTTAATCATAAGGATTCAGAAGGCACTCTATCGCAATGTATGCACGGAGACAGAGTTAACCCCAGTGTCAATAAAGTAGATCAAGAATCCCAAAAGGTGCATTCAAGTGCATGTATCTTAGCAAAGCAACTTCTTTAAGAAGGATATCAATGGCACATTATGACTGGGGCATCTACATCAATGCCACCAGGTGGTTCAGCATGAATCTTTTAGGAAAAATCAAAAAAATCAAAAAAAGGATTGAAAACAGTTAAGAAAAAAATCGTCCTCTAGTGAAAACCACTACGGTGGTGCTTTGGGCAAGACCATGATGAAAACCTGGCAAATAGGAATCATGTGTAGAATCGAGCATCTACGTGCACCAGTTCAGTTGAAAGCATCTCATCCCATACATCTTAGCCATAATAAATCCATTCATCCATAAACCATTGATCCAATCCATATTTATCCATCTGCATTTGTAGTCCAAATTATCTTGATCTTGACAAACTTCGGTGCACACTTTACGCTTGCTTATGGTAAACATCTTGACATGGGTCATTTTCATTGATCCTATCCTATGCAACATTATCTAACCCATGAAGCATTATCCAAATGAGAATTTGTTTATCCGAACACCTTATCTTATCGCAAGATAATCCATATCCATCCATCCATACACCTATCTGAACATCCACCCATGACATTCCATACATTGCAAGACATTGAGGGAAAATATTCACATCTTGCTTTGAGAATAAATCTTGATCTATATCCTCCAACTTATGTGGCAATCTAAACATTGGAAAACATAAAATCAAATTGGTCAAAGCATCTGTGATCCAAAATCTGAATTACTAGCCCATGTCATATTTTTGACGAGAAGAAATTCCTTATCAGTCTTCATCTTTCATCGAACATCAATCCAAGTAATCACTATTAGTTGCATCTAATTGCACTTCAAACATCACATCAAATCATTCAAAACAAATTTTGTTCCAAATCAAGCTTCATCAATCATGATCAATCAAATACAATAAAAAAATCATCACCTTTGGATATCCATCCCAATCCTTTTGTTGCTTAACACTATCCTTACATTGTTGTGCATCCTTAATAATGTTATCATCATCAATCCATGATCAATCAAATCCTTGCATTGTTGTGTATCCTCAACAATGTTATCATCATCATCAATCCATTGATTCGATCAGTCAACCTTAGCTTGGTTTTCAAAATAATCCCAAATAGAGAATTGATATCATATCCATATCCAAATCATCAAAATCATGCAAAAATAAAAAAACATTCATAAAAATCATAAAAACATCAAAAACATGGTATCTGAACTATGTCATCTCTAAGCTTAAATGTAGGCAAGGCTAATCTTTGATCAACCCCCGAGAAACAAAAATCCAAAAACATTAAAAAAAAATCAAAATCCAAAAACATTAAAAATAACATCAAAATTGAAAAACATTCAAAAAACATCAAAATCCAAAAACATTCAAAAAACACAAAATCCAAAAACATTCGAAAAATTAAAAAAATCAAAACATTTGTAAAATCTTGAAAATACTAAAAATAGCCTCAAAACATTCCAAAAAATGTCAAAAATATCCAAATATTTGGAAAAATCCATCTGTCTCATCTCGCTTGCACCCACAATAATCAATCATCCATAATAAACTGATCGTCACCTTGATCCTTTGGCAAAACAAATAGAAACAATCACAACAATCGGTAGAAGCAAACTTCAATCGTAAAATCTAAATCGAAGCAAAAAACAATTAAAACAAAATCAATCTCTTGATCATTCACAAACATGTCAATCAACCTTGTATCAACAACCTATCAATCAACTTATCAAACCATCATTATCCTATACAATGCATGTCCTAGGATATATCATTCTAACAATGGGCATCATTTTGGATATCACCTTGGATTCTTATCCTATCAAAACAAATCCCTTTGGCTAGAGGTATGAAGAACATTGGCTTGTTTGTGTACTTGATCTTTTCTTTTGATTTATCTTATTGCGCTCATTCCAAGGACCTCTCGATGATATCCGAACGAAGGATTTAGAGAGATAGGAATGGGGTAATGATCATTATCTTTTGTCTATTGTGCTTGTTGGACGTTCTTATAAAATAACTTGGTGAATACTTGCTTTGTTAGGTATGTCCTAGCAAGGTTTTTGTATGTCAAGTGTGTACAAGAATACTCCTATCTGTTTGTCGAGTCAAAATCCATCGCACTAGGTACAATGCCATTCTGGTTCTTTATACCTTGATGCATCATACCTGCGTGTGTAATCAAACATAAGGTAAGTAGCCCTTTTAAAATCCCAATCCTTGATAAGCAAATCATCCATCTATCATCATCATTTCTCATCATCATCATCTCTAATAAAGTCTCATTAGATCATGGACTTGTTGGATCCATCATGCATCCATCATGCATCCATCTTGCATCCACAAACCATAAATATTCTACATATCATCTCACATGCATAATTATCATCATAATATAGATCTGTTAGTCAAAGCATCTCATAAAATCATCCATTGCATAATCATAGCATATCAAATCATCAATCTCATCCATCTCACATTATATCATCATTTAAATTTTTTAGGATAATATAGAATTGTTATTTTA
The DNA here is from genome assembly GCA_007258455.2 of Sequoia sempervirens. Classification (NCBI taxonomy): domain Eukaryota; kingdom Viridiplantae; phylum Streptophyta; class Pinopsida; order Cupressales; family Cupressaceae; genus Sequoia; species Sequoia sempervirens. The sequence goes on from VDFB02271358.1 coordinate 177,433,541, forward strand.
AGCATCTTAAAACCATCTCATTTGCATCATCATCCATAACCATCCAGTTTGAACCTCTTTATCACGAGATCGACCCTCAAATCGTATCTCTTTGCTCGATCTCTCGAGGGGGCAATGTACCAATGTACTTTCCATTGGGGCATCCAAAAAAATCATAATTTTTTTATTTTTGATCATGACAAGTTTATTCTTTGAACCAATGCAACAAGTACATTGCTTCAAAGAGGGGAAAAATGTAGACATGCAAAATTTACATCATGCATAATCATATTCCATTCATCAAATAAATCAGGTTCATTCACTTAAATTGAATAAATTAACTTTATTTAATTTAAGCCTATCATTATCCCCCTTAGCTAAATAAATCAAATATTTATTTAACTAAATCTTTATCACATTTCATCTCCCTTTGATTTGATTTAAATCCCTAAATCTAAGTCAAATGGGTCAAAACATCTAGCATCATCTTAATTAATCTAATCTGTGATTAAATGCTAATCCTAATCACTTGTATTCTCTAGATTTTGCCACTTGCACATGAAATTGCATTTAATTGATTTATCAAAATCTTTATTTACTTTCAACTTGGCATAAAGGGAGAATATTCTCCAAGTTTGAATCTCCCCCCAATTTGGCATGTACACCCAACAAAGCATTTATGAGGCCTTACATGTCTCTTACATGTCCCTTTCCAAAGTCAAACTCAGCATTTACTCTCAATTTCAAATTTGAAATCTCCCTCTCTTTGACACATTGGCCAAAATGTGCTCATCCTCCAACCTATCACAAGTTGACAAGTGGCTTCATCTCATTGGCTTGTTTTTAGTCCCACATTGCTCCCTCTTGAGCACTCTTAGCATTTGAGAATCTACAAATAGAGGCTTCATTCTTAATCAAATCCTCCACAATCTCCACAATCATTCATGTAAAGTCAATCTCTTCAAGAGAACTGATTTTTTCCCACCATCATCATCATTGGCATTATACGATTTAGCTTATTTATCAAGGATTGGGAAAGGGCTATTTTCTACAATAGCACCAATTCAATATGAAATAGGGTTAATTTCATGTTTTATATGCTTTAGTTTATCTTGTAATTTGTTTGCATTTAGAAACATGATTTATTATTTCATATGGATGCTTGATTATTAGCTTGGTTTTGAAATACTAACCATTTACAGATTTGGCATCTACTTGAATAAAGCATGTGAGCAGATTTAGAAGATAGTGATAATAGAGATAGCAGCAAGGAACGAGTTAGAAGATGTTGATACTCATGAAAGGAGAGATTATTTGGATCATTTATCAAAAGTCCATTTATGGCTAACTAGAGCCTAAACTCATTTTGTTAATTGTTGTTAAAGTCAAAAGATGGTCATGAAGAGGCATTTCCTCTTTAGTGTATTGATATATAGGATAGAAATTTGGTAGTTGAGAGGGATATAGGCAAATAGGGAAATAGATAAATAGTAGCATATTTTCATCATGTTTACATTACAAAAGACTATGTTGCAAGCATAAATTTTAAGGAAATTAATGAAAGATTTATGATTCTATGGCTTCACATTGGTATCAGTTGTTTGTTGAAAATATACAATTATTTTGTTGTCTCCAACTTAATATTTCCTTATTATTTAAATTGTTGTATCAAGGATATATTCAATTTATCAAGGAATAGTTGTTGTTCTTGTGTGGTATGATTAATTGGTTTCTTTAAAAGAATTAAAACCCTTCTAGTCAATCATGTAGTAATCTAGAAATCTTATTTGGATCAGTAAGAAGAGCCATATAATTAGGATTACCATTTTGTCTCCAATTTTATTTCATCTATTTTTTCTATGTGGTTTATTCAATTGGTTCCTTCAAGGAAGGATTGAAATCCTTTTAATGAATCATAAGTAACCTGGTTGAGTCAGTTGGATCAATAAGTAGAGTTTGTCAATCACCTTCCTGTACATTTATATAAGATATAAACCAACATAAGTGTTCCAAACAACTTGAGTTACAGCTAGTACAAGTCATTTCATCCTAGATCTTCATTTGACTCTATTTACCCAACAAGGCATTGGTCTTACCCATTTCATCACTTAATTTTACCAAATCCATCTGTTAACTGAGAACATTAATAAACTTCACCCTAATATTGGTTATACAATTTATACCAAATTATGCTTGCATCTCTCCACTCCCAATTGAAATTGTGGATAGATTTCTCAAATAGGAAACAAATAGTTTAAGTCTACCTCATTTGTATAGGTATACCCACCTAGGTCTGGCAGAGCCTAAAGAGAAGAAGGATCAAATACATTAGTTGGCCTTATTTGTTAGCCTAAAATGTACCAAGAGCTTGGCAACCTCTTGATGTATTCCTACCCGCATTTTTGAGAACTAACACCTTGTAGGACCACAAAGATTTGTATGTATTAATTCCAGTAGTCTAATAGAAGATTGTTCCTTTCCTTTGAAACTACTCTTTATTTTCTTTTCTAATTGACAATTTTTGGAAATGACATTGATAGGCTTTGTGATTCTTAGTAGGTCTCTCACTGCATGAACTAAATTGTCAAAATTCATGTGACACATCCTTCGGTGCCATAACCAACTATCATTAATCTGATACATAAAGCAATGACCATTAGCACCATTGAGCTGATAGATATTTCCATCTATCCTCTTACCAGTAGAAATCAGAGTTTTAGACCCTTTTCTGATCTCACACCTTTCATTCTTAAACACAATAATATATCCTTTTCTACACATTTTCCAACACTCAAAAGATTATGCCTTAATCCTTTTACATAGTAAACATCTTCAGTATTATTTTTTTCCATCAAAATTGTTTGAACCTATTCCATAAATCTTATCTCTTGAATCATCTCCAAATTTAACTAATCCTCCATCATACTTTTTAATTTTAACAAACTTACTTTTGTCTCCAGTCATGTGACTAGAGAAACTACTATCAACAACCCAATAGTTTTATCCTATTTAACATGAACAATAGAAACCAAGGTACCTTCAACCATATCCTTCTTCTTTGGAACACTTTCTTTCACACAACTTTTAGAGTTATTAAAAGTAGATTCATCTTTTAAAGCTAAGAACAAGCATTCATTTTCATTAGAATCTCCATAATCAAATTCATCATCACAAATACCAACATCTCCTCTAGCATAGTAACTTATTTTAATCATCGTTCCTTTGTTCTCCTTAATTTTATTGTTTACAACTCTATTTGGACATCTTGAAGCATAGTAACCTATATTTCCACAACTAAAACATTTGAAAGGAAATTTACCTTTGTACTTATCAGTGCCCTTTTTCATCCTTCTTACAAAGTTAGCTTCCACATTATCATTTGATCATCATCACATGAATATTCAACCTTTTCTAATTTTGCATCCTTGAAAGTAGTCTCCTCTTTTGTACCATTTTTCAAACCAATTTTTCTCATTTTAAATGAAGTTAGTGTACCAAGCAACTAATCTCTAGAATAAGTATTAAAATTTTCAACTTCATCAATAGCAAATACCTTTAAACTATAATAATTAGGAAGAGATCTAAGAACTTTCTTTACCACACTATCTTCTTTGACTTGTGCACCAATAACTCTCATTTCACTTACCAGCTCATCAACTCTTTGCATGTATATTATAATTGTTTCATCTTCATTCATTTGTAGGGTCTCAAATTATGCCTTCAAATTCTACAACTTTTCTTTTTTAACCTTATCATATCCTTCATAAATGCTCTCTAGCTTGTCCCAAACTTCTTTAGTAGTCTTTAGGTTCATAAATTTTACTAATTGAAATTTTTAAGAATATTAAAAATATATATATTTCCTTACTATTTATTTCATGGGCCTTGATCTTGTCACTTGTGCTTGGACCATTCATAGGTGCAAAATATTGAGTCTTTATTTCCTTTTCAATCTCATACCCATGGGATGCTATATATCCTTCCATCTTTTTCTTCCAGAATGCATAGTCTATGCCATTAAACTTAGGGAAATCTAACTTGTTTTCCATTGTGGATCTACCTTAAGTGGTTAAGCTCTTCTCCAAGGAACCTTGTTTTGATACCAATTGTTGAACGAACAAGACAACTGAGAAGGGGTGTGAATGAGTTGTATCAAATTAAAACATCAAAAACCCTCAACATTAATTAGATCCAGAGAATTCATTAAACCCTTATTTGGTTATAATGATTAATCATGAAATGTAGATAACAAAAATTGAAACAACAAAATTATATACAAGAGAACACCATATTTATGTGGAAAACCCAATGAGGGAAAAACCAAGGTGAGGATTAGCTCACAATATAAAGAAATTAGAAAATTGGTACAAGGACTCATTGCCAGAATAGGACACACTATCCAATAGGGCTTACAACCAAATCTCACTGCTTAGAACATGAAAAGAAGGTAGAAAAGAAATGCTACATAGGGAACACTATATCAATATAACAAGGAATCCACCACAATTAATCCAACAATTTTGAAGCCTTGTTTGAAATATTGTGGATTCCTTCATCTCACTACTTTCAGAAGTCCAACACTTTGAAGTTCACACTAGTTTTCTTGCATTTGCATCTACACTTCTTCAATTTGCACCACATTCATCACTCACATCTATCTTGCATCTATATTCAGATCTTACAACAACACCACTCTTATTTATACCATCCTAAACCTTGAAAATCTTCTCCAAGGTTGGAAACATATCCTTTACATTTACAAGTTGTAATTAGGTCAACACCCAAAAATTCTCATGGTGGATAGGAATGAAGGTCACCCATATAAATCCTTAGGACCCAAATTTATCCTAACACACCTCAACATTCTTCTACAAACTTTGAAATGGCTTTGCATGCAGTGTTGAAACCAGGTCAAACATTACCCTTGCAAAACACCATAAAACTATTATGTACATGCTTCCCACTTAATCATGATGACCTATGGACCATAAAATATCTTTTACATGATCTATACCAATCCATGAACCACTTGGGATCCAACAAATAATTTGTCCAAACTCACATCATAGAAATACTTCAACCCAGAACATCCACTTAACCTCATATGCACATTAACACATGAAAAACACAATGTACTATAGAAAATCAAGAGAAAACTTGGATTCTAAAAGATATAAAAAACATAAGAATCTTCTTAGATCCACAAAACTTGAAACCAAATTGTGAAGAAATGCAGATCAAATATATTTCCCCCACACCACAGTAAACACTGATAAACATATCTCACTCTGCACAAGGATCAAAAAACCCAAATTCTAGATATAGAAACTACTAACAACCTTGAACAACCTATTAGATCCACACAAGCATAGAATCAACACATAAGAAACACGTTGCACATCCCAGAGCACGTTCTAAACACTTGTACAACATTATTTTCTTTGTTTATCAAATTTTCTCAAAAGTGATTTGAAACCAAGCACCAAAGAAGCCATCTTAGCACATTAATTCATTCCAACACATCTCCATACACTGAAACATAAAGATAGATCCATGTACTCATAACACTTCCTCAATATCTCAACTATACATGCACACAAACTGCAACAAACTATTTCCCTCTTTTTCAAAATTTTCTCAATATCCTCTACATCTTCATCATTCAAAAACCTTCCTCAACACATAGTTGAAATAAATGACAACACCTTCATACTTGCAACAATCTCCCCCTTTGTCATTGATGGCAACACATGATGTGAAAAACCATCAAACACACAATAGCTCTAATACACTCTCTCATGATTTTCTTTTACTTCCTCTCCACCTGTGTAGATAAAAAATTTGACATGATTCTTTCTCCCCCTTTGACATCAATGGAAAAGGATAAAAGTATTTTGCATTGTTCTCCCCATTTGACACTGAACCAAGATACTTGCAACTTCACATCATTTTCCTTTTACTACTCTGAATACTCCCCCTTAGGTGTTCACACAACCAATTCAACAACTATGTACAATGACAACACAAGACACTACCTACTCCCCCTAAGAGGTATTCAACAACATCAATTTATACAAGCGATGAATCCATAGATCCACTAGACTGATGCACCTCCATATGCATCTAGTTCAAAGGATGGGAAATAACCCCAAATTTCTCCTAGAGATACTCAAAAGTATCCTTAAGAAGGGACTTAGTAAATAGGTCAACAATTTGATCCTTTCTAGGTACATATTCAAGCTTCACCTCATTCTCCATAACTTTCTCTCTCAACAAGTGATACCTGATTCATATATGCTTTGTCCTTGAATGCATCACTAAATTTTTTGAAATGTTAATTGCACTTGTATTATTAGAAAAATAGAAATAGGCTCATCATACATTACTCTGATATCCTTCAATGTTTGTCTCATCCATAATACTTGTGTGCATCAAGATGTTACTACAATATACACAATCTCTGCAATGGATAAAGAAACTAAATCTTGTTTCTTGCTTAACCATGGCACTAATCTACATCCAAGAAAGAATGCACCACAACTTGTACTTTTCCTATCATCAACACATCCAACCCAATCTACATATGTGTATGCACTTAATGCGAAATTAGTATCCTTATAATATGATAAGCCATAATCCTTAGTGCCTTTTAAATATCTAAATATCCTCTTTATTGCTACAACATGCATCTCTTTGGGATCTTCTTGAAATCTATCTAGAAGACAAACTGTAAGCATGATATTCGGTTGGTAGTAGTTAGATATAAGAAGCCACCAATCATAGATCTATACTTAATCTGATCAGCCTTCGGTGATTCATCATCCTTGTTCAATTTTCAACCAGTCACCATAGGGGTACATACCAATTTGGAGTCTTCCATTCCAAACTTCTTCAACATCTATTTGACATACTTTGACTGTGAAATGAAAATTCCTTTATCTATTTGATTTATTTTTAGCCCAAGGAAGAAATTCATCTCTGCAAACATAGACATCTCAAGCTCTTTCTGCATCTCTTCTATAAATTTCTTACACATAGATTCATTTCCTCCAAAGATAATATCATCCACATACACAACCACTATCAAGATGTATCTTCCTCAATTTTGAAGTAAAGATTACTATCTGTGGAACCTTTAATGAATCCTTGTTGTATCAAATATTTTTCCAATCTTGCATACCAAGCTCTAGGAGCTTGCTTCAATCAATACAATTCCTTCTTCAATTTTCAAACCATATCCAATTGATCTGATAAATAAATTATTATAGTTGTTCCATGTAAACCTCTTCTTCCAATTCACCATTCAAGAAAATAGACTTCATATCCATCTAATAAACTTTAAAGTCTTTATGTGCTACAAATACCAAAAACATCCTAATTTCTTCCATCCTAGCTACCGAAACAAATTTTTCCTCAAATTCTATTCCTTCCACTTGTGAGTAACCCTTACATGCATGCCTTGCTTTATTTCTTATCACTTCTCCATTCTCATTCAGTTTGTTTTTGAATACCCACTTAGTTCCAATTTTGTTTGTTAGCACCTTTTCTGGTTCTATCACTCTCTAGTTGTGTCTCTTTGATCTTCTTGATAAGTCCTTGGCTTGGGAATTTTCTATCATTTTGGCACGTGGGTTAAATGGGCTCCCACAAGGGTTGAGCCCAGCATGCTAGTTTTCATCTCTCCGGTGGGGTGGCCTGTGTTAGGGTTTTTCCTAGTTTTTCTTTTCCCCATTTTTGGGATTTTAGTTCGGTTCCCCTTTCTCTTTTGCTTGCCTTGGATTTTCTTTTGTTTTATTAGAGGCAGAATGGATGCTTGAACGAAACTAGAACTTTTCCAAATTTTAAAGTTCTAGTTCCTGTTCACACATCCATCCCGGTTCCGATTCCGCATGATTGGAGTTTCTTTTCCTTTCTTCCCTGCATCGGTCACTGGTCATTTTCCTCTCCACGTTCTTCCCTTTGTTTTTTGTTTTGTTTCCTTTGGCGAGCACGGGATCGGAATAAGAATAGGTTTTGGAACCTTTTCAAGGGTTCCAGTTTCGGGTTCTGTTCCACTCCCGTCTCCCTCCCTTTTTCTTTTGCGGAGGCGGATCCGGGTTGGGTTTTGGTCTCAGGTGGTCATTTTGATTTTTTGTTTCTTCCCCCACTCTAGCTCTGACTCCGTCTCTTTCCTGGTTCTGGCTCCGACCTTGTTTGGTTCCCATTCCACCAGCTTTTTGATTCAATGACCTGCCTGGCCGGTACCCCTGTAACTTAAGTTCCCCTCGAGCCCCTTTGTCTTGTCGTTAACCGGCCCCTTGTTACCATTTTCACCAGCCTCACGTTCACTTCGCTGTGACCTTTGGTGCTCAGGATTACCTCTTGGCTACCCCAGCTTGTCTCCCTGAAATCTTTGTTGTCCTATGTTGGTTGAGGTTGGGGAGATGTTTTCCCAACTCCCCTTGGTCTCACCAAGATCCTTTTTGCTGCCCCGTGCTGTGTGTTTGGAATGACTATCGGTCTCGGGGTGACATCTTCCCAACTTTGGGATGTCTCCCCAAGAGCCCTTCCTTTCGACATAGGTTTCCTATTGTTTCCCCTAGCCGTTGTACATTTTTTGCTTGCATAAGTCTGAGTTGCCTATCGACAAGACTTATCATTTGTCACAGTGACTAGAATTTATTTATAGGTGGTTGTCGGCGAGACCCTAGTTTTTGTTTTGGAAATTGAGAATGGGTTCTATTGGCAAAGGCTTGAGGCATTGATATATGTCATAGCAAATTTGTTGAGTCTTGCCAATAGTATATTGTGATTTTCTTTCGGCGTGAGTTATACCTTTCATTGAAAGGTCTCGGCGATGTCATTAGGTTACACCGACTAGTGGTGGAGGATTTAATGCTTCGGTGAGACTTATATTTCGATATGTGGTCATGGCGATGGGTTCAAGTCTTACTAATGGTGGTTCAATCTATGGCTTTCGGTGAGAGTCCTAAATTCTCTTGGCGAACAGGTGTCTAAAGGTTTTCTCGGTATAACAATGTAATGTCTACATAACCTCTCACTGAGGATTGCATGCTACAACGACAAAGTGAATGCAAGGGTGCATCGGTAAGAAACGTCAAATGTCTCAGCGACATACATTTGGCAAGTGAATTCGTTGGTGGAAGAAGTTATAAGTCATAGTGACTTGAAATGGTGTCTTCGATGAAGCTTGGTGAAATCTCTATGAGGTCTTCCCAACACTGCTTTCTCTTGCTGATGGTGCTTCTTGTTGGGGTGTCATTATGATCTCTCACCGATGTGGGCCTCTCCATGTGGTGAGTTAAAACCTGAGCTACTAATGGACCATTAAAGCACACATGCAGATAATGGATGGTGATGTTTTAATTTGATCGATAAAGGGGCCCAATGTTTAACTTGAAGACTGAGCATCAGGTATATCACACAAATTTCTACTGAAGTCAATGGCAGTTGGGTGTCGAGTGATGAGATCAACGGATCTCGCTCATTGTTTTGGTGCAAGCTGTAGGGACATTAAATCCTGGAAGGAGTGCGATCTAGTGGAGGCCTGTTTCAACGGTCCAATGATATTTAAACGACAGCTGTTCGATTTTAGTGATCGATGGCGGAGATTCAAACATGCGCGTGGCTAGGGTTTCGAGGGTGTTTGCGCACAAAGATTAGAAGCTTGGAGCATTCATGGTGATAGTGAGTGGGTCGCTAGATTAGAAGCTTGGAGCATTCATGGTGACAGTGAGTGTGGTCTTCTTTAAGGCATTGTGTGGGTATACCCGCCTTGGTTCTGCAGAGCCTAAAGTGAAAAAGATCTCAGTCTTTGACTGAATCTTGTCAGTTGGTATAGGTCCTTTGAGCTACCCTTGATTGGAGTTGGCTACTCCATAGGTAGAATAGGATACCAACCTGGTTTACAAGAAAAAACAACCAACAGTGTTCTTGTTTTCCAATTTAGGAACCAGTTTCCATGTCTAATTTTTCTCAATGTGCATAAGTTCCTCTTCCATTTCCTTCATCCAATGTTCATCTTTGCATGCCTTCACTCACTTTCTTAGGCTCAATTTTAGAGAGTAAACAAAAATTTACCTCAGCTTCAACAACTCTACTTCTTATCAATGCTCCTTTCCTCTTGTCTCCAATGATCTATTCTTTAGAATGATTTATTTGCACATACTTAGGGGTCTTAGGGGTATTTTCTAGAACTTCTTCCTCTTTATTCTACACTTCTTTTTTTTCTTAATTTTTTCTTCTTCCTCTTATCTGCAAGAAGGTTCATCTAACAAACATCCATCTATAACAATTGAATTTTGCTAATCTTCATCAACCTTAACATTTTCACTTTCAAAAATCTTTCTTAGCCTTTTATTGTAACATATGTAAGATTTTATTTTAGTTGAATATCCAAGGAAGATACCTTCATTAGAACTTGCATCAAACTTTCCTAATTTTTCTTCATCTCTTTTGATATAACACTTGCTTCCAAATACTCTAAAGTACTTGAAAATAGGAATCCTTCCATACCATAACTCATATGGAGTCTTTGTGTTGTTAGCTTTGGCTTGAACTCTATTAAGTATGTAAACAATAGTATGAATTTCTTCTCTCCAGTAGAATTCTGATAGGTTAGCTTTTTTCATCACAGTCCTTGCAACTTCTTGAAAAGTCCCAATTTTTGTTTCAACCATTCCATTCTGCTGGGGAGTTTTAGGGGCAGATAAGTGCCTCTTTATTCCATGAACTTCACAAAACATGTTAAACTCATTGTAGGTGAATTCTCCACCTCTTTCAGACCTCAAAAATTTTGGTTTTCAAATCCATTTCATTCTCAACCAGAGCTTTAAATTCTTTAAATCTATCTAGAGCATCAATTTTTTCTCTAAGAAAAGTAGCACATGTCATTATAGAGTAATCATCAATCAAAAGCATGAAATAGCTATCACCTTGAAGAATTATCACCATTGCAGGACCACAAAGATCTGTATGTATTAATTCTAGTAGTTCAATAGCATATTATTCCCTTCCTTTGAAACTACTCATAATTTTCTTTCCAAATTGATAATTTTTGCAAACAAAATTGATAGGCTTTGTTATTCTTGGTAGGTCTTTTACCACATGAAATGAAATAGTTCTATCTAAATTGTCAAAATTCACGTGACACATCCTCTAGTTCCATAACCAACTATCATTAATTTGAGACATAAACAAATGACCATCAATACCCTTGAGTTGATAGATATTTCCATTTGTCCTCTTACCAACAACAATCATAGTTCTAGACCATTTTTTGATCTCACATCTTTCATCCTTAAACACAATATTATATCCTTTTCTACACATTTTTCTAGCACTCAAAAGATTATTCCTTAAGCCTTTAACATAGTAAATATCTTTAGTATTACATTTTCCATCAAAACTAATTGAACCTATTCCACAAATCTTAGCTCTTGAATCATATCCAAATTTAACTAATCTTCCATCATACTTTTCAAGTTTAACAAACTTACTTTTATCTCTGGCCATGTGATTAGAGTAGCCACTATAAAAAATCCAACAATTTTTATCCTGTTTAACATGAAAATAAGAAACCAAAGTACCTTCAACTTTATCCTTCTTCTCCATAACTCTTTCCTTCACACAAATTTTAGAGTTAGCAGAAGTAGATTCATCATTTAAAGCTAAGATTTCAAGCTTTCATTTTCATCAGAATCTCCATAATTAGATTCTTCATCATAAATACTAACATCTTCTCTAACATAGTAACTTATTTTAATTATCTTTCCTTTGTTCTCCTTACTTTTATCATTTAAAACTCTATTTGGATATCTTGAAGCATAGTGACCTATATTTCCATAGCTAAAAATTTTGAAAGGTAGTTTACCTTTGTACTTACCAGTGCCTTTTTGCATCCTTGTTATAGAGTTAGCTTCCACATTATCAAGATCAACTGAATCTGAATCTTCAACCTTTTCTGATTTTCCAGCCCTGAAAGCAGTCTCCACTTTTGTACAATTTTCCAAACCAACTTTTCTTATTTCAAATGAAGTTAGTGTACCAATCCACTAATCTCTATAATAAGCATCAAAATTTTCAAATTCCTCAATAGAAAAATCCTTTTCATTGTAAGAATTGGGAAGAGATCGGAGAAATTTCTTTACCACCCTAGGTTCTTTGACTTGCACACCAAGACCTCTCATTGCACTTACCAACTCATCAACTCTCTACATGTATATTGTAATTGTTTCATCTTTAGACATTCATAGGGTCTCAAATTATGTCTTCAGATTCTATAACTTTTCTTTTTTAACCATATCATCTCCTTCATAAATTCTCTCTAGCTTGTCCCAAAATTCTTTAGTATTCTTGAGATTCATATCTTTTACTAATTTAGAATTTGAAAGACTATTAAAAAGAATAAATCTTTCCTGACCATTTATTTCATGGGTCTTGATCTCATCACTTGTGCTTGGACCATTCACAGATGAAACATACTAAGTCTTTATTTCCTTTTCAATCTAATACCCATGGGATGCTAGATATCCTTCCATCTTTGTCTTCCAAAATGCATAGTCTATGCCATCAAACTTAGGGAAATCTAACATGTTCACCATCCCAGATCTACCTTTAGTAGTTAAGATTTGATACCAATTGTTGAATGAACAAGACAACTAAGAGGGGGGTGAATCAGTTGTATCAAATTAAAACATAAAAAAACCTCAACAATAATTAGATCCACAAGCATTCATTAAACCCTTATTTTGTTATAATGATTAATCATGAAATGTAGACAAAAAAAATTGAATCAACAAAACCATACACAAGAGAGCACCATATTTATGTGGAAATTCTAGTGAGTTAAATACCACAATGCGGATTAGCTCATAATATTAGTAATAGTGAAACTAGTACAAGGGCTCACTACTAGAATATGACACATTATCCAATAGGGCTCACAACCAAATCTCACTGCTTAGAACATGAAAAGAAGATAGAAGAGAAATGTTACACAAAGAAAACTATCTCAATGCAACAACGAATCCACCATAATTACTCCAAAACTTTCATAAACTTGTTTGAAAGATTGTGGATGCTTTTAGTTCATTGTTTTCAAAAGTCTAACACTTTAAAGTTTGCACTGTTCTACTCAAATTCACATCTACAATTCTACAATTCACACCACATTCATCACTCACATCTATCTTACATCTATCTTAAGATCTTACAACACCACTACCTTGAAAATCTTCTCTAAGGTCAAAAACATGTGTTTTACATTTATAATTTCAAATTAGGTCAGCACCCAAAAATTCCCACAGTGGATAGGAATGAGGGCGATCCATATAAATCCTTAGTTAGGACCCAACTTTTTTCCTATCACACCTCAACATGCTTCCATAAACTTTAAAATGAATTCACATGTAGTGTTAACACTAGGTCAGTTGTTACCCGTGCAAAACACCATAAAATAGTAAGTACACACTTTTCACTTAAGCAAGATGACACACAACCCACACAAATATCTTTTACATGATCCAGAACAATCCATGAACCACCTGAGATCCAACAAAGAACTCATCCAAACTCGCATTATAGAATACTTCAACCAAAAACATCCAATTAACCTCATACACACATTAATACATGAAACACACATTGTACTACACCAAATCAAGAGAAAACTTGAATTCTAAAATATATAAATAACATAAGAAACTTCCTATATTTGCACAACTTGAAACCACAATGTGAAGAAATGTGGAGAAAACACATTTCTCCCAAACCACAATAAATAACACTGAACGCCTAGTTCACACACTGGTGAACATATCTCACTCTACACAATGATCTAGAAACCTAAACTCTAGATATAGCAACTACTGACAACCATGAACAACATATCAAATCTGCACAAACATAACATCAACATAGAAGAAATGTGGAGCTCATCCCAGAGCATGTTCTGAACACTTGCACAACAATGTAGCTTTCTTTTTTTATCAAATTTTCTCAAAATCACTTGGAAACCAAGTACCAGAGAAACCATCTTAGCACATTACTTCATTCCAACACATCTCTAGACATTGCAACATAAAGATAGCTCCATGTACTCACAACACTTCCTCAATATCTTAACTATACATGCACACAAACTACAACAAGCTATTTACCTCCTTTTTACAAATTTTTCAATATCCTTGACATCATCATTCAACAACCCTCCTACACACATAGTTGACATCAATGACAACACCAACTTGTTGACATCAATGACAACACCTTCATACTTGCAACAATCTCACCATGGAAGAATATCTGGTCTTGCAAATTTTTAGAAGTGTTTATAGATGTCAACTACATCTATGTTCTATTTGGTGTGTCTTTTGGAGGTCTACACATCAGTTTGAGGATAATTAGTTGGCATATTTTGGTGTTAGGTCACCAACAGTGCTGACCTAATATGTTTGGAGTTGTGTGGAATTTATATGTGTTGATCCATTATATGAGAGATATTATAGATCCATTTCAACCTACTTGATGTGTTACAAGTTTTTGAATCAAGGCATGAAGCATGTATGGTTGATCTTTAGCTAAAAGTTTATTATTTTGCATGATACATTTAATTAGGATTTCCTAATTGATGTTGTATGCTTTTGCGAATATAATGGGTATAAATAGAAGATCATTTGGGTGTTGAAGAGAGATTATTAAGTTGTGTGTGTAAATTCCTAAGAAGAGAATGCAAATGTGATGTGAATGCAGAGTAGAGAAGAGCAATATGAAGTGTGTTGATTAAGTGTTTTGAGCTTCAATTGAATTGTATTTCCTGCATATTGTAGATGCATTTGTTGTAGTTCAAATCTTGGCAGTGAGCCACCCCTCTCTTGTATTTCTCTTATTCTTTGGACAGTGAGTCCATCAGATAGTGACTCCACCTAGCAGTGAGCCTTTCTATAATATCTTATAATCAGTTATAATATATTGTGAGCTAATCCTCATTGTGGCTTTTCCCCTTTTTAGGTGTTCCATGTAAAAATCCCGGTGTTCAAGTGTTATATGATTTGATGATTTCTTTCATGGTTTCTTTCCTTACTACAAATTGATTAATGGTCGGCATTTAGAAGAATAATTTTTAGTATCTACCATATTTACAAGGATTACTACAAGATTTTTCATGCTTTCACATAATTGATCCCTATTTATATTCTCAACACTAGTTATTCCCAAACTAATTATACTTCTCATTTTCTCCTTTTAGGCTATACACATTTAGCCATTGAAATAAATTTTAGCATGTTTCTCCAACAAAATATTCAGCTCCTATTAAATTTCATTCACTCTCCCCTATTTATATGTATCTTTAATAAATAAAAAAATTGTGTGAAGTGATTTTTTTTTTATTGGGATATTTTTAAACATGTATTATTTTCACAAGGATTACTATTAGAAAGCATGCTTGCATATTCCCAACACTTGTTCTTCCCAAACTAATTATACTTCAATTTTCCTTATTTTAGGTTATACACATTTAACCATTCCTTGGAAGGAATTTTAGCATGTTTCTCCAACAAAATCTTCTCTTCCTATGAAATTTCATCCACTCTACCCTATTTATATGTATTTTTGATAGTTTAATTTTGGTGTTAAGTAATTTTAAAAAATCTTGGAATACTAAACATGTATTAGTTTGACAAGGATTATTATATGAAGGAATTATTTCACATCATCAAAAACCTATTTATAAGTATTTTTAATAATTTAACTACGTGGTGTTAAATTTTATATGTATGTATGTATGTATTTATTCATATATATGGTATATATACATGTATATGTATATATGTATATGTATATATATATATATATATTTACATATATGTATATATATGTATGTATATATATATACATATGTATATGTATGTATGTATATATATATGTATGTATATACGTATGTGTATATATATGCATATTTATATATATATTTGTGTGTGTGTATGTATATACACATATATACAAATATACACATATGTATATGTATATGCATATGTGAATATATGCATATTGTTAAACACGTGTTAGTTTCACAAAGATTACTATAAGAAGTTATGCTTACACATAATCAAGAAAATATTTTTCCTCATTTTTTCTCCAATAAAACAATAATAAATTTGATTGATCATTACCTTCATTACATGATGTTTAAATTGATCCTATGGTTTATATTACACAAGAACTAATCTAAGTTATGTTTATTTGGCACACACTAGAGTTGCATAAATTTTTAAAACATGTAAGGGGTAGATTCAATCCACAAAGCTTGGAGTGCATTTAATAGAGCTTAATTTGTATGCACATTATCCTATACAATATTTTTGAATCTTATCTAATATTTCTACTTAATTTATTTTTTTTAAGAAAAATACTAACACTAGAAATACAGTTATACACAATTAGTGTAAGAAAAATATTGTTATCACCACCTTAAATGTAATTTTAACTTTAAACTCACTTCAACAAGTAATTAAATGTTTTCAAAAAATTATTCACATTTATTGTTCAAATAGTTTCGTATTATCTAATATCATTTTATTACTAAGGTACAAAAATGACTAGAAATAATTTAATTCATCTACTATTAATGACTTGTAATTATTACAATAGTGTACTACTTATAAAATTCAATAGCCACTAACCTTCACTCCAACTATAATTTCAACCATCAAATTTTTAATATGAACCAAATACAATGTGGTCAAGCACATTGTTGATTCAAAAATCATGTTGGCATGGTCCCGTTTAATTTGGAGTTATTTTTGTTGACAATTGAAGTTATTTAAGTAATAAGGGATGTATTTAAAATAAATTGGGTTAAGAAAAACACCATGATGACATATAAGTACCTTTTCAAAATAAAATATACACAAAAAAGTGACAAGAGAATAATGATTGAACATGGCCAAAGATAATAATGTCAAACCTCTAATAAAGAGTGCCCTAGGTATCAAAAAAAAAAAAGATTCACAAGGCAAGAAGGAGTATTAACTTGATTTATAATTCACAATCACAAATTTATTTTTTATGTTTATGTATGTGACATTTTAAGTTAAATTTAAAAATAAATATATATAGATAAAGTGAGAAGAAAAATGTCTAATTATATTGTATAGACTTTTCAAAAGTTGTGTACTTGGAAAAGGGGAAAAATGAAAATAGGTGGTTTTGAGCTATACTAAGGTTTTAATTTTTCTTATTAATTTTTCCTCCCTTATATCATATTAAACAATGTCATTGGTGCAATATTTTTCTTTTCATTTCACATTTATTACCATTTTTTAAGTTCTTTTCTCTATATGGCCCCAACCATCTCCAACCCAATAGTTCATGCTTGTGTTGACAATTTGGCGGCTTTGTAACATGTCTCCCAACATGGTACTTTAATTTGGAGTTATTTTTTTTCACAATTGAAGTTATTTAAGTAATAAGGGATGCATTTAAAATAAAGTAGGTTAAGAAAAACACCATGATGACACATAGGTACCTCGTCAAAACAATATACACACAAAAAAGTGACAAGAGAAATGACTGAACATGGCCAAATATAATAATGTCAAACCTCTAATAAAGAGTGCCCTAGGTATCAACATGTTTTTTAGATTCACATGCAAAGGAGTATTAACTTGATTTAGAATTCACAATCACAAATTTATTTTTTATGTTTATGTATGTGACATTTGAAGATAAATTAAAAATAAATATATATAAAAGTGAGAAGAAAAAAGTCTAATTATATTGTATAGACTTTTCAAAAGTTTTGTACTTGAAAAAGGGGGAAAATGAGAATAGGTGGTTTTGAGCTCTACTAAGGTTTTTTTTTTCTGAGTAATTTTTCCTCCCTTATATCATATTAAACCATGGCATTGGTGCAAGATTTTTCCTTTCCTTTCACATTTATTACCAATTTTTTAAGTCCTTTTTCTTTATATGGCCTCAATTGGATCCAACCTTATAGTTCATGTTGGTGTTGACAATTTGGTAGGTTTATAACATGTCTCCCCTAGACAAGCACCCCAAGAAATTTGTACTAAAGATACTCCATGAGGTATTTCATTTGAAACCCCTATGGATGTGATTCTTCCCATCCTTAAATTTGATAGTGCACATCAATGGTTAGAGAAATTTACTCTTATAGGTTAATTTGTTCCACCTCTAAAAGTATGCCAAGGGAATGTATTAATGAAAAATGGACCATCCTACATGGGGTCCAATTTGATATCATTCAAAACCTCACCAAGGGTTTTTATTTTTTAAATTTTATGAAGTCGATCATGTTCAAGTTGTCCTTAAACATAATCCTTGGTTTGTTCATTCTTCCCTATTGGTTTTTCAACCATGGACGTGGGACTTTATAGTCATAGATGACAAGAAACTTTGTGTGCCTATATGGCCTAAACTTTTAGGCCTTCCCTTGTCTTGTTGGAAATTTTTGCACCCTATTGCTTCTTCTTTAGGGATAATCATTTTCATTGAACCCAATCACTTTTACCAAGAACAACCTCAGAAATAGGTCTATGTTGAACTTGATTTGTCTAAAGACTTGAAAGAGTCAAAATAAATTCAAATAAGAAATATGTCACACCCAAAGGGTGATTTACCTTAATTTTCCCAATAGATGATTTTGGTGCTAATATTTTGAGAATAAATTCAAGGATTTTCCTTTGGTCGTATCCAAGGTTAAGTTTCCTCCCTAGGTGGTTGAAGCCTAGATTTTTGGCACCTACATGGGGTCCAATTTGATATCATTCAAAACTGCACTAAGGGTTTTTTTTTTTAATTTTATGAAGTCAATCATGTTCAAGTTGTTCTTAAACATAATCCTTGGTTTGTTCATTCTTCCCTATTAGTTTTTCAACCTTGAACGTGGGACTTTGTAGTCACGGATGATAAGAAACTTTGTGTGCCTATATGGCTTAAAAATTTCAGCCTTCTCTTGTCTTGTTGGAAATTTTTGCACCCTATTGCTTCTTCTTTGGGGATAATCATTTTCATTGAACCCAACCGCTTCTACCAAGAACAACCTCAAAAATAGGTCTATGTTGAACTTGATTTGTCTAAAGACTTGAAAGAGTCAAAAGAAATTCAAATAAGAAATATATGTCACACCCAAAGGGTGATTTACCTTAATTTTCCCAATGCATGATTTTGGTGCCAATATTTTGAGAATAAATTTAAGGATTTTCCTTTGGCCATATCCAAGGTTAAGTCTTCTTCCTAGGTGATTGAAAAATAGATTTTTGGCACCTACTTGCTTTCTATCAGTCCTAGGGTTTTTCACCTAGAAGGAGAAAGGTGGGCCAAAAATGCTTAGGTTATCATTAGAAGAAATGGAAAGAGGGTGTGCAAGTGTGTGTGGATGTGTTTCAATGCTTAAAAATGCAGATAAATGAATGTAAACTAATCTAATGCAAGATGTTGGAAAACATAGTGTTGATTGCAAATATAAACTAGAAACCTAAACAAATAAAGACATAAATGAATGAGACTAAACATAGTGCACCTGGAGGTAGATTTTTGTTTCTAGAAGGGTCCAAAATGTTATAGAAATCATTATCAATGGCCATTGGGACTGATTTTCCACATAGGGCGAATCAGTCCTGCTTCTGGTGAAAAGTTCTAGAAATAGGTTTTCTGACTGCCAAGAGCTAAATTCTGAGAAAATCAATTTTTAGGCCTACAAATGGGACTAATTCTCCATGCATGGTGAATCAGTCTTCTTGCAAGAATATGCAAAGTCAAGGCCTGATTTTGTAGGTCTAGATCTACACTTCTGTCTTCTATAGGTGTCTGCTTCAGAAACTGTCAAATTCAGGTCTAAAAATTCCTTTTTGTTGATATTTTGACTTGAATGATGAAGAGATGACTTGAATGACTTTGAAACTTGATCTTCAATGATTTCTAAGTATCGAAGAGTCCAAAATCTACATACAAACAAGACAAGAGAGTGATTTGTTGAATGTTATGGCATGGGGGTTTGCCTTAGTCAAACCCCTTTTAGGTAATTAAACCAAAGTGATGAAATAAAGTAATGAAACATGCAAAAATGGAGATGTTTACATTACCATGATGATTTATCTTGAAAGTCTAAAAAAATACATGAAGATTCAATCCTTGAATGCTTTAGAAAGCTACCTTGATGACTTCTAATGAAGAAACCCTAGTTTGCTTGACTTGGATGAGAAGATAGAAGATGAATTAATGATGAGAGATGTAAGAATGAGTTGTTGTTATGTAAAATGAGGATAAAAACACTCATTTATGTGCCTTAGTACCTGATAATACCTCATCACAAGCTGACATGTAGTGAAAATAAACTTTAAATTTCACTTTTTCCTGCTCGAAGGTAAAAATGGGGGCTAGATAGGACTCATTCACCACACATGGTGAATGGGTCCCACCTAGATGGGATTTATTTTCCATGCATGGTGAATGGGTCCCATAGGGATCATTCCAATAGCTAAGAAGCTAGGGGCTAAGGAAATAAGGTCTAAATTTCAACTTTGTTGGGTATTTAATCAATTAAAGCCTTGGGATGCACAATATGGATTAATATGGGACTATTAGTGATGATGTGAATGTAAAATAGGTTTTGGGACACAAAAATCAATGTGAAAGTGTGATTTAATACACTTTAAAACACTAAAATGAGGTCCACATAGCCTAGAAAGTCACAAGAATCAATGTGAATGTGCAAGACACATTACAAAACTAATTTATCATTAAGTTAAGAACCTTCTAGATTGATGTAATAATGTTATTAAACACATTTTATAATGTTGGATTAGGGAGACATAAGCTAATTAAGTCTAGAAAAGAATGAAATCATCTTACAAGACTTTACAACACCTTTACAAGACATCAATAAACACATGTTATTCTATTTGCAAGGGTCCAAGACCTAGTGTGGACACATAAAATGCCTAACACTACATTAAGACCATTTTATCATGAATTATTCCCATGTCAAGGAAAAGGTCCTTTTTTCTAAAGAAAAAAGTTGTCTTTAAACACAATCCTTGGTTTTTTCATTTTTCCCTATTAGTTTTTCAACCTTGAACGTGGGACTTTGTAGTCACAGATGACAAGAAACTTTGTGTGCCTATATGGCTTAAAATTTTAGCCTTCCCTTGTCTTGTTGGAAATTTTTGCACCCTATTGCTTCTTCTTTGGGGATAATCATTTTCATTGAACCCAATCGCTTCTACCAAGAACAACCTCAGAAATAGGTCTTGTAAGAGAGGGGGACCACCGCTTGCAAGACCCCAGGTCATGGAGGGTCAAGATGCAAGAGGCTGCCCTAACTTACCTAAGCTAAGTGTATTGTTTAGGGTAATGAGGATGAGAATGATAAGTACTATGATGCCCAACAATCACTTTGCAATCTTGAGTTTCAATGCGGGGCTAGGTGAGTCAATTTTTAGGTCCAACTCTGTGCCTCAAAGAGCTCCCTGCTTGAGGACATCAGCACAGACTCTAAATGATAGCTCGGTGTGCTGGTGTCTCTAAAGTACATTGTAGTTCGTATGGTCAGACAACAACAGAGACAAAGTTGAACTCACCAAAATGACTAATGGCCTAGCTACTCAACTAAAACTCCAAAATGATACTAGCAAGTAAACAAAGTATTCTCTAATATCATAAAGTAAATAAGCAAGAGTGATGAAAAGGAGGAGAATCTCACCAGTGAACTTGTTTGCCAGCTGATCCTTTGAGAACTCACACACCTACACACAACAAGAGGGATAATGTTGGGTGACTATGTAGGGGTTTGCCTCAATTAGACCCCCGTTTAGGTGTTTCCACTACCATGGACAACCAAAAGAATGAGATAAATAAGTAGTAACATAAAAAAGCACAAGAACTACAAAAATAGTACTATGCTACTCAACCAAATGATAGAGGAGAGGAGAGGGAAGCTTACCATATCGACCAAGAGCACTCAAGGCTACTTGTGGGAGAAATGAGAGGAACTCAAGGCTCTTCTGTGAATGGCATGGTCCCAAACGTGCTCTACTGAGTTGATGGAGTGAGATGTTGATGTAATGGGATACTTGGAATGCTACTAAAAGTGTTGGATTGAATGCTTGAAGTGGTCAAGAGTGAGCTCAATGCTGGGATAAAGATGAAATGCTTGACCAAGAGATGAATTTTAAGAGGAATGGAAAAAAATGGCCATATTCAGGTCAGTTGGTCAAAGGAGGTATTACTACTTCACTACCAATGAGAAGAGTAATTCCTATGCTAGCTTAGCCACAAGAATTTTCCAACGACGTAAGCATGCCACATAGACATTTACACACTGCGTGGGTGTCCCGAATAGAAAGGCCTCCATCAACACACAAAATAGGTGCCACGTGGACCACCAACAATGGGACTAAGTAAAATTAAGCCTCTAACTTTGGTTTTCTAAGGTAGATAAAGGTAAAAAGGGGAATTGCACCTAGGGTGAAAATTCACTCTTATACATTTTTTCCCCACTTTAGTGAGCACAAGTATTGATGAGTGCTTGATAAAGTAGATCAAGAAGAGAGTAGGGTTAGAAAAGTATACCTAAACCGTCGAGGAAGCAGTACTTGGCCTGGCATACTTGAAGGTGTAGGAGAAGCACATGACTCCTTAGCTGCTTGAAACCATGAAGTTGGAACAACAAAGCATCTTATAGGCTCACAGACCTGCAAGGAGGCAACCCCCAAGATATCTCGTATGGAGGAAGACCCAAGGAAGCAGACTCCATAGAGTCAGGAAGTGGTGACACGTCTACCCTCAAACAGAGTGTGTCAAAAAGTGGTGACATATCTACCTACAGATAGAACATGTAAAAAGTGGTGACACGTCTACCCATAGATAGAGCGTGTCAAAAGCAGTGACATGCCTACTTGTAGATAAAACATGTTAAAAGTAGCGAAATTTCTACCCACATATACAAAATGTCAAAAAGTGGTGACATGTCTACCTACAGATAGAACATGTCAAAAAGCATCAACATGTCTACCCACAGATAGAACATGTCAAAAGTGGTGACATGCCTACCAATAGATAGAACATGTCAAAAAGTGGTGAAATGTCTACCCACAGATAGAACATGTCAAAAGAAGTGACATATCTACCCATAGATAGAACATGTCAAAAAGCAGGGACATGTCTACTCACATATAGAACATCTCAAAAAGCAGTGACATGTCCACCCGTAGATAGAACATGTCAAAAGTGGCAACATGTCTACCCATAGATAGAACATGTCAACAATGGTGACATGTCTACCTGTAGATAAAACATGTCAAAAAGTGGTGACATGTCTACCCGTAGATAGAACATGTCAAAAAGTGGCAACATGTCTACCCATAGATAGAACATGTCAAAAGCGATGGCATGTCTACCCACAGATAGAACATGTCAAAAAGTGGTCAGTCACACAAACTATAAAACTTTGATGAGGGCACAACCTGAGACACAGAAAATAACCCACAAACAAGAGAATAATTTTATTATTTAGAAAATGGAGCTTCTTACATGTAGAGGATCTCAATCCCCAAGTTCTACAACACATGCAAGTTACAGAAAGCTACAGAATAACCCTTTCGCAATATGCGAGCTTGTCCCCAAAAAGCTACCCAAAAATTAGAAACCCACCCATAAATAGATCTCCTCTTTAGTTTGGAGCCAAAACAACATTCAAATTTGAGTTTAGGCGGTTTGGCACCGAAAAATTACAACTTGAAGTTCAAATTTTAAAAGAACATTTGCAATTGTATCTTCTAGAAAGTGTACCAACTTCCCGGGGCCATAACTTTTGATCCACTACTCTGATTCACAAACCGTTTGAACCGTTGGAAAGGTATCGAAGTCAACAACGTGCCCAAAATTTGCTATGCCAGTTTTGGCAAGTTTCAGGGCTGATTCAGGAACTCTAAGTGCCTCAAATCTAACTCGAAAGATTTTCAGGTGCAAATCTAGGAAACTAAAACTACAATATATTTCAACCCAAGAATAGAAAATAAAAATCATAAATTGGGAATTTCATTATGATGAAAAGGGTATCCAAAAATGTAAAAACATCTAAAAATTGAGAAACTTGAAATTTAACTATTTTTGGGTGATGCAAGATTGCCCTTACACCACTGGATGCTCCTGCATCAGATAGCCAGGGTAATTTGAGAAGTGACCCCATCACGTCTCAGATGGTGGAGGAAAACCCAAATGGTCAACCTCTACCTTAGGCAACTAGGATGAATCTTCAACAGGCCTTCCTTTCCATTTCACCAGATATTCTTCATACTGCCTATTCTTGGTACTCCTTCCCACACGACTATCCAGGATTTCTTCAATCTCCTCCTTTTTTGAAGTAGGTGCTGGAATCCCACACTGTTTCATTGTTGGTACTTCCTTTGCACCACCTTCATGATACTCTATCAAATCTGAAATGTTGAACACAGGGGAAATGCTGAATCCATTCGGCAACTCTACCTCATATGCATTCCCTGAATCATCCCTCTTTAAAATTTTATAGGGATCGAACTTCTTCATCTTCAATTTGTTATATGTTCCCATTGGAAACCTTTCTTTCCTCAAATGGACCATCACTTCATCACCAATCTGAAACTCCTTATACCTCCTCTTCTGATATGCCTTAGCCTTATACTGCAGATTTATCTTGTTAATATGTTCTCTTACCTTCTCATGTATATCCTTGATGTGTTCTGCAAAATCTTTGGCTTCAGCACTTATTTTCTTCCCTTGGTCCATCTTCCTCAATTCTAGAGTTGTTCTGGGGCTACCTCCATACACAATATGGAACAGTGATCTACTAGTGCTTCTGTTGACAGAATTGTTGTAAGAAAATTCTGCCTGGGGTAAGATCAAGTCCCATCCCTTGGGTTTATCTCCAACAAAACATCTCAATAGGTTACCCAGACTCCTATTAACAACCTTTGTCTACCCATCTATTTGTGGATGGTGTTCATAACTGAACTTCAACTCTGTCTTTAGCTTCTTCCACCAGGTCCTCCAAAAGTACCCCACAAATTTGGTGTCACAATCTAAAACAATACTCTTTGGCAAACCATGTAGCCTCACCACCTCTTTGAAGAACAAGTCAGCAATGTGGACTGCATCATGGGTCTTCTGACATGGAATGAAATGTGCTATCTTTGAAAACCTATCAACCACCATAAAGACTAAATCATTCCCTCGTTGTGTCCTTGGCAAACCAAGAAGAAATTCCATACTTATATCCTCCCATGGCCTCTCTGGTATAGGTAAGGGCTGATATAAGCCTGTATTCTGACTCACTCCTTTAGCCATCTAACATACCCTACAACTTTGTACAAACTTCTTCACATCCTATGACAACTGAGGCCAATAATAATGTTCATGATAATGGAAATGGTCTTATCCCGACCAAAATGTCCTACCATTCCTCCACTATGCTTCTCCTTTATCAGGTTCTCCCTCATGGAACTCCTCAGGATACATAATTGACTTCCCTTAAATAACATGCTATCTTGGATTATGAAATCTAGCCACCTTGTCTTGTCCACTGTAATAGGTTCCTTGCAAGCTTTCCAAGCCTCTGCGAAATCAGGATCTTCTACGTATAGTTTCTTAAGTTCATTGAGCCCAACCACTTCAATCTGCATCTTTGTCATCAATGTATGCCTCCTACTTAAGGAATCTACAATCCTATTTGACTTCCCACTCCTATGTTTCAAAATAAAGGTATAACTCTGCAAAAACTCTACCCATTTCATATGCCTTTGATTTAATTTTCCCTGACTATTTAGGTACTGCAAGGCCTGATGATTAGTATATAGAACAAATTCCTTCAGTAAGAAATAATGTCTCCATTTCTTTAATGCTTGAACTATTGCATAAAATTCCTGATCATATACAAAATAATTTCTCTTGGCATCATTTAACTTTTCACTGAAATAGGCAATGGGTTTACCTTCTTGGCTCAACACTGCTCCAATGGCACAACCACTGGCATCACAATCCACTTGAAACACCTTGTTGAAATCTGGGAGGGCTAGAATAGGTTGCTCTATCACCTTCTGTTTCAATAGTTCAAAACTTTTTGCCACTCCACTACTTCACTTGAATTCTTTTCTATCCCCTCTCATTGTTTCAGTCAGGGGTCCACAAATACTACTAAATTTTCTAATGAACTTTCTATAAAAACTATCCAAACCATGGAAAGATCTCACCTTGATAGCAGTTCTTGGGGTAGGCCATTCCAGAATAGCCTTCACCTTCTCTGGGTCCATCTTGAGATCTTCAGCTGAGACAACAAACCCCAAGTACACTAACTCCCTCTTCACAAAATTGCACTTCTTCAGATTAATCAATAGTTTCTCTTCTCTTAACTTATCAAAGGCTCTCCGAATATGCATCAGATTCTCATCCAACGTCTTATTGAAAATCAAAATATCATCTAAATACACAACAAAAAAACTTTCCAAAAATTCTTTTAATACCTCGTTCATGAGCCGCATGAATGTGCTCGGGGCATTGGTTAGCCTAAAAGGCATGACTAACCACTCGTACAGGCCCTCTTTGGTCTTGAAGGCAGTCTTCCATTCATCTCCCTCTCGAATCAAGATCTGATGATATCCACTCTTCAGATCAATCTTTGTAATCTGAGCTCCACTCAAACAGTCCATTAGGTCATCCATCCTTGGTAGGGGAAATCTGTACTTGATTGTTATCTTGTTTATGGCTCTGGAATCTGTACACATCCTCCACTCCCCATCCTTCTTTGGTGCTAGTACTGCAGGTACTACACATGAACTCAAACTCTCTCGTATCAAACCCTTTCTCAACAACTCTTGAACTTGTTTGTTCAATTCCTCATTTTCTGCTGGAGTTATTCTATGAGCTGCCTTATTTGGCAAACTGGCTCCAGGAATCAAGTCAATCTGATGAATGATCTTCCTTATTGGTGGTAAACCCTTAGGTACATTATCAAAAACAATATCCTGAAACTTATCCAACATCCCAGAAACTTCTTTTGGAACCTTCTCACTATCCTCCTTACTCACTCTAGGAATCAATGCATAACACACACGCTCATGCTTCATACCTTCTAAAAAAATTTCTTCCATCTACATAACAAATTCTAGCACTACTGCATACCTTTTATTTGGTCTCCTTCAGGGGTTTCAACTTGTGATGAACTCCATCCTTTGTCAAGGACTAAGTGTTTGCATGGCCATCATGTATAGCTTGCCTATCGAAATGTCACAACCTCTCCAACAACATGTGACATGCATCCATGGGGATGATATCATAGAGTACCTCATCATGGTAGCTCCTGATCTTGAACTTTACTAGGCACTGCTCATTGACCAAAACTTTGTGGTCTTTCTACAACCAGGCAATCTGATATGGATGCGGGTGCCTTTCCCTCTTTAGTTTCAACTTTGTGACCATCTCTTCTGACACCAGATTATTGGTGCTCCCACCGTCAATAATAACATCACAACATTTTCCTTCACAACTGCACCTTGTGCAAAATAGATTATTCCTTTGTTCTGGTTCCTTTTCCTTAGTCACCAAGGCTCTCCTAATCACTAGGGATTCTCCCCTTTTAGCATCATTTGAATGTTCAAATTGGGCCTCCTCGTCTGCATGTGCAACCCTTCCATGACCTTATGCCCTTTTGTCTGCCCTTCCTTGGTGTTGTGTACATTCATAGGCTCGATGCCCTTCTTCACCACACTGGAAACATGTTCCTTTGAAACCACCTCTTCTAGATCCTTGTCCATATCTCCCTCATCCTCTACCTTTTTGATCACCATTGTTTTGATCATGAGGATGGTAGAAGTTGTCATTCTTTTGGCTTCGGCTGGTACCCACATCTTCTCTTTTCTTTTCATCATCATTTCGGCTTCCTAAAGGTCTTCCACTGCCCCTTCCACTTTGACCTCCTCATCCTTTTTGCTTGCCATCAAATCTTTTGTTTAGCTTCTCTTCCACCTTCAGAGCAAACTGATACACCTCCTTAATGGTGGTCATTCTGACTAGGTTTAACTCCTCCTAAATGCTCGGTTGTAACCCATTAAGATATCGGGCTACCTTCTCCTTATTGGCCTTTGTGTGGCCCGTTCTGATGATTATCTTGTGAAAATCTTTAGTATATTCTTTCACAGATCTGCTTCCTTGTTCAACCCTTGCAATTTCTTCAACAGATCTAACTCGTAGTCCACTGGTATGAACGCTTCTTCAGTTTCTCTTCCATGCAATACCATCTGGTGATATTTCCTTTTCCTCTTCGATTTCTTTCCAACTGGACCTCTTTCCACCAAATACTGGCATGGCCCTTCAGCTTCATTTTTGCAAACTTAACCCGATATGGGTCCTCTATTTCCTCATACTCAAAATATTCTTCTAGCTCATTGATCCAGTTGATCAACTCTTCCGGTTCAGACTTCTGGAATAACTAGGGACTTCTACTCTGGGTCTTTTCTCGATCTTTGAAATGGCCCTTATTAGCCACATTTGGTCTTGATCAATTATTTCTTCTTCCTCTTCTACATTTGAACCTTCTTTATCTCCTTCATCCTCACTTTTCTCCCTCAGGTTTAACCCTCTTCTCAATTGCTCTTGTAACACATCAATCTGTCTCTAGAGGGCTGCCAGTGCATCTCTTCCACCAACATTTCTGCCACCTTGACCACCTCTGGCACCACCATGCCTACCAGGCATCACCTTTGGAGGCATCTTTCATGACCTCAACCCACAACCATGGTCTTGGTGCGAACTACCTCACGATTGGTGATCTGTCCACACGCTTAAGAAAACCTTGCTCTGATACCACTTGATGAGGGCACAACCCGAGACACAGAAAATAACCCAAAAATAAGAGAATAATTTTATTATTCAGAAAATGGAGCTTCTTACATGCAGAGGATCTCAATCCCCAAGTTCTACAACACAAGAAAGTTACAGAAAGCTATAGAATAACCCTTTCAGAATATGTGAGCTTGTCCCCAAAAAGCTACCCAAAAATTAGAAACCCGCCCATAAATAGAGCTCCTCTTTAGTTTGGAGCCAAAACAACATTCAAATTTTAGTTTAGGTGGTTTGGCGCTAAAAAATTACAAATTGAAGTTCAAATTTTAAAAGAACATTTGCAATTGTATCTTCTAGAAAGTGCACCAACTTCCCGGGGCCATAACTTTTGATCTGAGACTCTGATTCATGAACCATTTGAACCGTTGGAAAGGTCTCAAAGTCAACAACGCGCTTGAAATCTGCTATGCCAATTTTAGCAAGTTTTAGGGATGATACGAGAACTCTAAGTGCCTCAAATCTAACTCAAAAGATTTCTAGGTGCAAATCTGGGAAACTAAAATTGCAATATCTTTCAACCCAGAAATAGAAAATAAAAAACCATAAATTGGGAATTTCATTATGACAAAAAGGGTATCCAAAAATGTAAAAAATATCTAAAAATTGTTAAACTTGAAATTTAACTATTTTTGGGTGATGCAAGATTGCCCTTACACCACTGGATGCTTCTGCATCAAACTTTCAAAGGGATCCCTCAGGAACCCTTCAAAAGGAGAGGGGTCCACTCAAGGGACTCGTTGTTTGAAAAATAAGGTCTAGTTAGGCTACCCCCAAACTAGACGTGAAAGAGCAAATGGAATGAGCCTAGTAAGGCTACCCCCAGGCTAGACGTCAAAAGGTCCATTCATCATAAAGGATTCTGAAGGAAGGTGTTGATGGTTTTTTCTGCACAACAGTAACTCAAACAAAATATGATATCCTATCTCTCTTGAGAGGTAAATCTCTATCAGCAAGCTTCAAGAGATAACCCCAAGGTCTCTAATGTCATGTCTTGACAATGCAAAAACAACTTAGTGATAAATGTGAAAATGCTGGTAATCATAAGGAACCTTACAAACAAATGCTATATCTTCAAAGTTATCATATTTTGCAATATTTTGATACTTGAAATACTAAATTTAACCCAAATAATAAAAGAAATAATAAAAGATGAGGGTTTGAGAGAGATTTCTAAGATTAAACTACTCCTAAGATCAATAATGCAAATGATGAAATATTTGAAATGGACTAATCCCCCAAAAAATAATTTCTGATTAACCAATATTTCATTTGCAATCTCACAAAAATAGTGCAATCTTCTAAGGTGTTAAAGGTTTTCAAATCGTGAGACATTCATTCAAGCCAATCCTATTTTGCAATTGAAATGAATAGAACATCCATAATTGAACTAAGCACAGTAAATATAAGGTCCAAGCTAACTTTACACAACAACTCATAATCAGCCAGTTGCTAAAAGTATGGACTAGGGATTGCTACAAACACTTCAAGCATCAAACCATAAACACTGTCAAATTATATCCAACTCTAAATCTAACATATATCCAATATTTTCCAAGCAATCTCAAAGATATAATGACAAGAACCATGCAAGATAAATCAACACAAGAAATATCACAAAAGCACAATGTCTTTACTTATATTGAATCACCCAAAAGTTGCAACAATTCCATTATTTTGTGTTATAGCACTTGCTTTAGAATGAACTAACTCCTAACTCTAGCTCTATCACTTACCTTGCTCCAAAGTTCAACTATCTAGCCCTTACAGATGAGGTTAAATTCCCTATTAATAGAAATTTCATGCTATGTCGGCCCAAATAGGGTTACAAAGATGGTCGACCATGAAAGTTTCTAGAATAAAACAATATTTTTGCATTAAATGCTTGAGACTTTTCTAGGTCGGGTTGGGTTTTCCAATGTAGCTCAGTCCAATGCATGTAGAAGGAAAAAGGATAAATAATGGGAAGCACAAATTTTGATGCAATCATTCATTAATTGGCCCCCTATCCTTATTCTGACCTAATTTATCCTACCCCTTAAGAAAAATCCTCCCCATGTCGGCCAATGGTGAAGTGATCAACACTTTAAATCTCCTCTCAATTGATTTAATCTCATCCATTGATTCTTTGATGACCTTATCCCATTCTATCTTGAGATCTTGAAATTTCTCCATGACAACAATATAGGTGGTTGCATCATCCAAATGGTGGGTGGTGATTGGACCATCATCAACTGGAGCATAGACCTCATGCCACCATTTCCTTAATTATTCAATACTTAGATGTTTCGGTGCAAATTTCTTCCTTCCAGTCACGACCTCAAAGAATGATATGCATTTATTGTAAATATCATTCAATGTATTTCCCACCTATTGTCCCTACTTATGGATTCTCTTCAAAATATTCTACTTGATCTACCGGGATTCATACCATTCCCAAGGTTTTGAAACCTTTGAGGAAGGCAAGATTCCATCACTCACCAATCTTTCTTCAGTATAATCCATGATGGTCCTTATTTTATGTAGGAGAAGGTCTACATCAGTTTTGTCCTACCCCAATAAATTTTGCAGCCACTCAAATGACATATGTACATCTCCACAAGTTGATAGAATGTCCTTGATCATGCCATCCCCTCTATGCCCTACTCCTTGCAACAATGTGTGTGTAGCCTTAGTGGAAGTCTTCATCTTCTCAAGCTCATTGAATGCCTCCTTAGGTAATAACCCTTCAAGAGCTATCCCTTCACTTCCCATAGCCTACAAAGGATTCATTAGATGTTGAACATATCTGTACACATCATTCAATTGCTTTTTCAACCTTTCCTTTTCATTTTTTCTTTATCTAGTCTCCTTAGAATGGCCTGAGAGGATTCTTGGAAATCATATTTTTCTTGATCCTTGCTTGTAGGCCACAAGTTTATTGTTTGAATGCTCTATTCCTGAGGAGTTATCTCACCCTTATTTTTGTCTACTATAGGGGTGGAAATATGGATCACTCTATTATCTTAATCATCTCTCATGATTCTGGAAATCACCCTAGCCTTTTTCTTTGCTTTTCCCTTTCCAATATTGGCTAGTAATTC
The DNA here is from genome assembly GCA_007258455.2 of Sequoia sempervirens. Lineage (NCBI taxonomy): Eukaryota > Viridiplantae > Streptophyta > Pinopsida > Cupressales > Cupressaceae > Sequoia > Sequoia sempervirens. Next base: position 177,465,493 of record VDFB02271358.1, read on the forward strand.
ATCTCAATTTGGAGGAGTATCATCCACAACTATTTGTTTACTTTTTAATCTGTCACTGAGCCAATTATAAGTAGAAGTACCTAGTGTTTGTTCAGCTTTCTTATCCTTTTCTAGCTAATTAGTGGAGGAGTCAATATTTGAATCTTGCACTATAGGAACCTCTTCACCTTTATCTTCCTTTTCTCTATCATTGTCCTTATCCTCCCCTGCATTTTCATTCTCCTCCTTGTCATGTATCTTTGTCACCTCATGAGTTAGAGAGGGAGTTCTTTCATGCATCTCATCTTTCTTTGTGGATTTCTCTCATATTTCCTTGACTAGTGAATCTTAATATGACACAAAAGAGGACTTCAAAATATTATCAATTTCTACCTCTACACTATGAAGATCACCAACATTGAATTATTTTGTTTCCTCACCTTGATGAGTATCCTCACCAACAACTTATGTTGACTCTCTCTCTTCATCATGTAATTATTGGGTCAAAGGAAGAGCGAAGGAATCTTCCTGTGGTCGTGTGGTAGAGGGGATCATAGGAGCATCCTCCTTTACCAAACTTTCCTTATGAGATGGACTTCTTTCTTTCCTAGTGTATACCTATGTCTTTTCTCCAGAAATATCAAAAATTACCAACTATGGTCCTGTACCCTCTGCTCCCTTAGGAGGCTCATTTTGTTTCATCAATGTTCTTGTCACTCTTCTCCTTTTGGGCATAGGGACACTATCTTTCTTTCATTCTTCTTCATGCTCCTCTTCTTGAGTAGATTTATTCTCCTTGGAAGCATTGTTTCTCTTCTTTTCCTTAGGCCTTCTTTTCTTTTCTTCTCTAATCTCTATTTTACCACCTTTGATTTTAATTTTAAAAGGGGATCCCACCTTTTCCTTACCTTTTGGGTCCTACTCCTCCTTAGAAGTAGACTACGACTCCAAGTTTCCCATCAAATCGTAGGTGTACTATTTCCCTTCGCTATCTAATTCCCAAATCTTGTGTTTAATCAACAACTTGGTATACTTGATCATATGAACATTTATTTTCTCCAATTTTTTCTTTTATTCTTCCAACCAATCAATCTCACCTATTGGTTTGTCTTTAATTGGCTCATAGTCATGGTTTTGTATCACTTCCCCATCATCATCAATCTAGTCAGGGATGGAATTAATTCTATATAGCCTAATAAAATTGGATGATAACATGGAGATCCCCTTCCTTTGAACCTCAAATTCATCCTTACAATTGGCCCAATAGTCTTCAATATCATCTTTGTTTCTGAAATCCCTGCTGGCTCTTTTTTGGGCTTCACCTGTTCTATCAAATCTAGGTCTCTTAGAATGAAATGAAAAGCCAAAAGTTCCCATCTCTTCCTCAGATAAGTGTGTTGTAATCAAAGAAGGGAAAGCTTCATTACCTCCTATCCTTAATGGGAAATCATTGACAAAACTAGTTTTGTTTATATCTTTCTTCACAATTGCATCAAAGGCAAAAAAATTCCGTGTAACCTCCAAAAGAATGATGCGATTAGTTGGGTACCTAGGAAATCTATATGGAGCCCATCGACAACCATCAACCCTGATGTATGAGAATGTGGGAAACTATATGAACCATGCTCCAAATTTCTGTATCAACTCCTTAGTGGCATAAAAAATCTTTACATGCCCCGCACCCTAGAGTAACCTTGTGATGTACATGGTGAATGCATCATTCATCCTTTTGTAGCTAGAACTACCCAAATGCACTTGGGGGTAGACTTCATAGATCACATCCTATCCAAAGACTCCTCAAGTGCTTAATCCCTTGTATGGATGGATCTTTCCAAGGCATAGACCAGGTATGATGTCATGGTGAAGCTCTTGGTCTAGAATACATTGTACAACTATTCATGAATCATGCCACTAATTATACCTGCCCAATGATAATTTGTGCCTTGCTCCATTCTCACTATCATGTAAAACATCCAATTTTCAAATACTCCTGCACTCTTTAACCCCATCACTCTGCTAAGAAGAGTGATTGCATCATAGTAATCTGGCTTGAATTTATCCCTAAAAAATTGCTTTGGTAATTTAGAGATATATGCCTTAGGTTCTTCTAGCCAACTATTGATTACCTCCAGAGCCTTATTTGTATCTTGTGCATAGTATTTCCTAACCACATCAATGTCAAACTACACCAGATGGGACCTATCTTGCATATCAAATGTTTGGGCCACTAAGACAAGGGAGAAGTTTGTAAGCACTCGGCCTTATGGACTGATCACTCTCTATGTGCCTGGATCATAGTGTCTAGCACATTCCAAAACTAATTCATAGCATTGTACTATGGAAGGAAAACTAGCCACATGAGCCAACTCGAAGTCTACCAATCTCCTTGCCAATAAAAAAGGGTCCCTCACTTCCAACCTTGTCTTCAATTCCTCATAATCCCATCTTCCCACATTAGTGTTAGTTACTTCTGACCAAATGGAAGCTAGCTTGCTCTTAATAATCCTACTCTTTGTATCTAGTTTGATCTTTTCAGCCTCTAAGATAGAAGATCCCTCGACATTTGGACCCATGTGTTTATTCTTACCCTTGACAATAACAAGCTCACTTGGTTCAACTTGCACTTAGCAAAAGGTCACAATAAATATCCATTATGGTGTGAAAATTAGGGTTATGCCATAACAAATAACATATTCATCATTCAAATGAATCCAAACAATGATCAAAATCCATTAAAACTTCATAAAGCACAATTCCTTAAAAGTTTAAGATTTTCACCCCTTCATGGAAATTGAGCCAAGGAGGAAATTCAGGGATTTTAGGGCAAGGAAGAAATCCATGATGAAAGCACAATTATCACCCAAAAGCTATTTCATCAACATCATAGCTTAAGAAATATAATTATTCATCCTTTAAGCATTCAAATCAATCATGAGATGTGAAAATCATGCAACATTAATTCATTCACTTCTACAATTCTTCATGTTTAGCAAGTTTTTAGGGATTTCCATCAGGGAAGGAAATCAACAAAGTTAGCTTGACTTTTGCGTTTACATACATTTTCAAGAAAATGAAGGGGCAATGGAAATTCAAGGATTTCTTAAAGTAGAGGAATTCTTTGAAGTACTCAAAATCTCAAAAGTCTTGCTTTCTCAATTTCGCCCAAATTGATCAAATGATCACAAATTTGGGGATTTCGGTTTCAAATTTTGCTTGACTCTAATTTTTCATTCATTGACTTAGATTCATAACTCATTCAAGGGCCATTTGACTGGTATTGGCAATGAGTTCAAAATTGAAACCCTAGGGTTCCACCATGGGAAAATAGTACCAGCCTTGATTCACTTATTTAACTAAATCACAATAAACTCTTCCAAGGCCCTCAAAAACAAGTAATTACCAAATGAAAATGAAAAATTATAGCTCAAATTCACCCAAGTCATCAATTTGGCCAAACTCAAGGAACCCTAGATCAAATTAAAGAAAATAAACATTGTGCACAGGATCAAATTCGAGGGTCAATTCTGGTAATGGTTGGCACTATCAAATCACCAAAAGGATCACAACACCAATACTCAAGGAAGGAATAGAAAAGAACGATGGACAACCCTAGGCTTAATCACAAACCCCAAGCATGCCAAACCCAGACTCAAGACACACCCATGACACCATAAAACCATTCATATTCATTAATCAAAGCAAGGACATTGTGTGCATACCATTGATGAAGCAGAGTTCAAAAGGGCAGTGACTAGAAATAAGCTTCAAATCCCAAGTAGATGACAATGACACCAGAGAAACACCACCAAATCCAACAGTTCATAGCTCCGACACCAAATCACATGTAGCACTCAAGACCAAGCTCCTTTAAGTTTGATGAAAAGAAAATGACAGTAATTTGACAGCATAAAATCCCTCAAAATTCCATTAAATGCAGACCTCAAGATTCGTACAATAAGCATAAATGCAGTGAAATGACAACCCAAGATAGATTTTGGGGATCCAAGGAGGTGAAGGAAATCAGGAATTCAAGGGCCACAAGGAAGTTCGTAGATTTTTGCTAGATACAAAATTCCATGAAATGCCAAAATATCTAGAATGCAATGCAAAAAAATACCACTAGGTATTCAAGACACTGATGGAAGTCAGGGATTTCCACCCAAGGAGGAAATACCCGAAACTCATGAAAAACCAAAAAAATCACCTCAAAACTTAGGATTTTCAATGAATAACTTCAAGGGATCATTCATATGAGGAGGATAAAAATTCAAGTACATTTAAAAGTGGCCAAATTTTCACAATCAGAGGATCAAAAGCACCCAAAAATAAAGCAAGAGAGGGTCCCTACTTTTAGCGAGGTGTGTGTGTGAAAACTGCACAACAAATAGCGACTCCTACTAGGGAAATGCTCTGGAGCATTTCAATGAAAAACTCAAATCAAGAACCCAGAATCTCTCATTTCAGTCCTTACATTAGGTCACCTATAAACATAGTTTCAAATATAACAAGCAAGTAAACCTTTCCTGTACCAGGGTCTAAGTGTGTGCACATGTATTAATTTCCTTTTCCTTAGTTGCAGCAAGAACCAAGCATAGCCTAATCAAACTACATAAGGATTCTAACTCCAAAAGCATCCTAGATAGAGCCTCGCTGCCAATCAGGCATCCATAACCTTGATGAGGTTATTGCTCTGGTCCTCCCAAGCATAGCTCTACTACCAGCCAGGCATCCATAGCCCCAGTAGAGATACTAGGATACTCCTAACAAGGTGAATATTTCTTTTGACTTTCAAGATTATATTTTCTTTTATTTTTCCTTCTTTTTCTTTTTTGATATTCTGATAAGATCTTTTAAACTTTCCCTTTCACCTTGTAAGCAATGAAGCTCACACTCAGGGTTGAGAACCATTGTGGCACTAAAGTAGAATATAATATTTTTCACTTGACTAGGCTTAGTAAGGATTGCATAAAACCTTGGAATCTTTAAAATATGTATAGAAATATGAGACCCAAATACATTCCATATTTAACTTAATCTAGTGACCCATCCACTCGAGCACATGTGACACCAACTAAAATACTTTCACCAATGGACTCTAGAAGGATGATTAAAGTTTGTAAAAGAAATATTCATAACAGTCCCAGATAATAAAATGATTTCCATGAAAATGCAATGAGCCCAAAAGAAAACAAGAAAACCTAAAGCAAGAGCAAAGAAAAAAGAAAACCTACCCTAACCAAAGAAAACCTAAACTAACTAGAAGCAAAAAACAAACAAAGCAAAGCAAAAAGGGAAACCTATTCCAACCAAAGTAGAAAAAAAATAAAAGAAAGGAAACCTAATATAACTATTTACAAAGAAAGAGCTATAAAAAAGTGAGGATTGGAAGTAATGCTTCAAATACTTCCCATTGACATGAAGTGGGATATCCTCTCCAATGAGAGTTTTCAAGCAAAAAGCATTATCTCCTAGAATCTTTGAAATCCGATAAGGGTTGAGCCAAAGTTTATCAAATTTTCCATGCTCCCCTTTTCGGTCATGTGCTTTATCCCAGTAGAGAACCAAGTCAGAAATTCTAAAGGATTTTACCTTGGCTCTTCTATCAAACCATCTCTTAACTACAACCCTAATGTTTGGAAATTTTTTCTAAAGCTTCATCTCTTCTTTCTTCAAGGTGTAACAGTTCAGCCAGGCAGGCTTCACGCTTGTCCCTTCATCATAATATTCATTAATGAATTGCATAATGGGGATCTTCAAATGGATCAGGAATACTGGCTCTAGACCATACACAAGGTGATAGGAAGAAGTTCCTAGAGAGGCCTTAAGTCTGGTATAGTCTTCCTGAAGAGAAAATCTAAGTTGGGTGTGCCAATCCTTAGGATTCTTCTCTAATAGCTTACGAATGATTGTTAAAAGGTTCTTGTTGGAAGACTCAACCAAACCATTTCCTTGTGGGTAATAATTAGGTACAAACTTGATAATGATTCCATGGTAAAAGGCCCAGTTAGAAAATTTCAATGATGCAAATGTAGGACCATTATTACAAACTAAAGCCAATGGACACCCAAAGCGATTAATAATACCTGTGATAGGTCGAATGTGAGCTTTAGAAAATGAGCAGCAAGTAAAAGAGTGCAAATAAACACCAAAACAACCTACACCTCAAGATTAGCCTAAGTTGGAAACAATACAAGATAAAAAGCAACAAAATAGAACCTTATACCTTGTCTCGAATCAATCCTTTGGTTGGCCCTTCGATCTTTGATGTGTATGCTCCTTGGATGGCACAAGATGCAAGCTAAATGATGTTGTGAGGATGAGTGCAAGTGGATGAAAACATGAAAATGGCTAAGTATAGATTGAGAAATAAAATTGCAAGAGTTTGGCTAGCAAAATGATCTCTCCCAAAATAAGAGAAAAGAGGGGGTATTTATAGGAATTTTGAGAATTCCTAGGGGAGATGGACGGTCAAGATTGAGCCACCAAATATCAAGATGTAGGGCTAAGGTGAGTTGAAAACTCACAAGACCTCACATCTTGACATGTGGCATGTGATGTAGCCCTAAAAGGTGAAGTGGACATGAGGTGGAAGGAGAAGGACATGACATGGAGGGGGGTACAAAGTACCTTGGGATTGGACAAGATCTCCTCATAAAGGAGGTCCTTGTCCCCATGTGGGTGAGAGGACATGTGAGGAATTAAAAATTCCTCAAATATGCTCATGGGGAGATGGGAAAGAATAAATAATAGGTGAAGGACATGTGGGGAGAAGTGAATGAATTAAAAATTCCTTTTGGGTGCCTTGGGAGATTAAAAGGTGAATTAAAAATTCACATGGGGAAGTGGAGTGCCTTGTCCAAAAGGAGAAATCCTTTAATAAGGTTGACTTAAGGACACATGCCATAAGTGGGAGGAGGATTAGGTTAGGCTAACCAAATGATTAAGGTTGTGTAAGTACTCAGTTAGATGGACTAATGACTCATTAGAAGCAAGTGGGAGATTATGGAGGATGTGACCCTAATGATGATTAAGGGTGTGCACATGCTAACCCTAGTTAATTAGAATATGATGAAGTAATTAAGATAGATTAAGGACCAACTTGCAAAAGTTGGAGGATGTGACCATGAGAGAGAAAAGAGGAAATAAAAAATGAATTTTAATTCCAATAGGGGAATATGACTAAATTAAATAAAATGGTAAATTTATTTAATTTAGAGGAGGAAAAGGGGTAAAGTATTTATTAAATTAAATACTTTAGGACCCTTATGTAAGATGCAAGGTATTAATTAAACAAATGGTTTAATTAATATTGACAGAGGGGATGAGCAATTGGATAAATAAGGAGACGCATTTGATCATATGGAAGTGATCAAATTGAATGTCTACATTTTTCCCCTCTTCGAAATACTATTAAAATAATAGGGTTTCGAAGAAAAATAAAATGCAAATGACTCTATAGAAGAAGAGAACAGAAAAAGAGATGCCCCAGCATGGGGGAATGCGCATGAGCTACACCAAACGGAGGGAATGCAGAGAGGATGACCCAGTCCAGCGAAGGTAGGCTTACAACAATGGGTTAGAAGAGAAATGGTAGGGGATGCCCCCTCGAAAAGGGGGACGAGGGAGGAAAAGGGGGCCCCGGTCAACTTCTCGAAAGTATGGAGTGGTACATGTTGTTGGAAAGAGCACGGAAAAATGAGAAGAATGGTGCTTGAACGGGGTGAATCAGATAAATAGTGTGCAAAAGGTGGCCCCAGGAAGAAAGAGGCTAGATGAATTAATTGAAGGAATTTTTTGGTTAAAAAAAAGAAAAAAAGAAAAAAAAAACTTGAAGTTGAAAAATGAGGGAAAATGTGAAAAGATGATAAAAAGTAATTGTGGAATGACTGTTGGCTGATTGTGACAGCTGGCAAGTGGAGAAGGAGAAGAGGGAGACGAGGAGGCGAGTGAGATCAAACACCATACCGGAGTACGACAGTGACGTCATTCATCAGGCGGATGAGAGACATATATTTTTCACCCACCGGGCCGTACCCCTCCAGGTTAGCTCAAAACGTAACTTTGTGTTTTTGCGTCATTTATGCACATGTTTTCAAAAAATAAAAACATGGGTTTTGTCTGGGACGTCAGAAAAAAAAATGGGTAGAAATTCTTTTTAGGTTGCCTTGGATTGTGTGCTGGAGGGGGTGAAAGGGCGGCGGCCACATGGACCGGTCCACCGCCGGTGGCTTTGTAATAGGTCTATAGCCGCGAGGGCGGACCAGACCCGGCCGCAGATCCGCCACCGTGCAGACGAGTCCGCCACCAGGGGATGGAGAGAGAGGGATGGGAAGGGGGAGGGATGGGGGGATGGGTGAGGAAAGCAAGGAGGGGTGAAGGATGGGGGAGGATGTGGGGGGAGGGGATGGGAGAAGGAAGGGGAAGGGGATGGGGAAGGGGAGTGGGGGGATAGGGGAGGATGGGGAAGGGAGAGGGGAAGGGGATGTGGATGGGGAGGGTGAGAGGGGAAGGGGATGGGGAGGGAGAGGCAAAGTGGGGGGATGGGGGATGGGGGATGCAGGAGAATAGGGGAGGGAGATGGGGAAGGGAATGGGGTGGCGCAGATGAGGGGAAGGGGATAGATGAGAAAGGGGATGGGGGGAGGTTAAAGCCAAAAAAATGACAAGCCGAAAAATGATGAGGGGGAAAACCGAAAATGACAAAAATGTATTTTGTGTGTGCAAAAAATGGAAATTTTGCGCATTCGAGAGAGGCGATCAGAGGTGCTGAGGAAATGCATGGCGAGGATGACCAGAGAGGACCATCAGAGACTAGCGGAGGCAGGATTACTACATATTTTGACATATCCGATGATCAAGGCCCATGGGGCCATGTTGATAGTTTTGATAAAGCGATGGGATTCAGAGACATCAACATTTCACCTACCAACAGGGGAGATGACGGTGACACTAGAGGACGTGTGGTGGATTCTGAGGCTTTTGATATCAGGGCTACCGATTAGCGAGTGCTGGTCAGAGGATGTGGCGCTGGAGGAGTCCGTGCGCATGGTGTTTGGTAGTGACGAGCTACCAGTGCAACGAGGTTAGTTGGATCTGGATAGGATGGTAGCATGCAGGGTGTCGGTACTATCACTGTACTTGGCCAGGCTGATTAGTGGTATACTACTACCAAACCGGGATGGTCGGTCGAGGTGATCCAGCATATCATCGAGGGCTGGGAGGGACAATTTGCATGGGGGACGTGCATGTTAGCCCAGCTATATCAGGACATGCATGTGATTTGTTACAAGAAACAGTTGAGTGTGACACATGTGACATTATTACAGGTGTGGGCCTGGGAGAATATTCGCATTGCCAAGCCGATTATGGTGAGGGTGGGTGAGCAGGATGACACACAGCCCATAGTGTGGTGGTGGGGAGCAGAGGCAGGGATGCTAGTGCGGTATCGAGAGATGCAGGAGGTGGACGTATGGAGGAGGCAGTTTGATGATGTGCAGGCAGTGGATATAGTGTGGAGGCCATATATGATGCGGCGATTCAGGGGGTGGTCGAGGGAAGAGGGGTTGTATAGTGGTTACTTCTTTACTCAATGCTACATTATTGGGAGCAGGCCATATGTAGTGGAGTTGCATCGACCGGATCGAGTGACGAGATAGTTCGGGGTGAGACAGGATATTCCAGCAGGTCGAGTGAGGTTTGCATGACAGGTATGGGAGCGACCATGGGGAGCCAGGCTAAATCTGCATAGCGTTTGGAGTGACATTGAGAGATTGGTGTTTAGGCCCTATCCGGACAGGCGAGAGAGGCCACGAGATGCAGGGATGACAGATCAATATGAGGAGTGGTTCAGGCGACATCTAGTGGAGTGGATTACACTAACCGTGCCGATTGAGGAGGCACGAGGATTTGGGTCAGAGGATGAGAGGCGAGTGTGGGTGATTAGGCTGCCTAGACCACCGAGGGGACATAGAGGAGGACAGGAGGCACAGGAGTAGGTGATAGGCAGGTGGAGGAGGTTACGACAACGGAGGGGTCGAGGAGGAGACAGAGTAGAGGGGATAGGGGCTGAGACGGAGGAGGTGAGAGAGGCTAGGGCCGAGGAGGTGGGAGTGAGGAGGCCAAGAGTCTGAGGAGGATCACATGGTACATAGGGTAAGGCCAGCGGGGCCAGAGGGGAGGAGATGGCAGAGGATGAGGCTGAGGAGGGGGCAGAGGATGAGGTTGAGGAGGTGGTGGAGAGGAGGCTGAGAGCCCGAGGATGGAGTTGACAGGAGAGGAGGTCGAGAGCCTGAGAGGGAGAGTCACAAGGGACATAGGGCGAGGCCAGTGGGGCTGGAGGGGAGGAGGTTGGATAGGAGATAGCCAGGACTACTAGTGGGCAGGAGGCAGACATAGCCAAGGAGGAGATAGATAGAGGCCTACGAGGGCAAGGACGACAGGAGATGACCGGAGGGGAGGAGGCATATGGAGCCTGGGAGGAGATGGACAGAGACTTAGGAGGACAGGGGGGATAGGAGACAGCTGGAGGGGAGGAGGAATATGGAGCCTGGGAGGAGATGGACAGAGATCTAGGAGGACAGGGGGATAGGAGACAACTAGAGGGGAGGAGGCATATGGAGCCCAAGAGGAGATGGACAGAGACCTAGGAGGACAGGGGACAGGAGACAGCCTGGGCCAAAGGAGGATGGCAATAGCAGGGAGCTCCGGTGGTGATAGATCTAGACGAGATGGAGCTATCAGCGAAGAGTGAGGGGTACCATCTACGGGAGATGGAGGTTGATTCAGATGTGCATGATGTAGCACCACTAGCAGCGGCACCACCCACAGGGGAGGATCCAGTTGTGGTACTGAGAGAGACAGTGGAGAGACTGCGATGGAGCGAGCAGCAAGTGCGGGAGGCAGAGACAGAGCGGATCGTAGTGGAGGTGGAAAGGGAGGAGTGGCGGGCCCAGCTTGCTTAGGGTGAGAGAGACTACATAGAGCTAGTTAGGCTAGCATCAAAGCAGGAGCAGAGATTGGTGAGGGAGAGAGATGAGAGCCAGGATGAGACTGTTGGAGTTAACAACCCAAGATCTTCAATTTGCAACGCCAAAGAACCTCCACAAGAGATAGAGAGAAGCAACAATGGAAGATGTTATTCCACCAAACAAGGATTGCAATATGATACAATATGATCAATGCAATACTATACAATGCTATATGCCATCTATTAACAAATATGCTAGAGATGCCTTGCTTATAAAGGCAAGGATGAGAGATAGGATAAGACAAGATCATGACAAGTGTCTTAATCCTATCACATGAGACAACTAACTCATAACTACCTAGGAAAGTGGAAATTCTAGATAAGACAACTAATACTTATCTAGATATGACAACTAATATCCTAAGTAAACTTAACATGTGAATTAAGTCCCCTAAGTCCCTAGTAAAGGAATAAACTAGGTACAAGACTTATTCACACCAACACCCCCCCTTAAGTGCAACTTAGGGAGGTACAAACCAATGCAAACATGCAAAAGATGGGTCCCGGCAACTAGGCCTGATGAGGTACCCATGTACAAAACAAAAAACTCTCACAAGCGGAGAAAAGGAGAAAAACCCTGTGGGAGAAAACTCCTCTCCAAAAGAGAGAAAAGAACAAAGAAAACTAATGAAGGAAGGAGGACTCCTCAAGACCCCCCAAGGACAACTTCCTTCACCCCAAGCATTGATCGCAACTGAAGATAACGAGGCGATGCCAAAGGTTTAGTGAAGATGTCTGCAACCTACTGATCTGTAGGCAAATACTCCAAGCTGAGAACACCATCCTGGATGAGCTGCCTGATGAAGTGCATGTGGATCTCAATATGTTTAGTCCACTGATGCTCCACTGGGTTGTGTGAAATATGAATGGCACTCTGATTGTCACACCAAAGAGTAGTGGGTTGAGTGGAAGGGAATTCGAACTCAGTCATCAACTGTCGAAGCCACAAAACCTCCTGACTAGCCAACACAACACCTCGATACTTAGCCTCTGTCGATGATAATGCAATAGCAGTCTGCTTCTTGCATGACCATGCAATCGGACCAGAACCAAGGCAAAAGACAAAGCCAGAAGTAGACTTTCGATCATTGACATCACCAGCCCAATCTGAATCAGTGAAGCCCACAATCTAAGATGCACCTGAAATGTAGTGAATGCTAAAATGAGTAGTGCCCTGAATGTATCTCAAGATACGCTTGGCATCTTTCCAATGACTCTCATGAGGCTCCTATGAGAAGCGAGAGACAAGTCCAACCGTAAAGGAAATATCAGGACGACTATGTGTCAAGTACAAAAGACTACCAACCAATTGTCGATACAAGGTAGGATCAACTGTAGGAGTAGTGCAATTGGAAGACAGTACAACACCTGACTGGAATAGAGTAGGGGCAGGCTTGCAATCTACCATGCCAAATCTCTGAAGCAAATCAAGAGCATACTTCTACTGGAAAAGGAAGATCCCCTCATAAGTCTGATGAATTTGAAGACCAAGGAAGTAATGCAAAAGGCCAAGGTCGGTCATATCAAATCGCTCCATCAATGCTCGCTGTGTACTCTGAATCATGGAAGTAGAACTCCCTGTGAGAATCAAATCATCCACATAGAGCACAAGTATAAGTAGATCCTCTCCATGTCTCTGTGTATAAACTGTGGGATCAGAATGGTAGCGAGTGTAGCCAGAAGCAAGCAAGAAACTATCCATCTGAAACTACATGACTCAAAAGACTAATTCCAGAAGTCTGAGAACGAGTGCGGCGAGTGTCTGTGGGATCACCAACAAGAGGACCAGCCTCCTCAAGAGTAACTCGAGCCCATCGTGGCCTAGTGGGTGATTGAGGAGGATGTTCATCAAGACCATCATCAAAATCTTCCTCAAGTAGCAAAGTAGAATCAACTAAAGAAGACTGAGTTGGTTGTGATGAAGAAGAAGTTGAAGGAGAATCTGGTTGAGTGAAGGTCTCAGAAAACTGAACATCACGTCGGAAATGAACCTCTCGTGTGTCAGGATCAAACAATCTGTATGCCTTCACATCCTCACAATAGCCAACAAATATATAACGCTGACTCTTCTTCTCCATGGATTTACGCCGACCATTCAGAATGAATGCCCAAGCCTCACTACCGAATACTCTGAAGAAGGAAACCTTTGGCTTGCGATGAGACCAAGCCTCCTCAGGGGTCATATTTTGCACTGCCTTGTGGGGCATACGATTTTGAATATAGTTGGCACAATTGACAGCTTCGGCCCAAAAAGCAGGAGCCATGGACCTAGACTGAATCATACAATTGGCCATTTCCCTGAGAGTCCTGTTCTTTCTCTCAGCCACACCATTCTGCTGAGGAGTGTAAGGAACTGTGTGCTGATGAAGAATACCATTCGCACTGCAAAAATCCTAAAATGCTTGATTAACATACTCCCCCCCATTATCGGTGCGTATTTGTTGAAGAGAAAAACCTGACTGGTTCTCCACAAATAATTTGAAAGTCTTGAAGTTGGCGAGGACATCACTCTTGAGCTTCAGAAAGTAGACCCATGTCTGGCAGGAAAAATCATCAATGAATGTTAGCACATACTTGGCCCTTGAAAAAGGAGTTGGGAATGACATAAGATCACTATGGACCAACTCAAGGGGTGTGGTTGCATGTGTAGCGTGACCCTTAGGAAAAGGATCTTGATGTTGCTTGCCAAGTACACATCCTTGACAAACACCATCAGTGCAGGTGATCTTAGGAAGACCAACCACTAAGTTATGTGCTTTCATTTGCTGAAGATATCTATAATTCAAGTGCCCAAATCTCTCATGCCAAAGCTTGGTCATTGAATCAGCATGAGCAACAAAACATGAACCTGATGAAGACTCAAATCCATCAAATCGATACAAATGATTCTCATGATCAACTACTCCTATTGCGACAACCTTCTCATGATCTTGCAACTGTCTAATAGTCACATTTTGTGGAGAAAACTCAACTAACTTCCCATCTCCAGAATGAAAAATCTGATATATGGAAAGAAGATTCGCTGAAATATCAGGAACAAGTAAAACATCCTCAATGCACCCATCTAGCATCTGAACGGAGCCTGTCCCCAAAACTGGAATCTGTGAAGAGTTCCCAACTGCAATCTGAGAAGTAGAAGTATGAACTATAGAATCAAGAAGATCACGTGAATTTGTCATGTGATGTGAGGCACCTAAATCAAGAATCCAACTATCTGAAGGTGAATGCATAGCTCGTGCAGAAAGAGCTTGCCCTTTGCCTATTGAAGAAGGCTTAGCCACTGAAATATTGTGCTTCTTCATAGCTTCCTCCAAGGCCTCTAATCTCTTAAAGCAATGAGATGCATCATGTCGAGTTTTGCCACAAAATGAACAAGGATCTCCTTTCTTGTTCTTGGACTTGGAAGAAGAATCTCCAGAGGTAGAAGAAGAAGGAGATTGAGTGGACTTCTAATTGTTCTTTGGCTTCGGTTTGGAGGGATTCTCACTACCAGAAGATGATTCTGCTTTGGGCTTCTTCTTGTTCTTTCCTTTACCCTTGGATGATTGAGCCATTAGAGCATGATTCTTAGAATTAGGTAAGGCATCCAACTGAATTAACTTGGCCTCCTCCCTAGTAAGACGCTCACAAAACAACTCAAATGTAGGCATTTTGTAATCTTTCCCTATTGCATCCATAGTTGAATAGAAAGTAGAAGAAAACACTTGATAAGGGCCCTTTAACTTAGACAGAATCAAGAAGATACATTCATCACTAGATACATCACGTCCACATCCTTTCAACTGTGACAAAATCATCTTGAATTGAGCAAGAAAATCCTGCATTGAAGGAAACGTATCTGGAGAGAGGGATTGAAGTTCTGCTTGAAGTTGCAAGGTTCTGAAATGATTTACTTTACCATACAATTCTTCAAGTTTGTCCCAAACATTCTTAGGTGTTTTGCACTCCGAAATATGAAACAATAGATTATCAGATACATGTAAGCCAATGAGCCCTTTTGCTTCATCCATTTTACATCTATGGACAAACTTTTCATAATCCCTTGTAAATTCAGGTTGTTCTGCATCTAACATTGGCCATAGACCCTTAGATTGTAACAACTGAGTCATTTTTAGCTTCCATGTATGATAATTGTGTGGAGTGAGTGGTTCAATTTGCCTTAGATCCGCCATGAACACCAAAAGAAAAGGACAATGTGGCACTTAAATTGTGCCTTTCACCCCCCCAGAATGTATTAAAACTGATTTTGCAACCCCCCCAGCAAATTACAATGAACAAATTTTTGCAATTTTACAAGTGACAAGCTCAAATCAACCGTTTATAACACACGGTGATTTTTACAATTTTTTTAGAATAAAGAACTTGCTAAGCTGAAAATAGAGGTTACAAACAGATTCCTTGCGATTTTCTGATCAATTTCAAAAAAAAGTTTGCCAAATTTTGACTTCATTGGCAAAAGTTACATCAAGAACAAGCAATAAATGCACTTGTACCTTCAAGCTGAAAAATCTGGCAAAAAATGGCAAAATCTGGAAAAATAACCTGAACCACTGTGAAGTTCGTCGAACCAGCTTTTCGACGATATCTTGTTTGCAGAAAACTGACTTCATGGCGAAAAGTTATGCAATTTTGGAAAAAAGGCCTATTTTAGGCACTTTCAACACTAAACAGGTGCAAAAATTCGGCCCCCAGGGGCTGGCTCCTGGTCACCCACGTGACCGCGCGCTGGGCTGGTGGCTGCAAAAAATTTCGCGGCGGTTTCTGCTATCTGCTAGCGGTTTGGTTTTGGCTGGCGGTTTCATTCGCTGGCGTTTTCCGTCGGCGGTCGCAGTTTCTGGCGGCTGGCGGTGGCGAAGTCTGTCGGCGGCTTCCGTTGCGGTGAAGACCGCTGGCGGCTTTTAAGCCGCGGGCGGCTCTTAAGCCGCTGGTGGGTAAACCACCGCCCACCTGGCGGTTAGGGCAACAGCCCGCAGACTTAAGTCTTTGGCTTAAACAAAACAGGGCCGACAGCGCTTTAAAGCGCTTTATATTTTTTTTTGAAATTTTTTTAATAAAATAAAATGCCGACCAAAAAAAAAAGAAATTTAATTAATTTATTTTTTGAAAAGTATTCTGATGACGTCGTACCTATGCAGGGGGGCCGTACGGCTGCTTCTGCTAAAAAATTTTGCCCCGAAGACAACTTTTGCCGAATATAGGCAAATTATATATCAAAAAAATTGGAAACGGCCACCCGGACGCAATGGAAGACTTATTTTTTGCCCAAAGTGCTCCTGTAAAATGTTGTTCACCAGATCTGAGCTCGAAACCCTTCTTTGCCAAAGCTGCAAATGGTGATGAAATTAAGTGAAACAAAAGCCAGATCTGACTTTTTCGAGCCTCCTGGATGCAATGGAACAGCCTAAAATACTGCCTCTATAGCCAAAAGCACTGCAATCACCAGATCTCACCAAAATGCAAGCATGCAATATAGGATACAAGAACTCAAAAATTGACAATAGAAATTGATGGAAACTCTCTAATAAATAAATGGAAGGGGCTTGCCAGATTCAAAGCTCTGATACCATGTTGGAGTTAACAACCCAAGATCTTCAATCTGCAACGCCAAAGAACCTCCACAAGAGATAGAGAGAAGCAACAATGGAAGATGTTATTCCACCAAACAAGGATTGCAATATGATACAATATGATCAATGCAATACTATACAATGCTATATGCCATCTATTAACAAATATGCTAGAGATGCCTTGCTTATAAAGTCAAGGATGAGAGATAGTATAAGACAAGATCATGACAAGTGTCTTAATCCTATCACATGAGACAACTAACTCATAACTACCTAGGAAAGTGGAAATTCTAGATAAAACAACTAATACTTATCTAGATATGACAACTAATAGCCTAAGTAAACTTAACATGTGAATTAAGTCCCCTAAGTCCCTAGTAAAGGAATAAACTAGGTACAAGACTTATTCACACCAACAAAGACTATGGACCTGCAGGCTGAGGTGGAGAGATTGCAGGCAGAGGTGCATAGCCAGATAATATAGATGGAGGGATTAGGTTTGGTGGGAGAGGGGGCAGCACAGGAGGCTGGCAGCAGGGAGACAGGGGAGGCAAAGAGTATGCAGAGAGAGCTAGCTAAGCTCAGGGACAAGGTGCGCACAGTGGGGGAAGAGAGGGATGTGGCACAGGCACAGGTGGAGGTGTTGGAGGCAGGGAGAGGTGTGTTACAAGCGCAGGTCCAGGTAGCACAGAGCAAGAGGTAGGTGGCCAAGGTAAAAGTACAATCTCTTCGTAGAGAGAGAGATACAGCGACATCACAGGCATCTAGCTTGCGACGAGAATGAGATTCAGTTGAGCTAAGGTTGTAAGCTTTGCAGAGGGATAGAGATGCAACGATGGTGCGGGGACAGGCTACACAAAGGGAGAGGGATGCTATAGAGTCGCGAATGTAGACATTACAGGGTGAGATGGATGCAGCACAGACTTAGTTGTAGAGGGGACTAGTTGAGGGGGGAGAGCTAGGCACAGATGTGTAGGAATTGCACATGCAGATATAGGCATTACAGGCAGAGAGGGATAGAGGCTCAGAGTAGATATAGCAATTGATACTGGCTCAGGAGGCTTGGGCACAGGAGCGGCGGGCTATCAGTGCAGATCAAGATCAGTATAGGCATGAGCGGAATGCCGCGAGACTGATAGCTGGGCAGAGGGATGATTTTATGCAGCAGACAAGCTATTGGAGGGGGGTATATGAGCAGGTTGTTCCAGATCCAGCGCAATGCATAGCACGCTATGTCAGTCAGGCCCCACAGCCACCAGGGCCATCCCAATCATTAGGGACACACACTAGGGGATTCAACAATTATTGGCGGACTGCATCTCCATACGGCGGTTACCAGGGGACACCCACCCATGAGTACCAGGGGACACCTACCCGCGAGTACCAGGGGACTCCAGCACACAGAGGGCTAGTACCTGACTCTCTGTAGAGATCAGATGTGGGCAGCTCATAGTAGAGCAGACAGATGCAAGACATCAGTTATTTTTGGCAGATACACAATGGATGGTTTGTGCATGTCGCCAGAGGGCAGAGGTGATCCACATCTTTGGATTTTGTATTTTATTTGGTGATATATGATGTATATGTATTGTATTATGATAGGATGTTTACTATTTTGATTATGCGATGGCCTTTATTGACATTATGCATGATATTTTTGTTTATGCGACTATATGGGATGATTCATGATGTGGTTTTATATATATACTCATGTTTATATGGATGGATGGTTTATTCTTTCATGATTAAGTTTTTATGGATGTACATGTATGTTATTATGATCATGGTGATGGATGCATAGCTGTTTATGAAAATGAATAATTGTGTATGTTTTAGGATATATGATTTATGGATAGGTGATTTATGATCAATGTAAATGTTTCTATAATTTATGATATATGGACGCACATGTGGATGGACAATTTATGCATGTTTATATGATTTATGATGATAGATGCCTAATTTTTTATGATCTATATAAACGTTTCTATGATTTATGATGTATGGATGCACATTTTTATGATCTATATAAACGTTTCTATGATTTATGATATATGGATGCACATGTGAATGGGCAATTTATGCATGTTTATATGATTTATGATTTATGGATGCATATGTGGATGGATGATTTATGCATGTTTATATGATGTATGATTTATGGATGCAAAAGGTAAATATTTATAATGCACCTAAGTGTCAATAAAGACTGTTATGAGAAAGCAGATGGGTGATAGGTGTGTGGAAGAGTGCATTTTCCAAAAACAACCCTTAATATCCTAAGAGGAAGAGGACTTAAGAGGAAAGAGAATGAGAGTATTTGCACAACCAAAATCATAAGCGATGGTCAGGATGGAAATGAAGGGTGCATGCAAGGTGGTAAAAATGCAATGAAAATGAGATTTTTCCATCTTTGGAGCATTGATTTTTACTATAGCGTAGGGTACCAAGCACCTTGATATGGAAGATCAAGGCGAATGAGTACCCTATGCATGAAACAAACACCTCAAACAAGAAGGTTATTCCAACACCCCGATGTTACGATGACCTCGGTCAGGCCCAGTGTTGAGATAACCACAAACACACAAAGTTGTCCCAGCGTAACACAAGACCTTGGAGATCTTGGTGGGTCTTACGAGGGACAACCGAGAAGACAGCAGTCAAAACAAACAATCAAGGTATGCGCCCATGTCAGCAGGTCAAAGCACGCCATGGTATGGTGGACCAAGGCGACCCTGACAAGTGATGGGAAGGAACCCAAAATGATAAAAAAAATTCGAAAGCATCAAAAGATCATAGTCAAGACAACAGGTCCTTTTCCATAGGATCAAGGTGATGGATGTGATTGACGAGGTCTGCGAGGAAGGATTCATCCTGTTGAGACCAAAGATGGATGCTAAATTAGAATGACCCAATTGACGCGGGATGTTACCTAGGGACAAGATCTTGTAACACTAGGGAGCCTTGTTTATTAAGAACCGGTTAGATGTGGGCATAACTTGATGATGAAGTACAAAAGACTGACACAACCTACAGACCTAGGGGCTCGGCGGCCGAACATAGATTAGCCTTGCCTATGTGAAAGCGCATAGCCCTCATAGTTCCAGAAAAGACCATGGATAAAGCGAAAAGGAGACAAATGGTAACCGATGATGATGGAAAAATTCCCTGGGGGTGAATCAAATGATCAACCTTGCCTACGTGATAGTGCAGAGGCAACATAGTTTGACTGACGGACGCGACGGGATGGGACCTAAGTGAAGACCGACACGATGGATGATCCTACCCGATGACATGGACATAACAATGAAGGGAATGAATAATGTAAGCTCATAGAAAGATATTGAAAAGCTCAAGAATGGGGGATAGGCTAGATGGGTCGTCCAATGCTCAATCCATATTTACCAAGCAGTCGGGGATGAGATGGGTGAGGACAAGTGCGGATGAAGGCATAAAATCTCTAGCATAAGTTGTTACCCTACAAGCGCATGGTGGATGATTTCAAGAAATATTTCACCTCTATACAATTTGAACAGATTCCCAGGGTACGAAACAAAGCAGCTGATGCGATGGCCACTATTGGCTCCCTCCTAGACATGCCCAAGGACCAAACAGAGTGTGAGTTTCTTGTAGAACAACTTTTAATCCCAGCATATGATATCCCTGAGACCGACATGGTGTGTGAAATTATGGATCCCACCTCCCCATGGTACCAAGACATCTATACCTACCTTTGTGATAACATTATACCCCCAGACCTTACCTACAACCAACGCAAATCCTTCATTCATCACTCTTCTTGATACGTCATTGTCGATGATATGCTTTATCATCGTGGGTATGATGGAATCCTCCTTAGATGTCTAAATGAGACCGAAGCCCATGCTACATTGACAGAGGTACATGGCGGTGTTTGTGGAGCACATTCAAATGGTATGGCTCTGGCCAAAAGGATCTTACGAGTGGGATATTATTGGCCTACATTGGAACACGATGCTTGCAAGTTTGTGAAAAAGTTTGACTGACGGACGCGACGGGATGGGACCTAGGTGAAGACCGACACGATGGATGATCCTACCCGATGACATGGACATAACAATGAAGGGAATGAATAATGTAAGCTCATAGCAGGATATTGAAAAGCTCAAGAATGGGGGATAGGCTAGATGGGTCATCCAATGCTCAATCCATATTTACCAAGCAGCCGGGGATGAGATGGGTGAGGACAATAGTGCAGATGAAGGCATAAAATAACTAGGATGCCAGGTAGATAATGATTAAGCCCTCTATGGATGACGCCCGTTGCCAGGTTTTCACCATCCTTACTTATCCAAGGCGCCACCAAGAGGTGGTTTTCACCATAGGATGGATTTATTTCTCTTGACTATTTTTAAAATTTTGATTTTTTTTTATTTTTGACCAGGTGGGGTAACTGAGTAGATTTAAGTGTAGAACTTTTTCAGATGCATGATGTTGATGGGCTCATCAAGGGGGTCTCCTTCAAGAGTAGTCAACCTGTATGCCCCAGACCCATATTTAGCGGCTATGATATAGGGCCCCAACCAATTTGCCTCAAATTTTCCTTTCTTGTCCCGATCTTGCTGAGTACGTTAGTTCTCCATCAGGACAAGCTCGCCCACCTAGAATTGCCGAGGGCGAACCTTCTTGTTATAACTGCACTTGAGGCGATTCTGGTATGCTTGCGGATGGTCGTAGGCCTTTATTCTTTGTTCATCCAGTAACTCTAGTTGTGCAAGCCACGCAACACGAGCATCCTCTTCGCTCATAAGGTTCTTCAGAGGGATTCTCAATGATGAAAGTTCAACTTCGATTGGCAAGACGACTTTAGCACCATACACTAAAGAGTAGGAGGTGGCACCTATCAGGGTGCGGATGGATGTGTGATATGCCCAAAGGGCAGGATGAATGTGAAGGTGCCAATCTCATCTAGTGTTATTGACAACCTTTTTGAGAATACGGATGAGGGTTTTGTTGGTCGCTTCCACCTGACCATTACCCTAGGGGTAATAAGGCATTGACCAACGATGTTGGATATGGAAGGTGTCATAGAGGTGTTTCATGGCTTGATTTTTGAATGGCTTGCCATTGTCGGAAATGATAGTGGACGGGATACCATATCTGCAGAGAATATGGTAAAGGATGAATTTGGAAATCTGAGTACCGGTGATTTGTGAAAGGGGCATTGTCTCCACCCACTTGGTAAAATACTCAGTGGCGGTGATTATGAATGTATGGCCATCAGATGATGGTGGGTGAATTGTTCCAATCAAGTCAAAACCCCATTGAGAAAATGGCCATGGTGCGAGGAGGGGCTGAAGATCTTGTGCTAGAGCATGGATTAAATCTGCATGTTGCTGGTATGGAAGACACTTTTTCACAAACTTGCAAGCATCGTGTTCCAACGTAGGCCAATAATATCCCACTTGTAAGATCCTTTTGGCCAGATCCATACCATTTGAATGTGCTCCACAAACACCGCCATGTACCTCTGTCAATGTAGCATGGGCTTCGGTCTCATTTAGACATCTAAGGAGGATTCCATCATACCCACGATGATAAAGCGTATCACCGACAATGACATATTGAGAAGAGCGATGAATGAAGGATTTGCGTTGGTTGTGGGTAAGGTCTGGGGGTATAATGTTATCACAAAGGTAGGTATAGATGTCTTGGTACCATGGGGAGGTGGGATCCATAATTTCGCACACCATGTCGGTCTCAGGGATATCATATGCTGGGATTAAAAGTTGTTCTACAAGAAACTCACACTCGGTTCGGTCCTTGGGCATGTCCAGGAGGGAGCCAATAGTGGCCATCGCATCAGCTGCTTTGTTTCGTATCCTGGGAATCTATTTAAATTGTATAGAAGTGAAATATTTCTTGAAATCATCCACCATGCGCTTGCAGGGTAACAACTTATCATCCTTAGTCAAGAACTCATCATTAACTTTCCTAATGACTAACAAGGAATCACCAAAGACTTTCAACTGAGTTATGCGCCACTGTTTCGCAATTTTGAGGCTAGTGAGGAGAGCTTCATATTCGGCCATATTGTTGGTACATGGGAACGCTATCCTGAATGACTTGGGAATGTAGTTACCCTGAGGGGTAACTAATTAAATTCCTGCCCCCGATCCATTATGTGTATATGATCCATCAAAATATAGTGTCCACGTAGGGGTCTCATCAACAGAGAAGACTTCATCATCCGGGAATTCCATGATCAATGGATGAGTATCAGCTAAAGGGGCTTCCGCCAACTGATCTGCAATTATTTGTCCTTTGATAGCCTTGCGGTCCACGTATTCTATGTCGAATTCACTGAGGAGCATGACCCACTTAGCCATGCAGCCAGTCAGAGTGGTTCTAGATAATAGGTACTTCAATGGATCGATCTTTGCAATTAATTTAACTGGATGGCTAAGCATGTAATGTCAAAGCTTTTGTGTGGTGAAGATGAGTGCAAGGCAGGCTTTTTCCATGGGGGAGTAGTTTAGCTTGTAGCCAACCAATGTCTGACTGATGTAGTAGATTGCCCTCTCTTTCGATGATTCATCATGTTGTGCCAACAATGCCCCCAGTGCAACTAAAGTGGCAGAGATGTAGAGCAAGAGGGGTTTGTCAGGAATAGGTGGCATCAATATTGGGGGATGGGCTAAATATTCCTTAATTTTATCGAAGCCCATCTGACACTGTTGGTTCCATTAGAAGGTGGAATATTTTTCAGAAGATGAGTGAATGGCTGACACTTGTCCGCTAGCTAGGCTATGAACCGACAGATAGACTGCATCTTCCCCTAGAGGCTTCTTAACTGTTTAAGATTGCATGGAGGTGGCATGTCCAAGATAGCTTTTACCTTGGCGGGATCAACCTCAATGCCCCTGCGAGAGACTATGAAACCTAGCAATTTTCCTAAAGTGACCCCAAAGACACACTTTTTTGGATTTAGCCGCAACTTGTAGTGCTCTAACCGCTCAAATATCTTTTTCAAGATGGCGGGATGTTCTGCTCGTGTTCTGGATTTTCCTAATAGGTCGTCGACATAGTCCTCCATGATGATGTGTATGAGGTCATGGAAGATGACCGTCATTGCCATCTGATATGTTGCCTCCGCATTTTTGAGACCGAAGGGCATAACATTGTAACATAATGTGCCCCAAGGTGTCATGAAGGCAGTCTTGTGTTGGTCCTCAGGTGCGATTCAGATCTGGTTATACCCAGAGAAGCCATCCATAAGGGATAACATCTCATGTCCTGCTATTAGGTCGACCAACATGTCAATGTTGGGCAGGGGGAAGTCATCTTTTGGGCAGGCTTTGTTGAGATCCCTAAAGTCCATGCAGACCCAAATGTCACCATTTGGTTTAGCAACTGGCACTACATTGCAGACCCACTCAGAGTAGTCAATTGGTTTGATGAAACCTGCCTCTAATAACTTCTCTAATTCTTTCTTGACTAACAACGCGACTTGCAGATGCATCTTGTGGAGATTTTTTTTGACAGGCTTGGCGTCTGGGCGAATGTCCAAGTGATGAACCACTAAGGCGGGGTCTAAGCCTGGCATGTCTGAGTATGACCAAGCAAAGTTAACAATCCCCTCTTGGAGTAGCTGTACGATGACCGAATATTCTTGCTCTGAGAGTGACTTAGCTACATAGGTGACCTTAGGACTTTCAGCAGTTCCCAGATTGACTTCTTGAGTCTCTTCAATCAGAATAGAGGATCGGGCAGATAACTGAGTTCCTATAAGGGGAAGATGAACATCTCCATCTTCTAGCACCTCGAGGTTTTCGCCATCAGATGCATCCTTTATTTTTACTTTTTCAAGGTCATGAAGTGCTTTAGGGAGGTTTTCACTAGATGACCATTTGTTATTTTTCTTATTCTCATTTTTGTGACTAGAGTGTTCATCCTCCCCCAATCCCATGAGGTTGAAATATGTATCTGCAGACATACTGACAGGTGTGCTAGTTCATAGGCCCCAATCAATGAGCTCAGGATGGCAAAGGGATAGGCTAATAGTGCAAACAGATAAGCATTCGAACATGGAAGATAGGTCGGCGTGATCGACGTCATCGTATGCACGTATGATGGATTCTTCCTCAGGTATGTCTTCCAATGAGCCGTTGTCCATAGCTACACTATTGGAAGCATTAGACGATGTTTTGGGGCCTTTCTGCTTTCTATCATACCCAATGCTGACATGTTTTGGTAGTGGAGACGTATCAATGGGTTGCAACTGCCCTTGTTCTTACTTTCCTAGGCCCTTGCCTTGATAGTTATGCTTTTCCATGAACTTTTTTGGCCAGGGGTATTTTTCTTGAAAGTATTCCTTGAGAGGAGTTTCTGGCTGAGGCTCTTCTCGGTAAACCCATTTGCTTATGTCTTCCTCTGGTGCATCTGTCTTGATACTTGGGGATACAAAGGTGGTGGTAGGGATGTTTTTTCCATGGAAGGTGATAGTCTTGTCTTCCTTTGGGGTAGCATGGGAAGGTTGACCATACTTGTGTGGTGATGGCAGCATGGTCGCTACATTAAGAGCAGTATGCATTTCATACTCGGCACACCCTTTGTCAATGATCTGGACTTTTGTGAATGTAGGCTCAGTGGTGGAGGATGGAGTGGTTTTTGCAGTGGAGAGTGGATTAGTGGATGATGACTGAGATGCCCCCATTTCAACCCCAGGACAATAATGTAAATGGGGAAATGATGCTTCTAGAGTGCGGCAATATTCGAATGGTTGGGGGTCGGCATAGATGGTGACCTCTTGTCCATTGACTGGGAATTTGAGGCACTGATGGTAGGTGGAGGGAACGGCTTGCATAGCATGGAGCCATGGATGGCCAAGGAGGAGATTATATGGCAAGTCCAGATCAAGGACATGGCAGGTAATGTATTGAACCACTAGTCCCACTTGGACAGGAAGACTGATGATCCCTTCTGAATTCCTTTCTACATTATCATAAGCCTTGATTGTGATGATCTGATTACTTAAATCCTCTTGGGTATACCCCACCTATTTTATGAATTTTAGAGTGCACAAGTTGAGGGTGGAGCCATTATCTACCAAGACTCTTTTTATTTTATGCCGGGCAACCACGACTTCAATATGTAAGGGGCGATTGTGATTGGCATCAATGTTGGGCATATCATTTTGGCTGAAGTGTAGTTGGTGAGATGAAGCTAGGTGTCCTACCAAAGCCTGGAATTGTATGGGGTCAATGTTATTAGGCACATGGGTTTCCTATAGAGCTTTGTTGAGGATTTCTTGATACACGGGGGAAGACTTGAGTAAATCCAAGATGGAGATATGTGCAGGGGTCTTTCCTAAGTGATCAAGGATATTGTACTGGGCAGTTACAGGAATCGATTGGGTGGGTGTGGAGGCTACAGGAATGGTGATCTTGAGCTCATGGTGTAGTAATAGTACATTGAGTCTTTAGCTTTGACATGTATCATGGATACCGCGAGTTCTACTTGCTGTGAATAATACCCTGCGTAATTGAGGGTACATTCTTATAACATATTTGTTGTGTTGTTATTTATCTTGTTGGAAGTGCTTTCGGGCCTTGGTTATGTAGTTTGGGAAGGTGTTTTTGATAAGATGCAATTGACATTGGATGACGAGCTTGACCAGGTCAGCAACGATGTCACCTCGTCTGGCAGAGATCACGGGCGTGATTTTGAACCCTTAACACTTATTCCAAATAGTCGCTTTGATTTTGTGGAACTTCGCAATATTCATTTTCCCTAAACCATGCAGGCTTAGGTTTGGATTCATCGAGCAGCTTGGTAACAGGGTAAGTGATCGGATAGCTGATATGTAGCAGTTTGTTGAAGACGACACTCAAGGGTTCTCCTAGTTGAGCATACTGGTGTTTAGTGTTCCCTTGGTTATTTTGATTGGACTATTGGGGAGGACGGGGTGTCCCTTGTGGTACAAATATGGCATTAGGTATGGATTGTTGTTGTTTCTAGGATGTGTTGGCCATGTGGACATGTTTAGTGTCAGTGACACCATAATTTACTACATTTTTGTTCTTGTTCCAAAAACGTGGCTTGTCATTGAATGTCCTTTCCCTATCTTGATTATATATTTTGATGTGCCCCTTGGCAACAAGGGCGTGCTCAAGGATGGGTCCCTTCTCTACTACCTCTGCGAAAGTGGTGACACAATGTAATCGGAAGTTATGAGCCATGTCACGATGAGAGTTCTCCACAAAGAGGGTGACCATGTCCTTTTCTTTCAAAGGGGTTTTCATTCAGCTTGCTAGGGCACGCCACCTATGGAGGTAGCTAGTAAAGGTTTCCCCTTCACGTTGTTTCTCTTTAAGGAGATCCAAGGTATCGGTATCCTTCTCCAAATTGAAGGAGAAGTAGGAGACAAACTTCTCTGACAAGTCTGTGAAAGATTTTATAGATCCCTTTTCGAGGGTCATGAACCACCCTAGCGCGTTACTTCCTAGACTTCGTGGGAACAGGCACAAGAGATAGTTGTCATTGTGGATCACTTCTTGACACTGAGAGTAAAACTCCTGTAAGTGGGCCTTAGGATCTTTGTTCTCCTTATATTTGTCAAACTTTGGAATCTCAAAATGTTTAGGCTAGGGAATCAATGAGATGGAGGGATCATACGGATATGGGCATATATCTTCAAACTTGAACGATTGTTTTCCAGTCCCTACCTGGAGATCTTTCAGAGCGGCTTTGATTTCTAGGATGTCTGCATTGGCTGGTGTGTTGGATGGGTATTGATGGTAGGATGATTGTGGATTCTGAGATGATGTTTGGAGATGGGCGTATGGATGAGGAGATGGCATCCCCTACTGATACACTAAGGGACCTTGTTGATAAAGAGGTTGTTGTTGTGAGGCAAGATATAAATTGGTTGGGTAGTTATGGGTGGTGTACTGTTGGGAAGTATGGAGAAGGTGTTGTTGATTAGCTTACGGATATTGGGGGTGTTGATATGACTGTTGTGATGCCACATAGGAGGGTTGTTGTTGATATTGTTGCTGGTTATAATAGTTGTAATGATGCGGTGGTTGTTGATACACTGAATTGTTGGCAGTAGTGGCAGATAGAGATATTGTGGTAGTTATTCTTATGAGCTTAAATAAGATGCAAGAATAGAATATAGTAAGGGTAAAACTGGAAGTTAATTTCCTTGTAGTTGATACTATGATGGGTTATGTGTTAAAATAAGAGATTAACCAATGAACATTGATAGAGAGAATGCAGTGAATGTTGTGAGAGAGTTATTTTAGTACTAGCAAATGAGGAGCATAGGCTTGAGAGGATTTATTTAGAGATCTGAATATGGCTTGATAGAAAGGAGATGTTAGATTAGAACTGATTGTTAGAGTATAGATAATGATAGTAGAGAATTATTAGGTAGAGGAATTGTTGAGGTATGGAGTAGTATTAATTGCTGTTGGAATTAGTAGGTAGAAATTTAAGTATAGAATAGTAATGGTAGGCGGTATTAGCCTAGGTAGTGGGGGCAAGGCAGTGAAAGGGTTGCCCCCAGTGTTGACAGGAGGCGGGTTTGAGGGGAGTGGTGCTGGTAGCATTAATGCTTACGGTTGTGGTATGTTTTGTGGCATTCCATAGGCAAAAGGATCATTGGGATCGATGGTTTGGGGTGTTCCCGTGACCGAGATGGCGGGATGTGTGGGATTGACAACGGGATATAGGATAGTGTTGCCAAATTTAGGTTGATGCCAACCCTCTACAGAAGGAATGTTGGGGACATACGAGCTACTAGGAATATCTTGGGGTACATTAGATGTGGAGGTGACATGCTTGGATAAGTCGACACCTGACGGCAACTTAACACCTTTTTCAATCAAGTGAGCCAAGATCTTGTCACCATGTCTTTTGAGAAGGCATTATGTCATTTGTGCATTAATAGGGTTGTTGAAGTGTTCCTCGAATGTGAGCTTAGGTTGATCAGCCATGTTTTCTTCCCCAGGTGGTGATGTGTTTTGACCATCCACGTTGGATTGTGATGAGGTACCATTGTGGGGATCGTGGGGGATGTTCATTGTGTTATTGGGATCTTGAGGATTGTTTTATTGGGCATTCAGGGCTTATTGGTCGGCCATTTTCTTTACCTGTGATCAAGTTTGAACAGGCATGCAAGATGATGAGGTAGATTAAGATATTGGAAAAGCTTGATGATGAAAGATTGATTCAATTTGATGGGATATTAGTTGATGATGATTGGTTAGGTCGACATGGATTGGCTTGATGGAATCAAATTAGATTGAATGGTAGGCACTAGATTAACCTAGATTTCGGGTTTTGATCCGGATAGGTTTGATGATGCAGGGGTCGGGTCGATTTGATGATTAGGATTGATGTGATGAGAAATATGATGAAGACCGAGATCCACAACCGAGTTTAAGAAGGATCCTTGGTAACACTAGGTATTGATTGAAAGGTGGATGTATGATAACGACACCAAATCCAACTTGAGATAGAAGCGGATTGATTGGGTCAAAAAGGATGATTGACTTAAGATGGATAGCAATCCTAAGCCAGTTATGATGATTATGATTAGGGATGAATACCTAGGTCAATGTAGATGACTATTCCAACGGGGTTTATATGGACCCATGGAGATCGGATATGTAGGCAGACTTAGGATGAATGGGGAACATCTTAGGATAGATGAATGGCTCTTGAACCAAGCAAAAGAGTGTTCAGGATTAAATAACCCTTAGAATGAAGGGATGGAGACTCATAATGGATGTTCAGATGTTCATTTTAGGATGGTGGATGATCGTGTCGATGTTTGAAATAGAGGGACAAGGGGTGCCAAGTGATAATATAGGCCGGTCAAAAGTCAAGTCTGCCATAGTATTAGGATAGGTCCACCACTGCACTAGGGCAAGTCTGCCACTACAATAGGATAGATCCGCCACAATACAAGGACAGGTCTGCCACTGTACTAGGACAGGTCTTCCACTGCACAGGGGCAAGTCCACCACAGAATAGGGATAGGTCCTCCATAGGGTTAGGATAGGTCCACCACAGTACAGGGACAGGTCTGCCAAAGGGTAAGGACAGGTCCACCACTGCACTAGGACAGGTCCACCACTACACAAGGATAGGTCCACCACAACACATAGATAGATCTGCCATAGGGTTAGGACAAGTCTGCCATAGCATAGGGACATGTCCGCCAAAGGATGAGTTTAAGCTTGATGTTTTGATGGATGGGTAAGGCAAAGGACCCAAAATATAGCAATCATAAAAGACTTGTCCAAACTGATAATCACTAGTTTTTGCACGAAAAAAGATAATTCAAATAGCACAACCCTAAGATTAGTAGAAACGGGTATGGTCAACAAATTCTTCTACTCTAGGATGCACATGGTTGCTAAGGAGTCCTCGATATACACCTGGTATGTGAGGCCCAAACCGTGAACACCAACCCGTTACAAGCATGAGTCAGGAACCTTAGCAAGATACTAAAGGCTCAAACCAACTCTTCACGTCATCCCGATGCTTCGCCAATTACAACGTGGTTGGATTGAGGTACAACTTTTGTTCTCCCCCATTTATATACCCCGCTGGTATGCGTGGTTGGAATCGTCCCTTGGGGTGATGAAATCTCCAAGTAGGTCCCACTAAGAAAGTGAAAAATAGGTGACTCAAAGGACTTGGAAAGCTATGATTTCTCTTCACCCAAGATCGCCAAATGGCACAAGGGGATTGGATACATCAAATAGCCTTCCCAAACACACCAAAAAAGGTTTATTGACCCCCTTTAATTAAACTATGTGCCTAATTTACCAAAAGACAATAAAAAAAAACTTAAAATTTTTACCTTCTGGAGGACAGGTCTGCCACTCTACAGGGACATATCCACCACTTTGCAGGGACAGGTCCACCACTCTGTCAGGACAGGTCCGCCACTGCAGGAGAGGTCTGCCACCGGAAGAAAGATCCGCCACCCTGTCAGGATAGGTCCACCACTACAGGATAGGTCCGCCACAGCCGGACAGGTCCACCACTGCTAGATAGATCTGCCACTCTGTCAGGACAGGTCTACCACTCTATAACCTAGACCTTAAAAAATGCAAAAAATAGCAAATGTGAAAGAAATAGACCCGTTTGTGGGTCCCACCGGGCATGCCAGAAATGTGATAGGTCGAATGTGAGCATTAGAAAATGAGCAGCAAGTAAAAGAGTGCAAATAAACACCAAAACAACCTACACCTCAAGATTAGCCTAAGTTGGAAACAATACAAGATAAAAAGCAACAAAATGGAACCGTATACCTTGTCTCGAATTGATCCTTTGGTTGGCCCTTCGACCTTTAATGTGTATGCTCCTTGGATGGCACAAGATGCAAGCTAAATGATGTTGTGAGGATGAGTGCAAGTGGATGAAAACATGAAAATGTCTAAGTATAGATTGAGAAATAAAATTGCAAGAGTTTGGCTAGCAAAATGATCTCTCCCAAAATGAGAGAAAAGAGGGGGTATTTATAAGAATTTTGAGAATTCCTAGGGGAGATGGACGGTCAAGATTGAGCCACCAAATATCAAGATGTAGGGCTAAGGTGAGTTGAGAACTCACAAGCCCTCACATCTTGACATGTGGTATGTGATGTAGCCCTAAAAGGTGAAGTGGACATGAGGTGGAAGGAGAAGGACATGACATGGAGGGGGGTACAAAGTACCTTGGGAT
Organism: Sequoia sempervirens; assembly: GCA_007258455.2. Classification (NCBI taxonomy): domain Eukaryota; kingdom Viridiplantae; phylum Streptophyta; class Pinopsida; order Cupressales; family Cupressaceae; genus Sequoia; species Sequoia sempervirens. The sequence goes on from VDFB02271358.1 coordinate 177,496,788, forward strand.
TGGACAAGATCTCCTCAAAAAGGAGGTCCTTGTCCCCATGTGGGTGAGAGGACATGTGAGGAATTAAAAATTCCTCAAATATGCTCATGGGGAGATGGGAAAGAATAAATAATAGGTGGACATGTGGGGAGAAGTGAAGGAATTAAAAATTCCTTTTGGGTGCCTTGGGGGATTAAAAGGTGAATTAAAAATTCACATGGGGAAGTGGAGTTCCTTGTCCAAAAGGAGAAAGTATTTAATAAGGTTGACTTAAGGACACATGCCATAAGTGGGAGGAGGATTAGGTTAGGCTAACCAAATGATTAAGGTTGTGCAAGTACTCAGTTATATGGACTAATGACTCATTAGAAGCAAGTGAGAGATTATGGAGGATGTGACCCTAATGATGATTAAGGGTGTGCACATGCTAACCCTAGCTAATTAGAATAAGATGAAGTAATTAAGATGGATTAAGGACCAACTTGCAAAAGTTGGAGGATGTGACTATGAGAGAGAAAATAGGAATTAAAAAATGAATTTTAATTCCAATAGGGGAATATGACTAAATTAAATAAAATGGTAAATTTATTTAATTTAGAGGAGGCAAAGGGGTAAAGTATTTATTAAATTAAATATTTTAGGACCCTTATGTAAGATGCAAGGTATTAATTAAACAAATGGTTTAATTAATATTGACAGAGGGGATGAGCAATTGGATAAATAAGGAGACGCGTTTGATCATATGGAAGTGATCAAATTGGACGTCTACAATACCTAATTCAATGAAATTAATTACCACTTCAGAATTACATTGTTTGCATGCAAGAGCCTTATTCCACCTAGTGAAATAGTCAATGACAGTAAGAATATACCTGTGGCCTATAGAAGAAGGTGGATTGATTGGACCTATGAAGTCTAATCCCCACAGTGCAAATGACTTTACCTCTATAACTAGTTGAAGTGGAAGAGTTGCATACTTCTCTCCGCTCACTATAGTCTAACACACATGACAAGTTCTTACATAGTTGTGGGAATCTTTGAACAATGTGGGCCAATAATAACCAGCCCTCGGAATTTGATTTGCAGTGGAGAGTGCAGATCCATGACCCGTGCTATATTTATCATGAAATTCTACCATTACTCTTTCAACTTCTTCCTTTCCTAGGAACCTTAAGTAGACACCCTCATGGTTTTTCTTATACAAGACAACTCCCTTCATCATAAAACTGTCACTTTTCAAATGCAAATCTCTCCTTTATACCAAATTATGATGTTCAGGACATTATTGATTAAATAGATAGTGGATATTATCATCATACCAATCTGCTGGGGACACATCTTGAAGGTGGTAGTACTAATTTGTGAGGTCTAGACCCATTTCGGCCATCATTTTGGTTATCCCTTGTCCTCTTACCAATTTCATGGGCTGAATCTCAATGTCATATTCTTGCAACATGGTCACCCACTTCGCTTTGCATTCTCCCAATTCATTTTGCATGAGCAGAAGCTTGACTGTAGGATTAGGCACTATTGCAAAGACCTTATTCCTTAGAATATAATGTCTAAACTTCTTTACAACTCTAACTAGAGCATAGGCCTTCTTTTTAGCACTCGGGTACCTTAACTCTGCATCCTTTAAAGGAGCACTCATAAATGCTATGGGGTGCTCATTTCCTTGATCAAACTTATGGGTCAACATACCAGCACAGGAGTGGTCGGAAGAAAATGAATATATGTAAAAAGGTTTGGCAAAGTCAGGACTTACCAATACTGGAGCTTTAGCAATGGCTCTCTTCATTTCTGCAAATGCTTCTTTTGCTTCTACACTCCACTCAACTTTAGCTTCTTGCTTCAACATGGCATTCAATGGCTTGACTATTTCTGCAAGTCCAGTGATAAACTTCCTTACAAAGTTAAATTTTCCAAAGAATGATTTCATTTCCTTCTTACTAGCAGGTGGCTGAATCTTGAGTATGGCTTCCACTCATTTAGGATCAATAGAAATTCCTCTCTCTGAGATAACGTGTCCCAAAAAATTTCCTTCAGTAACTCCAAAGATACACTTCTTTGGATTAAGTGAAATGCCAAATTCTCTACACCTCTGAAACACTTTGCACAAGTCTGCTATGTGATCACCTCTCTTCTTAGAGAAGTTTGTCAAATCATCCATTTAAATGATTATGCACTTTCCAATGATGCCCTCTCTGGAATGTGGTTCCAACATTGATCAATCCAAAGGGAGTTCTCCTAAAAGTGAAAGTACCCCACTTGGTGGTAAAGGAAGTTTTATTTCTATCCTCATATTGCACCATGACCTAGTTATATCTAGAGTACCCATCTAGAAAAGCCATCATTTGAGATCCATTGACAATCTAAAGCACTTCATCCAATGAAGGAACTGGATAATTATCTTGTTCTAATGCCTAGTTAAGGTTCCTAAAGTCTACACACAATCTAATCTCTCCATTTTTCTTTCTTATTGGAACCAAATTTTCTACCTAAGTTGAATGTCTTATCCGGAATATGACACAAGCTAAAAGTAATTTTTGTACCTCCTTTTGAATGATTGGCTCTAGTAGAGCATTAATCAGTCTTTTCCTTTCCTGAATGGTTTGAAATTTGGCTTGAGAGGGATGGTGTGTGTAATAATGGAAGTGTCATATGTCTTATTTTCTTCATAACTCTAGGCTATCACATCCTGATATGTATGCAAGGCGTCAATGATCCCTTTCCTCTCCTCCGTAGTACACACTTTACCAATAAAGACATTGTTGATATCATCTTGAGTCCCCATGTTGTATGTTTCACATTGACTACTGATGGACTCCTTAGCATCTAGTTCCTAATCTTTTATTCTATCAAGATCAAAAATCCTCTTTAGCTGTACCATTCCCCTTGGAATAGTATTGGTCTTCAAATCAATGACCCCTTCTAGGTCCATCTCTGCTTCTTGAGGCTCTGATTCATCAATTATCTACTTAGTAAAAACATTAGAGATCGTGATAAAGTCCAGGATATGCTTATCATCTTCAAACACCTAAAATTTAGTCACATTTTTAGGTACCGAAGTTACTGGAGTCAACTCCATAGTGAACTTCTTCAATCTAGAAAGGGACAAAGGCTATAGGGTACTAGCTACCTAAGCCAGATAGTTTGCAATTTGATTTTTGCTATGAGGTATCAACTGAATAGGAAAGGCATCAAATCCCTTAATAAGATCCCATACTTTATGCCTATAATTGGTCATTCATCTATCATGGCATGAGTATTGCTTTCTAACCTTCTTAACCACTAATTTAGAGTCCCCAAATACTTGTAAAATCTTAATTTTCTTCCTCAGTGCCATAAGCAACCCATGAATCAAAGCCTCATATTCAGCTACATTATTGGTGCAATGAAACTATAGTCTATGAGCAGAAAAGAAATTTTTACCTTTGGGGATGATAAGCTCAAATCCTGCTCCAACACCTTGCTTTGATTTGGATCCATCAAACATTAGCATCCAACAACCAACAACTATAGATTTCTTCATCTTGTCTCTTGTGTTGTTACTGCTTGAGGGATATTTAGAATGTACCATGCTCTTTCCTTTGAGATCCTCTTGAGTATTTTGTATATTAATTCTAACTACTGGAGTGGGGTTAATGCACTTTTGTGCCTGTTCTACTACTATCTAGCACAAGAATCATTCCAATTCTAAGTGAAAGGCATTGTGAACCCTACACCAACTGCATAAAATTAGTTCTTCAAAATTCATATCTCTACCCAAATGAATCTGATCCTCTATACACTTCTGGATGAATTCTTGAAAATTTTCTAGCAAACTGAGTTGGTTATCTTTAGGATCATCATCATTTTCAAGTGGTTCTACCAAATCTCTAGTACTACTGGATTATGTTGTGAAATCAATGGGTAGTATGTAGCATAAGAATTTCTTCTATATCTGATTCTTCAATAGGGGTATCCAACACATAGTTTCCCATGCTTACTTCAAATATCAATATTTCATTTGAAGTATTTTGATATTTTGTGATCACATACTTCATCCTAGTCTCTCTTTCTATCCTAATTTGATTCAGTACTCCCTTCCAAGGAAGCCACATGTGGGAATGATTAGTTCTCAAGACTTTTGGACTACTTGGTAGAAATTCTAGAAGATTCCAGACTTGATGACTCCGAGTGCATTGATTTGTTCTGTGAGATTTATGAACCTGGGCTGAATACTTTTTTGGAAGATCAGAAGCCCTACAGCTTTGATAAAGTACCTAACTAGATAAGGATGATTGAATCAGCAAAACATGGTTATGCACAAAATACAGACTCTCAAAGTGAAGACAACAATTCTCCTCTTGAGGAAAGTCAGAAAACAATGCAAATAAGTGAAGGGAACATGTTAGAAGATGAGCATTACATTCAGCCCACAGTTGATACATGTGCAAGTCCTTGCAGTAGTGATGAAGTTGATGACACATGGCATCATGACAGAGTAGACATGCAAAAATATTTTTCTTGTAGTATCTTAGAGGATGGAGAAGCAGATGAGGAACAGGGTATTATCCCATGCCATGGGGTGATCAGTGATCATGATGATGAAAGTGAAGTCTCAAGTACTCATTATGAGGAGTTTGAGCATAGTTCATACACTGATGAATGTCATGTGGTGGAGGGTGAAGCTGAATACAATTGCTTCCTATTTGATGCTCCTAATCTTCTGAGTACCAATGCACTTGGTGGTCTCCCTATTGTCCCTGATGATGTTGATTTACTTGAGCCCTCACTTGGGGTATTTGGCTTTGAGCTAAATGCTAGTGTGAATAATGAATTAGTGCACACCATTGAACCTGGGATGAAGAAGATGTGCCCATGTTGTAGTGACCAGTACACAGATACTCTTGATTATGAACCTTTTTCCTTCATCATGTGCAGAGATGATTTGCATGTCATGGAAGAAGTTGTTTATCAGAGCTTTCTGTTTGAGCTACAGATTGATTTTGATGAAAAATTTTGTGATGTCAAGGATCAAGTGGACTATGAATGTTTTTATTTCCCAGTCCAAGCAAATGAGCATTCAATAAAACATAACCATGAATTGTCCAGGGAGATATGCCATGATGATTGTGATCTCAAATCAATGTCTGATTGCATGTTGTAGTCTAATAATGTAGCTGGTGGCATTGGAAAAGATAGTAATTCAATGGGACTGGCCAGTGACCAAGCTAGTTTGTGGACAATTCATGATAGTGTTATCAGATTTTGTTTATGGAAGGCAATAGAGAATCAAGTTTTTGACAGAGTTAAAAGCTAGCTTTCATTTTTCATTTGGTGGCCTAGTGTCATCAGGTGAAAAAAAGGAATGAATCAAGTGACTCTTGAATTTCCTATTCATTGAAAATTCTAAAGGGTGCTTCACTTGAAGCACATATGTTTTCCATGAACATTAGGTTAGGTTTTTGCTTTTCTGGTCAGTTTTGTTTTGCTATGTTTGCTAACCTTGTTCAGTTAGCTCCTCACTGTTTTGGGTTTCCTTTTGTTTTGGTCTGCTCTCCTAGTGATCTAAATTATTGCTATGCCCACCAGGGGCATACATCCCCAATTAGAGCCTATGTTAGTGCCATTTCTAGTTCTCTCATTGTCTAGTGGTGTACTCTTATTTTTCATGATATAAATTTAGCTATGGGGTGTGTTTCATTTTGGCACGTGGGTTAAGTGGGCTCCCACAAGGGTTGAGCTCAGCGTGCCAAGTCTTCATGTCTCAGGTGGCCAGATTTTCCTTTTCTTCCTTGCCTTGTGCTTTTTCCTTGTCTGGCAGAGGCGGGATCAGAGTGAAATCAGGATCGTGATTTTTCCTTTCACTCCTCTTTCGGGTTTCATTCCGCCTCCGGTTCTATGCCTTTTCTTTTCCTTTCGCATTTTGTTTCCTCTGGCAGAGGTGGGATCAGAATGAAACTAGTTTCGGAACCTTGCTCATGTTTCACTTTCCAGTTTCGTTCCGAGCCTGACTCTGTTTGCGTCAGTTTTCCTTTTGTCTCCACCCCCGTGACTTTTTGGTTTTGTTTTGGTTCCAGCTCTGCTTCCGCGATCTTTTGTGAAGGCGGGAGTGAGATTGGTTTTGGGTCTATGGCTTCCTTTTCTTTTGGCCGTTTGTTCTTTTTTTTGGTGACCTGTTTGCCCAGTTCATTTTAACTTAAGTGGTTCCCCTGAGCCCCATTTTCCATTCATTACTGGCCCCTTGTTACCGTTTTCACTGGCCCCGCATAGCTTTTGCTATGACCTTTAGCACTTGGGATTACCTCTCGGTGATGCTAGTATGTCTCCCTGAGGTCTCTTTCTGTTGGCCTGTGTTGGTTGAGGTCAGGGAGATGTTTCCCCGATTTCTTTATGTCTCACCGATGGCTTTTCCCATTGGTGTGTTGGTGTCCGCTTGAGGTGAGGTCTTCCTAACTCCCCTTGGTCTCCCCAAAATCCTTTTGCCACCCCTCATGTAGTGCCATCGGTGTGAAGTCACAGTGATATTGTAATGTTATACCGACCGATGGTGGATGGAAGTGTCTTGGAAAAATTTAGGGTTCTTGGGATAAGGTCTTAGCAAAGATATATTGTTTCCCCGAATAGTGCTTGTGGATGTCTATCGGCGAGAAATTCACGTGGTTTTGGCTACTAAGGATGATCGTATCAACAAAGGTTGTGACTATCAGGGTGGTGTCTCACCGAGTTTTATATGTCTCCCTGACTTGTGCACATGGAACGGTTCATCGGCATGAATCAGGTGGTTGGGCTAACATTCAAGATGTCTCAGTGACGGATGTACTTTGGGATCCCATCGGCATAAGTTATGATCTGCGGCAGGAGGTCTTGGCGAATATGAATTGCTACATCGACCGAAAACATAAATGTAATCTCTTCGGTAAGAGCTAATTTTTTTGGCAAGAGGTCTCGGCAAGTGACCTTCGGTCTCGCTGATGGAACATAATGGGTCTTCATCGGCATAGGTTTTGTAATGTCTCAGTGACACAGGTGAATGAAGACTTTTAGAAAGACATGGTGTGCTCTACAGGAGGTCTTCCCGATATCTTAATATTATAGCGATGCACAAAAAGAAAAAGGTTTCAGTCGGTGTGAGATCATTATTCTCTTGGCGATCTATTGTGAGCTGCAGGATGCGGTAGGGTAATACTCAAGCAACTTAAAGGATGCAAATGTGCACATGCCAAATGTGAACGGTGATGTTTTAATTAGAATGATACAGGTGCTCGATGGTTATTAATGGTCAAATGTCAGGTATGCCATGCAGAGGACCACATAGATCAATGGCCCATGGTGGCCGATGATAGAGATCAAGGGCTCTCATTCGGCTCGCCGATACAAAGTGATCGATCAATACATCCTGTGAAGAATGCAACGGACGTCCAATCTTGAGTGATCGATAGTTGAGTTTTAATCTAAACCATGGTCAGGGTTTGGTATTGATGATGCACATGAAAATCAGAAGCCTGGAGCATTCATGGTGACAGAGAGTTGGTCATTGGCTCTCCTGGGCTAGCATTCATGGTGATGTGACTCTGGGACAAGGATGGCATGGCTCATGTATTGGAATGCGGATTTGGTGGTAGATTTGGTGCCAGTTGATGGATCTTTGTTCGTGTGGGAATGTCCCTCCTGACAGAGATCCAACCAGAGGCATTTGTGAAACCAGAGAAGTTGTTGAAGGTCACATCGAGGGTTTTGATTGGTCATGATGCAGTTGGGGTCTGATGTGGACTTGTGATATGGCCTGCGTGTTGTTTAGGGTTTGTTCGGTTAACTGCTGACATGTAATTTCCCTGGCCGGTTGCTTGTTGCTCTCCCTATTCCTATAATGGGAGAATTTGTGGCTAGAATGAGAGGTTCAGTTCCGTTGTGTTTAGTTCCACACTTTCTGAATTATGGGATTGGTCTGAGATAGGCTAGGGTTTAGTCTTCAGTCAATATTGAGTCTGTAAGCTGTGAAGTCTGAATTTATCTATAAATGCAATCAGTTGTGCAATGAAAACATGAAGACACTTGTCTCTCATGCATACATCATCAGATTGTCTCCACATTTGTATGCTTTTAATCATTTGAATAAATGGCATAAGGTGTCTTTATTCATCTTCTTGTATTTCACAAGTTTGTGTTGTTTGTTGATAGGTCTGCTTCAAGGAAGAAGTTAAATCCTTTGAATAGATAGCAATGATTATTTGTTTGCAGGTTGGATTTGGTAAGTAGAGTCTAGTTGATACAAGAGTTTGGATTGTTAGTGTAAAGCATTGACAGTTGGTGTAAGGCATCAACAAAACAAGATCCACTGATTGAGCTCTGTTTGCAGATGAATTCCATCTTTTGTGTATGACTTCATGACCCTAGATTAGGCACTAATCTGTCTTGCATCCTGGTTCCTTTCTGAAACCTTTTGATCTACAAATCATTGAATATCTTTTGTTTAGTTTGTGTCCTGCCTCCTAGTTGCTTCAAGGTTGAGCTACTAAGAATCTAGCCCCATTTGAGGTCCTCAACGCTTGGCATCAAGAGTTATTTGCTATAAAAAGCAATGTCTAGTCTTCTTTGAGGCATTGTGTGGGTATACCCGCCCTAGTTCTGTAGAGCCTAAAGTGCAGAAGATCTCATTCTTTGACTGAATCTTGTCAGTTGGTCCAGGTCCTCCAACCTGCCCTTGACTGGAGTTGGCTACTCCATAGGTAGAATAGGAGACCAACCTGGTTTACAGAAAAAACAACCAACAGATTGGTGACTCCGATGGGGAGAAACAAGTTGTAATATAGTCTGTAGTCAGAAGCTGGCTAGTGTGAGTTCTCATTTTCCCATCTGAGTCACCAACAGATTGGCAACTCCACTGGGGAGTTTACTCAGAAATCGTATTATAAGTGCCTTATCAAAGAGTCATATTGTGTGCCATGTTGGTTAGGTTCAAAGTTTGAAGAATCTCAGGCCTGGAAAAAGTTTTGTTGCAGTCAGCCTGAAATATTTATGGTGCTCTACTAGTGGAATGAGCTCAGAGAAGGACTTATATGTAAGTGAACTTCATATCATTTGAAGTTTTGTCCTCTGCAAAGAGGAGGCAACTCTGTCAAGGTAAACCCATTGAAGATTAGAAGAATGTTCCAGAGCTGCAACGTTGTCAGGTATTCTTTATGTTTTTGGACACCTTAGAAAGAAATGGCAATTCCCTATCTAGTGATTTAGCACTACCAAAGGGAAAGGATAATAGTAGTTTTATACATACTTCAAAGTGAATAATATGTAATGTCTAGTACATTTAGTGAAATGTGTTTTGTGCCTCTAATAATCTTAGGGCATTTTTATTCAATCAATATCTTGGATTCATGAATTTTTTAACTGAGAACCTTGTGCGAGGTTAGTAGTGATTGAGTATCAGTTTATGAGGGTTTCCATGTGAAATAGGAAGTAAAAAAATGCAAGGAAGACAAGTTGTACCATGCCCTCAAAGGGATTGCAGAATGGGTCAATAGTCTTTGGTTCAAAAATTGTATGATCTCAAGAGGCAGGATGGAGAATTACCATATAGGTTGTTCTCAAGACTTTTGGACTACTTGGTAGAAATTCTAGAATATTCCAAACCTAATGACTCCGAGTAGATTGATTTTTTCTATGAGATTTATGAACCTGGGCTGAATACTTTTTCGGAAGATCTGAAGCCCCACAGCTTTGATCAAGTGCCTGACTGGATAAGGATGATTGAATCAGCAAAACGTGGTTATGCACAAAATGCAGACTCTCAAAGTGAAGACAACAATTCTCCTCTTGATGAAAGTTAGACAACAATGCAAATAAGTGAAGGGAATATGTTAGAAGATGAGCATTACATTCAACCCACAGTTGATACATGTGCAAGTCCCTAGAGTAATGATGAAGTTGATGACACATGGCATGATGACAGAGTAGACATGCAAGAATATTTTTCTGGTAGTATCTCGGAGGATGGAGAAGCAGATGAGGAATAGGGTATTATCCCATGCCATGGTGTGATCAGTGATCATGATGATGAAATTGAAGTCTCAAGTACTCATTATGAGGAGTTTGAGCATAGTTCATACACTGATGAATGTCATGTGGTGGAGGGTGAAGCTGAATACAATTGCTTCCTATTTGATGCTCCTAATCTTCTGAGTACCAATGCACTTGGTGGTCTCCCTACTGTCCCTGATGATGTTGATTTGCTTGAGCCCTCACTTGGGGTATTTGGCTTTGAGCTAAATGTTGGTGTGAATAATGAATCAGTGCACACCATTGAACCTAGGATGAAGAAGATGTGCCCATGTTGCAGTAACCAGTACACAGATATTCCTGAATATGAACCTTTTGCCTTCGACATGTGCAGAGATGATTTGCATGTCATGGAAGAAGTTGTTTATCAGAGCTTTTTGTTTGAGATACAGATTGATTTTGATGACAAATTTTGTGATGTCAAGGATCAAGTGGACTATGAATGTTTTTATTTCCCATTCCAAGCAAATGAGCATTCAGTAAAACATAACCATGAATTGTCCAAGGAGATATGCCATGATGATTGTGATCTCAAATCAATGTCTGATTGCATTTTGCAGTTTGACAATGTAGTTGGTGGCATTGGAAAGGACAGTAATTCAATGGGACTGGCCAGTGACCAAGCTAGTTTGTGGTCAGTTCATGACAGTGTTATCATATTTTTTCTATGGAAGGCAACAGAGAATCAAGTTTTTAACAGAGGTAAAAGCTGGCTTTCATTTTTCATTTGGTGGCCTAGTGTCATCAAGTGAAACAAAGGAATGAATCAAGTGACTCTTGAATTTCTTGTTCATGGACAATTCTTGAGGGTGCTTCACTTGAAGCATATCTGTTTTCCATGAACATTAGATTAGGTTTTTTCTTTTCTAGTTAGTTTTGTTTTGCTGTGTCTGCTAACCTTGTCCGGTTAGCTCCTCACTATTTTGGGTTTCCTTTTGTTCTAGTCTACTCTCCCAGTGATCTAAATTCTTGCTATGCCCACCAAGAGCATACATCCCCAACTGGAGCCTATGTTAGTGCCATTTATGGTTCTCTCATTGTCTAGTGGTGTACTCTTGTTTTTCATGATATAACTTTAGCTATGGGATGTGTTTCATTTTGGCACGTGGGTTAAGTGGGCTCCCACAAGGGTTGAGCTCAGCGTGCCAAGTCTTCATGTCTCAGGTGGCCAGATTTTCCTTTTATTCCTTGCCTTGTGTTTTTTCCTTGTCTGGCAGAGGCAGGATCGGAGTGAAATTAGGATCAGGATTTTTCCTTTTGCTCATCTTTTAGGTTTCATTCTGCCTCTGGTTCCTCACCTTTTCTTTTCCTTTCACCTTTTGTTTCCTCTGGCAGAGGCGAGATCAAAATGAAACTAGTTTTGAAACCTTGCACATGTTTCACTTTCCGGTTTCGTTCTGGCCTCAGCTCCATTTGCACTAGTTTTCCTTTTGTCTCTGCCTCCGTGGCTTTTTGGTTTTGTTTTGGTTCCGGCTCCGCTTCCGTTGTCTTTTGCGGAGGTGGGAGTAGGATCAGTTTTGGGTCTGTGGCTTCCTTTTCTTCTGGTCGTTTGTTCTTTTTGTTGGTGACCTGTCCGCCTGGTTCATTTTAACTTAAGTGGTTCCCCCAAGCCCCATTTTCCATTCGTTAGTGGCCCCTTGTTACCGTTTTCACCAGCCCTGCGTACCTTTCGCTGTGACCTTTGGCGCTTGGGATTACCTCTCCGCGACCCCGGGATGTCTCCCCGAGGTCTCTTTCCGTTGGCCTATGTTGGTTGAGGTCGGGGAGATGTTTCCCCGATTTCTTTATGTCTTACCGATGGCTTTTCCCATCGGTGTGTTTGTGTCCGCTCGAGGTGAGGTCTTCCTAACTCCCCTTGGTCTCCTCAAAATCCTTTTGTCGCCCCTTGTGTAGTGCCATCGGTGTGAAGTCACAGTGAGATTGCAATGTTATACCGACCGATGGTGGATGGAAGCGTCTTGGCAAAAGTCAGGGTTCTTGGGATAAGGTCTTAGCGAAGATATATTGTTTCCCTGAATAGTGCTTGTGGGTGTCTATCAGCAAGACATTCACGTGGTTTTGGCGACTAAGGATGATCATATCGGCAAAGGTTGTGACTATCGGGGTGGTGTCTCACTAATTTTTATATGTCTCCCTGACTTGTGCACATGGAACGGTTCGTCAGCGTGAATTAGGTGGTCGGGCTAACATTCAAGATGTCTCAATGATGGATGCACTTTGGGATCCCATTGGCATAAGTTATGATCTATGGCAGGAGGTATTGGCAAATACAATTTGCTACACCAACCAAAAACATAAAGGTAATCTCTTCGGTAAGAGCTAGAGTTTTCGGTGAGAGGTCTCGCCGAGTGACCTTTGATCTCGCCGATGGAACATAATGGGTCTTCGTTAGCATAGGTTTTGTAATGTCTCAGTGACATAGGTGAATGAAGACTTTCGGAAAGACATGGTGTGCTCTACAGGAGGTCTTCCCGATATCTTAATATTATAGCGATGCACAAAAATAAAAAGGTTTCAGTCAATGTTAGATCATTAACATCTTGGTGATCTATTATGAGCTACAGGATGCGGTAGGGTAATACCTGAGCAACTTAAAAGACACAAATGTGCACGTGCCAAATGTGAACAGTGATGTTTTAATCAGAATGATACAGGTGCTCGATGGTTATCAATGGCCGAATGTCAGGTATGCCATGTAGAGGACCACATAGATCAATGGCCAACAGTGGCTGATGATAGAGATCAAGGGCTCTCATTTGGCTCACTGATACAAAGTGATCGATCAATACATCCTACAAAGAATGTGATGGCCATCTAATCTCGGGTAATCGACAGTCGAGTTTCAAACTAAACCATGGTTGGGGTTTGGTATTGACGATGCGCATGAAAACCAGAAGCCTAGAGCATTCATGGCAATAGAGAGTTGGTCACTGGCTCTCCCAGGCTAGCATTCATGGCGACGCAACTCTGGGACAAGGACGACATGGCTCAGGTATTGGCGTGCGGATTTGATGGTGGATTTGGTGCAACTTGATGGATCTTTGTTCATGTGGGAATGTCCCTACTAATAGAGATCCGACTAGAGGCATTTATGAGACCAGAGAAGTTGTTGAAGGTCACATCGAGGGTTTTGATTGGTCATGATGTAGTTGGGGTCTGATGTGGACTGGTGATGTGGCCTACGTGTTGTTTAGGGTTTGTTCAGTTAACTACTGACATGTAATTTCCTTGGCCAGTTGCTTGTTGCTCTCCCTATTCCTATAAAGGGAGAATTAGTGGCCAAAATGAGAGGTTCGGTTCCTTTGTGTTTAGTTCTACACTTTCTAAATTCTGGGATTGGTCTGAGATAGGTTAGGGTTTAGTCTTGAGTCAATATTGAGTCTATAAGCTATGAAGTTTGAATTTCTCTGTAAATGTAATTAGTTGTGCAATGAAAACATGAAGACTCTTGTCTCTCATGCACACATCATTAGATTATCTCCACATTTGTATGCTTTTAATCATTTGAATGAATGGCATAAGGTGTCTTTATTCATCTTCTTGTATTTCACAAGTTTGTGTTGTTTGTTGATAGGTCTGCTTTAAGGAAGTAGTTAAATCCTTTGAATAGATAGCAGTGATTATTTGTTTGTAGGTTGGATTTGGTAAGTAGAGTCTAGTTAATACAAGAGTTTGGATTGTTAGTGTAAGGCATTGACAGTTGGTGTAAGGCATCAACAAAACAAGATCCACTGATTGAGCTCTATTTGCAAATGAATTCAATCTTTTGTGTATGACTCCATGACCCTGGATTAGGCACTGATCTATCTTGCGGCCTGGTTCCTTTTAGAAACCTTTTGATCTACAAATCATTGAATATCTTTTGTTTAGTTTGTGTCCTACTTCCTAGTTGCTTCAAGGTTGAGCTACTGAGAATCTAGCCCCATTTGAGGTCCTCAACGCTTGGCATTAGGAGTTATCTGCTATAAAAAGCAATTTCTGGTCTTCTTTGAGGCATTGTGTGGGTATACCCACCTTGGTTCTGCAGAGCCTAAAGTGCAGAAGATATCAGTCTTTGACTAAATCTTGTCAGTTGGTCCAGGTCCTCCGAGCTTCCCTTGATTGGAGTTGGCTACTCCATAGGTAGAATAGGAGACCAACCTGGTTTACAAAAAAAACAACCAACACTAAGAAATTTGACTTTTATCCTTTTCTTTCCCTTTGTCACCAGGTTGTGTTTGAACTTGTCCTTGATCTTTTGATACTTGAGAACTAGATACTTTATTAGTAATCCCACTATCCATTTTATCTTGTGATACTAAATTTGTATTGTAAGTGCTCAAAATTGCATTTCTAATAGTAGGAACTCTCAATAATTGAAATCCAGAAAGACTTACCTTTAGCTTCTTAAGTTCCTCTACAACATATGTAGCTAGTTGCTATGTGCTTATGTCGGCAAGAGCCTCCCTGAGAAATTCCACCACCTTATTTTTGCTATTATCTACAGTCTTCCCTCTTGATGTCCCAGCTTGTGCCTATCCTTTGTTTGATAGATATTGCTTAGGCACATGTGGATATGTTGGATTATTGTTGGCACTGGGATCAGGAGGTATGGTAAAATTGTTTTGAGGGATGGAAGTGGTGAAAGGTCCTCCAGCTTGTGGAGCTCTGGTTGGCCTATCTCTTAAATCATATTTCTTGATTGGCCTTTGGAACACCTATACCTCTTCAACATTATCTTCCTCTTCATCCAAAGGACCATTATCATTCTTAGGATTTTCATTAAATAACTGTGTAATCTCATCTCCATTCCACACATTATTTTCCTCCTCCTCAGACTAGCTTGATTCTTCTTCAGGTCCATTCTCCTCACTTTGTGGGAAAGGAGCATGATTTAGTGCCATCACAGGTGAGTCATAAGGAGTAGATGGTTCTAACTCTTGGTTATTGGAATTATTATCCACCTCATACTAGAAGATAGAGGTAGCCATCTGGAACTCAGGGTAGTCTAACTCAGAATGTTGACTTGTCTTATGGAGCCCACACCAACCTGATAAAGCAGCCTCTACTAAATACACACCACTTGGAGACTTTTCTTGATTAGTTGGCTGATCTAATGGGGTTGGGACACCTCCATTGTTTGGCCTTGTATTCCAATTTCTCTTCTACCTAAGTGGTTGTCTTCTATCAAATCCTTGTCCACCTTTCTGTCCTCTATCAAAATTCTATCCAGAGGGTTGCCTTCTTTCAAAAAATTTCCCTTTGTCAAAGTGATGTCCTTGTTGAGGCCCCTAATTTTCTCTATTGTGGTTACACTGCATACTCCTTTGAGCAGCTTGGAGTTGGCTATTTTGATTTCTTAGATAAGTGACCTTCATGTTCAACTTCTTCACTTGTTCAATCAATTCATCTAACCTCTCCTTGTCAGGATTACTATATAGAACATGGTTCACACTATTTTGAGGGTATCATGTTGCTCCACCAATGCTTAATGACTAGTTCAATACTTTAGAGTTTTGTAAATAAGTGGGGAAACCATCTTGTGGTTGTGGATGAATGGGATGATTAACACTTTTCTAAGGATAGTTTTCCATTGGTGGGACTTGATTTATGGGAGGACTTGGATGGGGAACTAGAGGCAACTGAGGTAGTAGGTTCATAATAGGATTATGATTGGTAAGAGTTTGAACTTACCTAGGGTGCACAATAGGTCCTGATGATGATAAAGGCCCATATAAGTGTTGTCTTAAATCTATTCTAACCTTGATAGCTTCTATGTATGTTCCAGGTAAGGTAGTTGGAGGATTGGGTCTCCACTTGAGAAAGGTGGCTATCAAGCTATTAAGACCTTCATAATAGACTTCTAAAGTAGTGGCATCATCTACAACATAGAGAGCTTGCAACCTAGTATATGCCCAATGAAATCTATTATTAAAAGAGCCTCTAGGCTCATTGACTTCCCTCTTGCCTTTAGTAAATTGTAGATATAGCTCATTAGCACTTATGGGAATCTTGAACTTGTGCAAAAAGGCAGTTTCTAACTTAGCCCAATTATGAATTAATCTAGCAGGGAATTGATTGTACCAATAAAAGACATCTTCTCCTAAGGAATAAGGAAAGATTCTACATGCAGCATCCTCATGGTTGATTCCCCTATCCCTAAGACATGTCTGAAAAATCCTGATGTGTTCCTTTGTAGTTCTATTAGGATCATTGACATGGAACTTTGAACATAAATGTTCAGGATTCTTGGGTATGACATTGTAATTATTGAAGGATAATGGAGAGAGATTATTAGCAAGGAAATCCATTGGTGGAGGTGGAGGTCATAAAGGATGATTTATGGCTGGTTGAGGCTGCTCGATGGGGATGGCTTTAGAATCAGATGAAGATGGAATTGATGAAGATGGGGGTAAAGGAGATGATGGAAGTGGCTAGGTAGATGATCATTCTCCCCTTGTTCTAGTCCTTCTTGACCTAGTGGGAGCTTGCAATTCTTGAAATTCCTCTTCTCTTGGAGTAGATATGGTTCTTCAAAATATTTTGGGAGAAATAATAGATAGAAAGTGATCCAACTTGCTTATTCAAGCCCTCCTTCTAGCGCCAATCTATTGATGGTGTTTCCTACACAACAAAAACTTAGATAAAATATGATATCCTATCTCTCTTGAAAGGTAAATCTCTATCAACAAGCTTCAAGAGATAACCCCAAGGTCTCTAATGTTAGGTCTTGACAATGCAAAAACAACTTAGTGATAAATGTGAAAATTTTGGTAATCACAAGGGACCTTACAAACAAATACTGGATGTTCAAACTTGTCAGATTTTACAATATTTTGATACTTAAAATCCTAAATTTAACCTAAATGATAAAATAAATAACAAAAGTTGAGGGTTTGAGAGAGATCTCTAAGTTTAAACTACTCCTAAGATCAACAATGCAAATGATGAAATATTTGAAATGGGCCAATCCCCCAAAAACTAATTTATGATTAAACCCATATTTCATCTACAATCTCACAGAAACAATACAATCTTCTAAGGTGTTAAAGATTTTCAAATCATGAGATATTAATTCAAGCCAACCCTATTTTGTAATTGAAATGAATAAAACATCCACAATTGAACTAAGTGCAGTAAATATAAGGTCCAAGCTAACTTTACACAGTAGCTCACAATCAGCCAGATGCTCAAAGTATGGACTAGGGATTGCTACAAACACTTCAAGCATCAAACCATAAACACTTTGAAATTATATCTAACTCTTAATCTAACATATATCCAATATTTTCCAAGAAATATCAAAGATAGAATGACAAGAACCATGCAAGATTAATCAACACAAGAAAGATCACCGAAGCACAATGTCTTTACTTATATTGAATCACCCAAAAGTTGCAACAATTCCAGTATTCTGTGTTACAACACCTACTTCAGAATGAACTAACTCCTAACTCTAGCTCTATCACTTAACTTGCTCCAAATTTCAACTATATAACCCTTACAAATGAGGGGAAATTCCCTATTAATAGAAATTTCATGCTATGTCAACCCAAATAGGGTTACAAAGATGGTTGGCCAAGAAAATTTCTATAATAAAACTATATTTTTGCATTAAATGCTTGAGACTTTTCTAGGTCGGCCTAGATTTTCCAATGTAGCTTGGTCGAATACATGTAAAAAATGAAAGGAGAGATAATGGGGAGCACAAATTTTGATGCAATCATTCATTAACCTACCCCCTATCCTTATCCTAACCCAATTTATCCCACACCTTAAGAAAAATCCTCTCCAAGTTGGCCAATGGTGGTGTGATCAACACTTTAAATCTCCTCTCAATTGATTTAATCTAATCCCTTGATTCTTTGACCTCCTTATCCCATTCTTTCTTGAGATCTTGAAATTTCTCCATGATAGCAATATAGGTGGCCGTATCATCCAAATGGTCGGTAGTGATTGGACCATCATCAATTGGAGCATAGACCTCATGCCACCATTTCCTTAATTGTTGAAGACTTAGATGTTTTGATGCAAATTTATTCCTCCCAGTCATGACCTCAAAGAATGATATGCATTTATTGTAAATATCATTCAATGTATTTCCCACCTATTTTCACTACTTATGGATTCTCTTCAAAAATTTATGCTTGACTTGCAAGGATTCATACCATTCCCAAGGTTTTGAAACCTTTGAGGAAGAAAATATTTCATCACTCACCAATCTTTCTTCAGTATAATCCATGATGGTCCTTGTTTTATGTAGGAGAAGGTCTACATCAGTTTTGTCCTACCCCAGAAAATTTTGCAACCACTCAAATGACCTATGTGCATCTCCACAAGTTGACAGAATTTCTTTGATCATTACATCCCCTCTATTCCCTACTCCTTGCAACCATTCATGTGTAGCCTTAGTGGAAGTCTTTATCTTCTCAAGCTCATTGAATGCCTCCTTAGGTAATAACCCTTCACTTCCCATAGCCTACAGAGGCTTCATTAGATGCTAAACATATCTTTACACATCATTCAATTTCTTTTACAACCTCTCCTTTTCCTTTGTTTCTTTATCTAGTCTCCTTAGAATGGCTTGAGAGGATTCTTGGAATTATTCTTTTTCTTTATCCTTGATTGTAGGCCCAAATTTTATTGTTTGAATGATATATTTTAGAGTTATCTCACCCTTATTTTTCTCTACTGTAAGGGTGGAAATATGGATCACTCTATTATTTGAATCATCTTTGGTTATTTTGGAAATCACCCAGCCTTTTTCTTTGCTTTTCCCTTTCCAATATTAGCTAGTAATTCATCCCAATTTGGAGGAGTATCATCCACAACTATTTGTTTACTTTTTAATCTCTCACTGAACCAACTAGGAGTAGAAGTACCTGGCATTTGTTCAGATTGCTTGTCCTTTTCTAGCTAATCAGTGGAGGAGTCAATATTTGAATCCTACACTGTAGGAACCTCTTCACCTTTATCTTCCTTTTCTCTATCATTCTCCTTATCCTCCCCTGGATTTTCATTATCCTCCTTTTCATGTATCTCTGTCACCTCATGAATTGGAGAGGGAGTTCTTTCATGCATCTCTTCTTTCTCAAGGGATTTCTCTCCTATTTCCTTGACTGGTGAATCTTCATATGACACCAAAGAGGACTATAGAATATTATTAATTTATAACTTTTCACTATGATGATCCTCAACATTTATTTTTTTCCTCACATTGATGAGTATCCTCACTAGCAACTTCTATTGACTCTTTCTCTCCATAATGTAACTTTTGGGTGGAGGGAAGGGTAGAGGCATCTTCCTATGGCCATGTGGTAGAGGGGATCATAGGAGCATCCTCCTTTACCAAAATTTCCTTAGGAGATGGATTTCTTGCTTTCCTAGTGTATACCTATGTCTTTTCTCCAAAACTCTCAACATTTACCAACTATGGTCATGTACCCTCTTCTCCCTTAGGAGGCTCATTCTATTTCCTTGATGTTCTTGTCACTCTTCTCCTTTTGGGCATAGGGATACTATCTTTCTTCCCTTCTTCTTTATGCTCCTCTTCTTGAGCAGATTTCTTCTCCTTGGAAGCAATGGTTCTCTTCTTTTCCTTGGGCCTTCTTTTCTTTTCTTCTCCAATCTCTATTTGAACACCTTTTATTTCAATTTTAAAAGGGGATCCCACATTTTCCTTGCCTTTTGGGTCCTGCTCCTCCTCAGAAGTAGAATGGGACTCCAAGTTTCCCATCAAATCATAGGTGTATTATTTCCCTTCACTATCTAATTCCCAAATCTTGTGCTTAATCCACAACTTGGTATACTTGATCACAAGAGCATTGATTTACTCCAATTCTATCTTTTCTTCTTCCAACCAATCAATCTCACCTATTGGTTTGTCTTTAATTGGCTCATAGTCATGGTTTTGTATCACTTCCCCATCATCATCAATCTGATCGAGGATGGCCTTAATGCTATACATCCTAATCAAATTGGCTGGCAACTTGGAGAACCTCTTCCTTCAAACCTCAAATTCATCCTTACAATTTTCCCAATAGTCTTCAATATAATATATGTGTCTAAAATCCCTACTATCTCTTTTTTGGGCTTCACCTATTCTATCAAATCTAGGTCTCTTAGAATGCAATGACAAGACAAAAGTGCCAATCTCTTCCTTAGAGAAGTGTGTTTTGATCAAAGAAGGGAAAGCTTCATTACCTCCTATCCTTAATGGGAAATCATTGCCAAAACTAGTTTTGTGCATATCTTTCTTCACATTTGCATTAAAGGCAGAAATTTTCCTTGTAACCTCCAAAAGAATGATGTAATCGATTGGGTACCTAGGCAATTTGTATGGAGCCCATTGAAAACCATCAAACCAGATGTATGAGAATGTGGGAAACTATATGAACCATTCTCCAAAATTTTGTATCAACTCCTTGGCAACATCAAAAATCCTTACATCTTTCACACCCTAGAGCAACCTTGTGATGTACATGGTGAATGCATCATTCACCCTTCTATAGCTAGATCTACCCAAATGCAGTTGGGGGTGGACTTCATAGATCACATCCTATCCAAATACTCCTAAAGTGCTCAATCCCTTGAATGGATTGAATCTTGCCAAGGCATAGACCAAGTATGATGTCATGGTGAAGCTCTTTGTTTGCAATACATTGCACAACTGTTCATGAATCATGCCACTAATTATACCTACCCAATGATAATATGTGCCTTTCTCCATTCTCACTATCATGTAAAAAATCTAGTTTTCAAATAATCCTGCACTCTTTAAGCCCATCACTCTACTGAGAAGAGTGATTGCATCATAGTAACCTAGCTCGAATTTAGCCCTAAACAATTGCTTTGGAAATTTAGAGATATATGCCTTAGGTTTTTCTAGCCAAGTATTGATTACTTGTAGAGCCTTATTTATATCTTGTGCATAGTATTTCCTAGCCACATCAATGTCAAACTGCACCACATCAGACCTTTCTAGCATGTCAAATGTTTGGACCACTAAGACAGGGGAGAAGTTTGCAAGCAGTTGGCCCTATGGACTGATCACTCTCTATGTTCCTAGACCATAGTGTTTGGCACATTCCAAAACTAATTCATAGCATTGCAGTATGGAAGGAAAACCAACCACATGAGTCAAACCAAAGTCTACCAATCTCCTTGCCAAAATAGAGGGGTCCCTCACTGCCATCCTTGTCTTGAATTCCTCATAATCCCATCTTCCCACATTAGTGTTAGTTACTTCTGAACAAATGGAAGCTAGCTTGCTCTTAGGAATCCTGCTCTTTGTATCCAATTTGATCTTTTTAGCCTCTGAGATAGAATATCCCTCAACATACAGACCCATTTTTTTTCTTACCCTTCACAATAATAGCCTCGCTTGATTCAACCTACACTCAGTAAAAGGTCACAATAAATATCCATTATGGTATGAAAATTAGGGTTATCCCATCAAAAATTACATATTCATCATTCAAATGAATCCAAACAATGATCAAAATCCATTAAAACTTCATAAAGCACAATTCCTTAAAAGTTTAAGATTTTCATTCCTTTACAGAAATTGAGCCAAGGATGAAATTCGAGGATTTTAGGGCCAGGCAGAAATCTACGATGAAAGCACAATTATCACCCAAAAGCTATTTAATCAACATCACAACTTAAGAAATAGCATTATTCATCCTTTAATCATTCAAATCAATCATGAGATGCGAAAATTATGCAACATTAATTCATTCACTTCTACAATTCTTCATGTTTAGCAAGTTTTCGAGGATTTCCATCATTGATGGAAATCACCAAAGTTAGCATGACTTTCACGTTTATGCACATTTTTGAGAAAACGAAGGGGCAACGGAAATTTAGGGATTTCTTAAAGTAGAGGAATTTTGTGAAGTACTTGAAATCTTGAATGTCTTGCTTTCATGATTTCACCCAAATTGATTGAATGATCACAAATTTGGGGATTTGGGTTTCAAATTTTTCTTGCCTAAAATCATTCATTCATTGACTAAAATTCATAAATCATTCAAGGGAAATTCGACTGGTATTTGAAATGAGTTCAAAATCAAAATGCTAGGGTTCCACCATGGGCAACCCATCCCAACCTTGATTCACTTGCTTGTTCAACTAAATCACAATAAACTCTTCCAAGGCCCTCGAAAACAAGTAATTACCGAATGCAAATGAAAAATAACAGCTCGAATTCACCCAAGTCATCAATTTGGTCAAACTCAAGGAACCCTCGATCAAATTAAAGAAAATAAACATCATGCACAAGATCAAATTCAAGGGTCAAGTTTGGTAATGGCTGCAACTATCAAATCACCAAAAGGATCGCAACATCAATACTCAGGGAAGGTGTCGAAAAGAACCATGGACAACCCTAGGCTTAATCGCAGACCCCAATCATGCCAAACCTAGAATCAAGACACACACATGACACCATAAAATTGTAGATGCATAAAATTGGTCATATCTGATTAATCTTGGCATTTAATTAAATATTTATTATTTAATTAATTTCTCTAAAGTCTTCTACATATGATTAAATTTAATTAATTTAATTATATTTTTCATCCAATTTATTCTTCTATGATGATTAAATAAATCAATTTTTATTTAATTATTCCACATCCATATGTCTACTTGATTAATTAAATAAATACATTTTATTTATTTTAATTAATTATCACTTTTTGAATTTAATTAAGTGTTTTTTATTTATTAAATTTAAGTATTTCTTTTCAAATCTTTCTTCTAGTTAATTAAATATCTTATTTGATTAATTTCATTTACATACCATTTCTTAAAAGTTTAATTAAATACCTTTATTTAATTGAATATCTTCCATATCTTTTCAGAATCATAATTAAATATTTTATTTTAAGAAAAACCTATGTCACCCATAAATAAATAATTGAATTTAATAATTCATTATTTATCTTCTTCAAAATCTTTCCATAATCTCACAAAAAGATGATTTTTAACAAATCATCTTATCATCTTATCTTACCTCTTTTATAGAAAAGAAAACAAATCTTGCTTTATGTTTTCTTTTGTTTTTCTTCAGTCTTATCCATCCTCAACCATTTGATCTACCAGGAATTTTCAGAATAGTTGATCATATCAACCAATTAGAAGCTTTTGAAAAACTCTATAAATAACACAACCAATCCAATCAATGGTTACACAACACACATCCGAGTAATTATAGATTAATTTCATTCTAGCACTATAGCATTATAGTTTTATTACTCATAGCATCATCAATAGTATTTCATTCTCAGCAATCATGTTTTAGCTTAAGCATTACGTGCATTTTATATTCAATCTTGTTCTTTAGGAGGACTATTCATTGAGCCTAGCATACAATCTGAGAGCCGGCTAGAATTAATGAAAATACTAAAGATAGAGGATGATAGGACGACATTAATAACAGGATACTGAGTTTGCAATCTCTATTGTTTTAAATATTTTGTTTTTGATACAATGTCTTATTGGTGTGTTTGATCCATTTGGTTTTACATATTTAATGCTCAAAAAATTGACCACACATTATTGGCACCCGCCATGGGGCCTTGGCCTATTTTTAACATCTACTTGTAGGTTTTATGATAGTATCTCACATTCTGGAATTCAGATTTTTCAACAATTTTTTTGTTTTGGCACATACGATGATTTCTGAAGTGCATCCACAGGTTTTTAAAGCGTATCTGTGGCTTCTTTCAGTGCTTTTGCAGGTACTTCAGTGCATCCAGGGACTGTTGTGGCACATCCAGGAACTATCTCGACATATCTACAAAACATAGTGGTGTATATGCTTGACTTAGTTTGTTTAAATTTTCTAAAAATGAAAAAAAAATTAGTTGCATTCTGTTTTAGCACATTTTGGGTTTTTCGTAGTGCATTTAGGACTTTCTGTAGTGCATTTACTATTTGTTTCAGTGAATTTACTTGTTTTTTTGGTGCATATATGTGATCTTTTGGCGCATACAAATTGTAACTAAACATGTTTTTGAGTCTGACGCCTTCCGCAAATAGAACCTTGTTCTAGCTTAAAAAGAACCAATCTAGGGTAGTCACAGCTGGTTTTAAAAGGAAGAAACCCTAGGATAGACATGGATTTAAAATAAAGCAATCTAGGATAGTCACCACACACTGATTTTGAGGTTAAAATGAATCCCATGCTTTCTTTGAAGCAACATCTTCACATAGTTTAGATCATTGTGATTTGGGATTTTAAAAAGAACAGTGTCTACTGTGTTTATGGCAATAGGTCTATGCTCTCCCATTAATTGGGTGACCAAAATACCATACTTTCCTTTTTCATTCATGCAATTTTACTATTTTATTACATCCTGTAGAGGGCCTACTCTTGTGGGAAAAAGTACTCACCCAAGAGGAATGACTCAAGTGGGTTCAAGCCAAAGCCAGGCTATTCTACCCCACTATAAAATTTAAAGCAAATCAGGAGAAATCCTCTTTTTCCAGTAGTGTGCATGATAACCATCCCCAAAACCTTTGTTCTAAAGGTTGGGAGGTCTCCTAAGGGAGTTTATTATTGCCACACCAAACAAAAACCCTTACTAGGAACCTAGTGTAGTATCCAGCTGAAGTCAGTTTCTGAACATCATAATAATCACAGTGTAGGGGAGGAAAGAATCTACCCCCAAGATACTCACCATATAACTACCAAGGACCGTTTTCTCAGGGGATCTGGTATCCATTTTCATCACTTTGAGTATGTGCCTATAAAAGACAAAAACATGGGTGACCCTTCAGGGGTGACACGACTGTGTGAGTCAACGTAGTTCTAAGATGTTGGCTATTGATTATTATGATGACCTACCTAAGTACTAAGAGTGAGTCTGCTTGAACTATCTATCATGTGTAAAACCTGTGAAATTTTTTTTTGAAAAACATTTTGATCATACACTTGATGTTTTAGTATAGGAATTAAAAACAACTATTTTCAAGGTGTTTGCTATGTTTTCAAACACACTAATTCAGATAAAAGATCATCCAAAATGAACATGTCAAATTTTAGATGAAATTGCTCATAAACTGTTCAAAAAAGTTACCTTGGAAAACCTATTTTAGCACATCTAGGGTATATACTGGCGCATATAAGGACTATTCTAGTGCATTCACTGGTTAAAACAACACTTTTAGGGTTTGTTTTAGCACATTTGGAGTCTATTTTAGCGCATAGGCTGAGTATTCTATAAAATAGTTTTTAGGTCACTGTCAAAATTTTTTCTGAAGCACATATAGGATACAGAGTAGCACATCTAGGACATATTGAAGTGCATTTGACCATTTCTCTAGTGCATATCCCTGTTTCTGAAGTGCATATAGGCAACAGAAAAGTGCATCTGTCAATTTTCTCAGATCATTATTTTTGATAGATATGAGTTTATAGCATTCTTGGTCCAATAGCATGTTTTCTCTCATGCTTAAGGAGTGGAAATATACCAAGTTTGTTAAGAAGTCAATTACCAATAGGATCAAGAAACCCAAGAAAACTCTAGGCTACAAGAAAAGCTTACAACCAAGGAAGTTTTTATACAAGATTCGACACGTCTTGCTCCATTATCGCAAATTTCTCCATAGATACCAAGATTTTGTCAGAGGATTTACTAATGAATATGTTGTGGACCCTCTAGATTCATGAGCCTATTTTCAAAGAAGAGCCCTCTGTCAACGACATAGTCACAATCAGCCACTTGATTTCACCTACATACCACAACCTTCTATCGAATATTCAACACATCCTAGTCAAATACTTTAGTGAGTTGAAATAGGCTATTTGATATATTAATCATTCTTCGAAAACAAAGATCAAATCTTACAAGTGCACTTTCCATCACAAATCCCTAAATTCTTGGTTCAACTTCTCCTAACAAAATTCTAACATCCTTTATCATTGGAAGCCACAACCACAAATTAGGGAAACATAGTTTTGATCATATCATAAGATTTTCACCTTATCAAATTAAAACATCATAATTGATTGCACTCATCAAACCATGATCTAAGTTTAGGAGAACATCTTGAAATCATATGCCCATTTTTACACGATCATAATACAATAAACTGAAGGAAGATATTCAATAAGAAGATCATACATCAACTCAAGAAGGTGAAAATAGTGATCCCCTTTATAGCATGAGTCGAAATCCCCTTTTTGAAGACAACAAGACTGAAAGAGAAAATAATCCATTTGCTTCCGATAGAGATCTGAGAAAAACTCTTGAGGATAGTGAAGATGAACAATAAGAAGAATGACACCTTAAAGAAGCTGAACAAGATCCTAAATTTCTCAGAGGAGTAGAAAGGCTCGTAGAACAAGACAAACAAAAATATTTCCTATTTCTAGCCAATAAAGGAGCTAAACTACCTCATGACTTTAACACTGAGAACATAAAGAGTAATCCTAATGAAACACCCTTATCTGGTCTTAGTGCCTTGACTTAATATGTTAAAACATTAGAGGGACAAATTAAAGATCTACAATGGGGAGCCACAACAAAGACATACGCTCTTGATGATATTTGTCCATATCCTTTTGATCGACGTCTCCACATGATTTCATTTCCTAAGCATTATGAAATTCCAAAGTTTGATCGTTATAATGGAAAATTGGATCCCATTGACCATATTAGAGACTTTCAAAACATGACTTTAGAATTTTCTCATGAGGATACATACTTGATGTGTTTGTTCCCATGAAGTCTTGGAGGCCAATCTATGGAATGGTTATCAAAAATTACACCGCCTATCAAAACATTTGAGGAATTGATCAACGAGTTCATCTCTCAATATTCCTATAACATACAACACCAAATCACAATGATTGATCTATGCAAGGCCAAGCAAAAACCTGGTGAATCATTCATCACATTTATTCAAAGATGGAGAAGATTGTTCGCTAGATATCCATGTCATGTTCTTGAAAAGGAAAAGATCACTACATTCATAAATAGCTTGAATCAAGAGATGATTTATCATCTAAATCTTCATTGTCCTCCCTCTTTTTAGAAAATTATTGAAAATGCAATCATGATTGAAAATGCATTAGTCCAAAGAGGGATAATAAAACTTGATAAAGACAATCCTAGCTCCTCAAATCATCACAATGACAAATCTATATTTTGGATTCGCAACAAAAACATGGTGAACGATGGTGTTGTGGATGCATATCATGTGTTAGCTAAACCAGTTGTTCTTAGTGTTCCTCACAACAACAGCTACAACAATGTCAACTTGGTTACAAATCAGGAAAACAACTCCCCTCCTTTGAGGAATAACCAAAATCCAACTTTTATTCCAAATTAAGGCAACACCAACAACCAAGGGTATCATGGAAACAATAATGCTTTAGGAAACACATCAAACACAAATCCACAACAATCTTCATTTTTCTCCAACAGAAGAAATTTTACTTCGTTGGGACAATCTCTGGAATCCACCCTTAAAGACTTGATGGAAAAGAACATCATTACCCTACTACCTCAACGTAACTTCGAACCTAGTGTGAAGCCGCCATTGTGGAATGATGCGTACTATTGTGAATATCATAGATGTAAAGGCCATCGTACGAATAATTTCCAAGCCTTAAAGAATGTTATTCAAGATTTAATCGACAAAGACATTGTCATAATAGAAGGGAACCAACAATCAAATGAAGACCACCAAGCATTTTGAAATCCTTTGCCCAACTATCAAAAGGGTAAGTCTTTAGGAAAGAATGTGAATCATGTCAATGAGCATATAATCAATCATATCTACACTGATGATGAGTGGGTTAATGTTATAAAATTCAGAGAAAATGGAGTATCGAGAAGTTAATGTAACAACAAGGGCACAAGCTAAAGTTGTCCTAAAAGGTACTCCTTCAAAATCCATTGTGCCACCACCATCACATCAATATGATTTAATCAATCAACTTGGAAAAAATTCTACTCAGATCTCTATCTTGGAATTTCTGAAGATTTCCCTGGCACACAAAGAAATTCTAGAAAAATCCCTCATT
Source organism: Sequoia sempervirens (assembly GCA_007258455.2). Taxonomy (NCBI): domain Eukaryota; kingdom Viridiplantae; phylum Streptophyta; class Pinopsida; order Cupressales; family Cupressaceae; genus Sequoia; species Sequoia sempervirens. The sequence goes on from VDFB02271358.1 coordinate 177,524,827, forward strand.
GAGACAACTATATCTGATTATCTAAAATTGGATCCCCATAACTCATCATTATATTTAGAAGTCATGGTCCACAAGTTTCATGTTAGATGAGTTCTAATAGATGGAGGTGCTGGTTTAAACATATGCACCATGAAATTAATTCAGGCTTTAGGATTTTCTAAGGATTCCATTGATCCTAGAAGAAAGATTACCATTAAAGCCTATGATGATGAGGAAAGAGCATCCAAGGGTTTAATCATGCTACCAATCAGAGTGGGACCCATTATCAAAAATACTTTCTATCAAGTATTAGACCGTGATCTCATATACAACATCCTGTTGGGTCATCCTTGGATCCATGACATGCAAGTTGTACTATCTACATATCATCAGTGTCTTAAGTTTCCCTATGACGGATAGGAGATCATGATATCGGCCGCTAATTCTCACAGTCAAACTTGTGCTGCCATCAAAGCTAGTCAAGACACTTTGGTTCCTAACAATTGAGAAGAAACCATTAGCACTTGTCTAAAAGTTGATACACAAATCAGTCAACTAACCAAAACCTTTGACAAGAAATTACAGTTCAAGGATAATGCAGTAGGAGATTATTCTCTCTATTTGGCTAATCTTCCTATGTCACCTCAGTCACATGGACAACCTTCTATCATACACCATCAGATATCTGTAGCATCAACATCAACATGATCAGCGGCAGAACCAATCAAAAAATTCAATGGAAATTTTATCAAGGAGAAATTCCCGATGGAAGATCTTGAGGATAGTGAAATGCTAAAATGGCTCTATAGAGATGAAGATGAAGATGAAACAGTTCTTAATATCAAGTTACCAATTGATAAATATGGTAAGGGATATTCAATCATGCAAAAGATGGGCTATGAGGGTACTGGTCCTATTGGAAAAATAAAGGAGTAATTGAGCCTATTGATCCTCTAGGACTTGCTGCAAAAGATAAAATAGGACTAGGCTATGATACTAGCTTGAAGGAAACAACATCCAAACAATTGAATAATACTATGCTCACATTGCAAGAAAGATCTGATCCAAAGGAAGCATGCTTAAAAGCAATTCAAAATTTTGTCGATAATAACTCTAACACAGACTCTGGAGAATATGAATGGGATACCATCCATGATGATGAATTTTGGAGGGATAAACAGGTTGATGTGATACACAAGTATACACCTACTCTAATCAAAGGAGAAGGTTCAAGGACCCAACTACAAGAATCTGAACTACAATGCAACTATGATTCTAGTGATACCAAGTCAGATTTAATCAAACAAGACTATCGTGAGGACAATACCATCATTGATCTACCTCATACCTTGAATCCTATCGATACCTCCGTTATGACCATATCCATAGCTGATTTCACTCAACCTAATGACCCACTACCGCTAATACATCTCGATCTCATTGAATGGGATCTATCTGAACCTCTCGATATACCTATGTTTCCAACTGACGAATCTATCATAAACTTCCTTTCCACAGATGATATAAATGATTGTTCCATTGGCAATTTTTGGCATGAGATCCTTAGTTACGAGAGTGTCAAGTTTCCTAGCTGCAAAAGTAAAAATAAAAAAGAAAGATCTAATGGTGAAAACCAGAATCTAGTAGTGTTAGATCAAACAAAAGATAAGAAAAAGAGCGTATCAGACAGTGAAAACCTTTTTAAGGCACCAGATGATGGGATGCTTGACACTCTCTCAGAGCACTATCATGAGTGATTGCTGATCTTGATTGAGCCTACAAAATCAGTTAATCTTGAAACTATAGAGAAACCGAGGATTCTATAGTTAGCAGCATCAATGATAGATAACGAAGTACCCGAGTTCATGGAATTTCTTAGAGCAAATCAAGTCAACTTTTCCTAGTCTTATGCAGACATGCCAGGTCTTGATCCTATGAAACAAAAACTTAGAAAGATGCATCCTCATGTGGCACTACTAGTTAAAGAGGAACTTAAGAAACTCCTTGATGTGGGATTTATAAGATCAATTGACTATGTAGAATGGATCTCCAACATTGTTCCTATATCCAAGCCTAAAAAAAGTGTTCGAGTGCACACAAATTTTAGAGATCTTAATAAGGCATGTACTAAGGATGATTTCCCTCTTCCAAGCATTGATACTATAGTTGATCTAATGGCTGGCCATTCTATGTATTCACTAATGGATGGTTTTTTTGGTTATAACCAAATCAAATTGTGCCTAAAGACCAAGACAAAATGGCTTTCACATGTCCCTGGGGGACTTACTGTTGGAATGTCATGCCTTTCGGTTTAAAGAATGTTGGGGCTACATATCAAAGATCTATGACTACAATTTTTCATGACATGATGCACACATTCATGGAAGATTATGTCGATGACATACTAGAAAAATCATACACAAGAGAAGGACATCTGGAGATATTATCCAAAATATTTGCAAGGTTGGAAAAGTTCAAAGTATGCCTTAACCCTAAGAAATGTGTTTTCAGAGTCACATCTGGAAAACTCTTGGGATATATCATTTCAACAAAAGGAATTGAAGTAGATCCAGCCAAGGTACAAGCAATCATGGAAATTCCTCCACCAAGGAATATCAGTCAGTTGAGATCACTACAGGGGCAACTTCAATCTATATGAAGATTCATTGTACAACTAGTAGATAAATTTCTACCTTTCACACATCTACTACATAAGAATGTTCCCTTCAAATGGGATGATAAGTGTGAAGTGGCCTTTCAACAAATCAAGTTGTACTTGATGAACCCACCAGTTCTAATACCACCAAATCTAGACAAACCACTCATCTTATACATTGTTGCCACAAAGACATCTTTAGGGGAATTGTTAGCACAAGAATACTCTATAGGAAAAGAACATTCAATATATTGTATCAACCGGACATTAACAGGTCATGAACTCAACTACACTTTCATCAAGAAGGATTTCCTAGCTGTGGTCTTTGCCTCACAAAAGTTTCAACACTACATGTTGACTTATACAATCAATCTTGTTGCAAAGATTGATCCACTCAAATATTTGTTAAGGCCATGTTAATAGGAAGATTAGCAAAATGGGTCATGATCTTAAGTGAGTTCGATATCCATTATATTGATCACAAAGCAATCAAAGGACAATCTATTGCTGACCAACTAGCTGAAGCACCCCTACAAGTGGAACATCCCATGCACATTGAATTTCTAGATGCTGATGTTTTCACAGTAGATTCAGGGCAACCTTGGTCATTATATTTTGATGGCTCATTTACTCAACATGGATCAGGGGCAGGCATACTCTTTGTCAGCCCTCAAGGAAATACCATTCCTTGATCATATCGGCTAATGTTTCCATTTACTAATAACATAGCCGAATATGAAACTTTAATCACTAGGCTCAAAATATCATTGGAATTGAGAATCACAAAATTGCAAGTCTATGGTGACTCACAGTTAGTCATTAACCAAATCAATGATGACTATCAGACCAAAGATGACAAATTATTTCCCTATAAGAAAATGGTTGATGATTTCAAGAAATTCTTTGTAGACATCAAGTTCATTCAAATTCCAAGGCTTGATAACAAGGCAGTTGATGCTATGGCCACAATCGCTTCATTGTTACAACTCCCAGAAACTCAGGCTTGCTACGAATTTCTGGTGGAATAATCATTTACTCCTGCTTATGACACACTTGAAATCCAAATCATTTGTCACTTAGTAGGATCTGATTTACCTTGGTATGGAAAGATTTATGCCTACCTAAAAGATGACATCCTAGCACTTGACGTATCCCATAACCAAAAATGTAACTTTATCTGATAATCTTCCCCCTATACCCTTATCGCCGACACTCTTTATCGATGTGGCCTTGGTGGTACTTTACTTCGATGTCTTGAATGTGATGAATCCAATAAGGCTTTACAAGAATTTCATGGTGGAATTTGTGGTACTCATTCAATTGGACTAACCTTGTCCAAGAAATTGATTAGAATGGGTTACTACTAGCCTACAATGGAGAGGGAATCATTCACTTTTGTAACAAAGTGCTCTAAATGTTAGATACATGGAAATCTCATTCATGCACTAGCACAGGAACTACAACTATTTGTACCAACCTGGCCATTCTCTCAATGGGCATTGGATTTAGTTGGCAAGATTCATCCTTCATCTCTGAATGGACACAAGTTCATCATCACATAGACAGAGTATTTTACCAAGTGGATTGAGGCAGTCCCTCTCACTAAGGTCACTGGCAAACAAATCTCATCATTCATACTCAACTATCTCATTTGTCAGTATGGAATTCCCAACTCCATCATCACAAATAATGGATGACCATCCAAGAATTAGGATGTTGATAAACTTTGTGAGAGTCTCCATATTCAACACAGATAATCAACACCTTATTATCCACAAGGGAATGGCCAAGTGGAGGCCTCAAATAAAACAATATTGAAAATTTTAAAGAAGATAGTGAATGATGCAAGGAAAGATTGGCACGTTCAACTCAATCCTGCATTGTGGGCTTATAGAACTAGTATCTGAATGCTAACAGGAGCAACACCATTTGCTCTTGTTTATGTAGCAGAAGCCATCCTACCTTTAGAAGTTGAGATTCCATCACTCAGAGTATCACTAAAAGGCCTCACAACATATGATGAATATGGAGTTTCCCAATTGCAAGAATTGGAACTTCTTGATGAAAAGAGACAATGAGCAGTTGATCATTTGAAAGCCTATCAACAAATGATGTCTTGCAGCTATAATCATAGAGTCAAACCATGTACTTTTCAGATTGGTGATCTTGTTCTAAAAGAGAACCCATGCAATTAACAAGACAGAGAAAAGAAAGGAAAGTTTGAACCTAATTCGCTGAGTCTATATGTGGTCATAGCAGTATACGGTTTAGAAGCATACAAGCTATCAATGCCAAAAGGGGACCTGTTTGACGAACCCATCAACAACATGCATCTAAAAAATTATTATGTCTGAAGCAATTATCATCATCTAGAAAATTCCTGAAGAAATTCAAAAAAATAAAAAAAAGTCTTGAAGAAATACAAAAACATCAGAAAAAGTCCTGAAGAAATACAAAAACATCAGAAAAATTCCAAAAGGAATCCAAAAAAATTAGAAAAAGTCCTGAAAAAATGGTTACCCAGGTGAAAACCTGGCAAACAAGAATCTTGGTAATGATTAAAAAAAAAAGAATCAGAAAAATGCAATAAAAACAAATAGTGAAAATCTGGCAAATAGACGCTATTTGTAGCTCTCCATCTATTAGTTCATGTTTTGCACTAGGCTTTCATTTCATGCATCTTTCCTACATCTTAGGGTCATACCAACATCATATCACCATCATTTTCCTAGAGCGATAACGTCTTACCATGGCTTGATTATTGTACATATCCATTTCAACAAGTTGTGTCAAATACTAGGGGAAAAACATTGACATACTCTGGGGCAACCAACTTTCAGGATCTACCAAAACAGCTCGACAACAATATAGAACTTAGTCATGCGAACAAACAATCAAAAAACATGAACAAGTATCTGATCATCGATCCATATCACAATGGATTTTTAGCATAATACCATATCATGACTCATATTTGGATGATCTAAAATTTGAATAATGATTGGAATATTAGTTTTACATTTTGAACAAATGGTTGTTTGATTTTTTGATATCATCTCTCTGGAGCACACTCAATGATGTACTAAACTAGAGTGTCAAGGAAGGAGGATGATTTTTCTTTGTCAGCTGTCTAGAGGTTAACTATCGATTTGATGCAAATATGTCGTGAAACATGATTTCCAAATCATATCATTGATGATAGTTCCACATTTTCATCGGAAGGTGATTAGTATTTGCCTTTTTATGCAAGAAATGTTCAAGTCATCTATGTTCAATTATACCTTGATGCTTGTGTTCACTTGCTATATCAAAAAAAATCATGAAGGTTGTACTCAGGTCATCATTCGTGCTAATCTTCCCTCTGATGCTTGTACATACTTCCAACATTTTATAAGGCTCTATGATGATTCAAGAAAGCTACCAGAAGGCTCAATGAATAGTTGGTTTTATTTAGTTGCATTTCATTTAGATCAATGCATATATTATGCATACTGGATTCACATTAGAGTTTCAAAAAAAGCTAAACAAATAAATCAATGGTTGTCATGTCTCTTTGGATTATATGTGGAGGACATTTGGACATTTGTTTCATCCTCATTTCATTATCATTTCATCTTAGTCTTGTGCATATCATATAGTTTAAACATCCATTATTGGGATCCTTTCCCATTTATGTATCCTTCATGATGCATTATCATTTCATATTTCATATCATTTCATTGCATATCATCGGACATTCTCAATTTTATCATCTTGGTTTCATTCTCGTACCATTCTGATTCTTTATCATTTCATATCATTCATTTATTTTCATTCTTATCCTATCCATCATTTTCATTTTACATTTCATCCTTTAATACCATTGCAGATCATCTCATTTAAATTCATTACATTCCATCATCACATATCATGTCATTCCATTCCTTTCATCCCATATCATTTCATTTCATTACATTGCATCGCATATCATTCAATTTTTCATTTCATTTTATCATTCCACTTTTACATTGCATATCATGTCATTCCATTCCTTTCATCCCATATCATTTCATTTCATTACATTGCATAGCATATCATTCAATTTTTCATTTCATTTTATCATTCCACTTTTACATTGCATACCATATCATTTCATTCCTTTCATCCCATATCTTTTTATTACATTACATTGCATAGAATATCATTCAATTTTCATTTCATTTTATCATCCCATTTTATTACATTACATTGCATATCATGTCATTCAATTTCATTTCATATCATTTTACATTTCATCCTTTCATGTCATTACATTGCATTTTCTATCCTATCATTATTTCATCATTTTTCACATTCCTCACATCATTTTCTCATCATTATCATAACCTTATTATTCATATAATTATCATTTATCATTTATCATCACAACGGCTCATATCATTTTATCATCTTAGGTCACTTCATAATTCATTTTATTTTACCATTACATTTACTTCTATTTTATCATCTTCTTTCATTACATTTTATTCCATATCATTACATTACATTTTTCATATCATTTCATCTCATTTTATTTTATCGTTTCATTCCATTGCATTTCATTTCATTACATTGCATTTTATCATTCCACATCATTTCAATTTTACATTTTATCATCTCCTTTCATTACATATCATTTAATATCATTTCATATCATTACATTTCATTTTCATCTCATTTTCATTTCATCATTAAATTTTCCATATCTTCTCATTTTCATTATATTTCATTTCATATCATTATATCTCATTTTATCATGACATCAATCTTTTTCATATTCATTACATTTCATAGCATACATTTTAATTCTTTCACATCATTTATCATTCACATATTTTCTCATTTTTTAATACCATTTTATTTGAGGCATTTCATAGACATAACATCCATTACATCATCATCATTTATAGCATTTGAAAAATTCAAAAACACAAGCATTTCATATAAACATTACATTTCCACATCATTAATAATTCATATCATATCATATCATCTCGACACATTGCATTTGACCATCATCATTCACCTGCATGAGATCATTGGTACACATCATATTGCACATAATGATATCCTAATCATATCATATCATCCTGCAAATCATGTTAGTCAATAGATCATATATCAATATCCATATCACATAAGCAAGGAAATAAATGCATATCCATCTCATATCATCATAACAACTGCAACACATCATCAAAACTCATTGTCGTTGCATATCATCACTCATCAAAATAGACATACAAATGTCCTATAGTCCAATGATACTAAAAATTATAAAAAGATACATGAGATATGATCAAAAATCAATGTACATGCTCCACAAAATATGAGATACATCACATAAAATATTGCATACATCAAGGTTGGTTGGTAGAACCCCCTAATGGAGTTGGGCTCATGGATGGTGGCTTGCCACTAGTCCTTGCATTTGGATCCCATCAAGGACTGGTAGCCCCCAAACTCTGTGTGCCTATCCATGGCCTGCTCCTGGTCCTAGTATGGGACCGCGGTAAAGGCTCTCTATGCTCAGGAGGACATAACTCATATCTAAACCAGTAATACTCAACCTCTCTGGCCATCTCGAAGCCCTTTGTAATGGTCTCTCATAAAGATGGACTCTCCACAGTGCCCATTAGCCTCTGTGCAACACCCTCGGCCTCTACTACCCTCTGTCTCAATGCATCCCTCTCTGTAATCAGCTAGGTTAACTATTGGTCTGGGGTAGGGGGATGTGCATGTACCTGTGCCTATGACTGTGCCAACTATGCATGTAGTTGTGTGAAGAATCCATGTGCCTACACCAACTGACTCTATAATTGCACCTATTGTCCCTGCAATGTCTGCACCTAGCCTTGTAGGGTATCTATCTATCCCTACTGTGATGAGGAACCAACCTTGATCACTGTCCTCCACCCAATCCCAGTCCTCAGCCTCCGCATAATTTGGATATTGCTCAAAATATCTAGCCTTGGTCTCACTAGCACTGGCCCCTCATCTCCATGTCATCCCCATCATCCCCATCAGAGCTCTCCTCCTCCTCTCCCCCAACTGCTGTATTCTCACCACCTACCACATCCTCTTGTCTCCCTGCCCCTAGCTGTGGTACCACCAAAATGGGTGTTGGTTCATCAAGACATGTAAACTATGGAAATGGATGTGTATGAAAATAAACATAGTACTCCTTAGACATCCTGACATCAACAATATCTCACTTGTCATCCCATGCCTCAAGCGCTAGAGCCATATACTCTGTATAAGCTATCTGGTATGAAATACCAGGTCCCCATCCTACCTCATCCTTGCTCCACGTATAGTGAGAAACTCCCTTAGGCATACCCTGAGTGAATCCAAACTGTCGATGTACTCGCATGGCCAAAAACATCTCAATGATAAATGGAGTCCTCCCCATCAAAAATTGGGGCATACATACAAATGAAATCTCTAAATGATCTGTATCCCAGGGCTCATAATCTAGGTATGGCTACCATATCATGGCATCCATGTCATCAAAGCACCGCCTCCAGTAATCCAACTTTCCCATCTTGGGCTGGACAAGAAACATCGCATATGCATATATGTACGACCTGCCTGGTGGCCTCACTCTGGGACACACTGGTCTCGTCACTGCAATATGCTCCCACGCCTAGATCTGGAGCAATGTCACACCACAAGATATACTCAAAGAACCTCTGTACACCACCTGATGGAGATCATGATACAGATGCACCAACATGCAACTCCCCCAGGCGTACCTCTATGGATATACCAACATCTGCTCAAGGATCCTCCCCCATCCTACTGATAGTCCCTTTGACCAGTGATTCGAACAAAGGAGACCTCCAATGAATGCACCTAAAACTATAGGAAAGGCTAGATATCCTCTAAAGTCAGCCCATGGCACCCAGTACCTTGCTATCTACGCATCACCAAACACTCTCCTCAGAGCATCTATACCACCGAGCTCCTTGTGGTCATAGAACACAAGTGTTCCAACCACTGGAATACCTAATATCCTGTACACATCCTCTGGAGTCACAATCACCTCTCTAGTCGGAAAATGAAAGGTGTTGTGCTCTGAATGCCACCTCTTTGCCAGTGCAGTCAATAGTCCCTTGTTGACCCAAATTGGAGGCATGGCCAATAAGGATGTCAATCTGCATGTCCCCATCAATGCTACCTCATCTGGTGTCATCTCGGCTATCCTATCCCACCTTGCCGAGTGACGCTCCCTAATCTGAAGGTTTTTGAAAGCCTCCTATTTTTTATTATCATAAAAATAGTCAATCAACATCATATCAATGATTCAATCTCAATCAAACAAAATAAATCTGACTCATATCTATCTGTGACCTATATCAAAACATAATCTATCTATTTGAATATCATATCATCCATTACTATTTGTTTTCTTTTTCAAGAATGCAAATTTATCAATAATCAAAATATCATCCTATTTGTATTTCAATCACGAATGCAAATATGTTTTCAATCAATCATCTACTATTTGTTTTCTATTGCAGAAAGAAAATTTATCACAAATCAATCAATCATCTACTATTTTTTTCTATTGCAGAAAGAAAATTTATCAGAAATCAATCAATCATCTACTATTTGTTTTCTATTGCAGAAAGAAAATTTATCATAAATCAATCAATCATCTAATCTTTGTTATTCATATAGGGGAAACAAAGTTATTAGCTATCTAATCTTTGATTTCTACTTTAGAAATAAAGTTATCAATTATTTATCAGATTTTCTATCTATATCAACATGATGATTAGACAATTTCTCTATCTATTGACCAAGGAAGCAATAAACATCATCATTTTTACATCACTTTCATGAAATCACACATTCTTTCTCATTTTCCTAGATGTGCTAATCTGTGGTCTTTATGCGCTATTTTGTATCCTGGATGCGCTAAAACCAAAATGCGTTGTTCTTTTTCCTAGATACACTCAAACATTTCCTCTATGCGCTATTTCCCTCTAAGCGCTAAAAATATAAACCTAAGTACCACTTCATTTCCTGGATGCACGACAACCCTATATGCACTAATGTTTTCCCTCGATGTGCTAAAACCCTAATTTTCTTCTAGCATCCTAGAAGCACTACTCTTTTTATCGGATGCGCTAAACTGGTTTATATGATAAACATACTAACTCTATCCTATATGCGCTACTCTTTTCATCAAAAGTGCTCAAACAGCTATCCAAAGTGCTAAATTTTTTCTAAAAGTGCTAAAATGACATTTAAAAACCTAAAATATGTGAAAAACAATACCAGTCGACTCCAAACAGAAAATTTAATAGCAAAAGAGGTTGGATTGACTCACCGGTGGTCCATACGTAGCTGGTCTCTAGTATCGGCAGGCCTGCTTGAATCTATGATGGTGATACGAAATCTCCATTTCGCCAGGTCACTATCAAAGCTACAGGATTCTCAAAGTCAAAAAGTGCAAATCATTTGTCCTTTTCTCTTTTTTACCTTTTAAAGGTCAACTAAAGTTGAGTTTTGTGACTTTTTTTTCTTTTTATCTAACTTTGACTTTATTTTCACACTGGGGCATCCTTATACATCATTTTTCAAGAGCTAAATCACCGAATTCAAATCAACATCACAATCTCATCATCAGATTTTTCAAATTTTATGCAAAACCTCATAATCATCAGTGATTTACCTCCCAAGGGGGCATCATTAACACCAGCAGCATCTTTTAATTGAAAACATATCAGAATCAGGTTAGGGGCATATGTTTCAAAAAAGGGGCAAAGTCAAACACAATAAATTTTGAAAGCAGGAATATTTTCTTTGAAGCAATGCATTTCACACCACTTCAAAGAGGGGAAAAATGTAGATGAATAAAATTGGTCATATCTGATTAATCTTGGAATTTAATTAAACATTTATTATTTAATTAATTTCTCTAAATTCTTCTACATGTGATTAAATTTAATTAATTTAATTATATTGTTCATTCAATTTATTCTTCTATGATGATTAAATAAATCAATTTTTATTTAATTATTCCACAGCCATATGTCTACTTGATTAATTAAATAAATATATTTTTTTTATTTTAATTAATTATCACTATTTCAATTTAATTAAATCTTTTTTATTTAATTAAATTTAAGTATTTCTTTTCAAATCTTTCTTCTAGTTAATTAAATATCTTATTTAATTCATTTCATTTACATAACATTTCTTAAAATTTTAAGTAAATATCTTTATTTAATTGAATATCTTCCATATCTTTTTAGAATCATAATTAAATATTCTATTTAATTATGAAATCTTCCATTATTCTTCAAAATCTGGGGTAAATATTATATTTTAAGAAAAACATATGCCACCCATAAATAAATAATTGAATTTAATAATTCATTATTTATCTTCTTCAAAATCTTTCCATAATCTCACAAAAAGATGATTTTTAACAAATCATATTCATCATCTTATCTTACCTCTTATACAGAAAAGAAAACAAATCTTGCTTTATGTTTTCTTCTATTTTTCTTCAGTCTTATCCATCCTCAGCCATTCGATCTACCAGGAATTTTCACAATCGTTGATCATATCAACCAATCAGAAGCTTTTGAAAAACTCTATAAATAGCACAACCAATCCAAGTAAGGGTTACACAACACACATCAGAGTAATTATAGATTAATTGCATTCTAGCACTATAGCATTATAGTTTTATTATTCATAGCATCATCAATAATCTTTCATTTTCAGCAATCATGTTTTAGCTTAAGCATTGCATGCATTTCATATTCAATCTTGTTCTTTAGGAGGACAGTTCATTGAGCCTAGCAGACAATCTCAGAGCCAGCTGGAATCAATGAAAATAATGAAGATAGAGAACGATAGGATGACATCGATAACATGATACTGAGTTTGCAATCTCTATTGTTTTAAATATTCTATTTTTGATACAATGTCTTATTGGTGTGTTTCATTCATTTGTTTTTACATATTTAACACTCACAAAATCGACCACATAAAAACCATTCATATTCATTAATCAAAGCAAGGAAATTGTGTACTTACCATTGAGGAAGCAGAGTTCAAAAGATCAGTGAATGGAAACAAGCTTCAAATCCCAAGTAGATGGAAATGTCACTAGGTAAATGCCACCAAAGCTAACAATTCACAACTCCAACACCAAATCACACACAACACTCAAGACCAAGCTCCTTTAAATTTGATGCAAAGCAAATGACACTAATTTGACAACATAAAATCCTTCAAATTTCCATTAATTTTAGACTGTAGGATTCATACAATAAGCATAAATGCGGTGAAATGATAGCCCAAGATAGATTTTTGGGATCCGAGGAGGTGAAGAAAATTAGGAATCCAAGGTCCTCAAGGAAGTTCAGGGATTTTTTGCTAAATACGAAATTCCACAAAATGCCAAATTCTATGGAATGCAATGAAAAATGATTACCTCCAGATCTTTGAGACACTAACAAAAGTCGAGGATGTCCACCCAAGGAGAAAATACCCAACACCTATGAAAAACTCAAAAATCACCTCAAAACTTAGGATTTTCAATGAATAACTTTAAGGGATCATTCGTATGAGTAGGAGAAAAATTCAAGTACATTTCAAAGTGACTAAATTTTCACAATCAAAGGACCAAAAGCACCCAAAACTAAAGCAAGAGAGGGTCCCTGCTTTCAGCAGGGTGTGTGTGTGAAAACTTCACAATAGAAGGGTCCCATGGGAACCTGTTGTGATGAAGAAGGGGGGGTCCACTCAAGGGACACACAATTCAAAAGTGAATGTTATCTTAGAATGATTCGTCATCAAGGAATCCTTTCAAAATATGTTCACTTCATCAAGGATTTCGAAGGAAGGATATGCCCCCACGTGAAGAGAAGTAAGAGTTTTTCTTGCTTTGGAGGAAGGTCTTCAAGCCCTTTCTTTATGAACCTGTGATGAAGGAAACATGTTCTGTTAGGGTTCCAAGTTGAGAATGTAATTCTAATGAAGGAATTGTTGTGAAGAATTTCAAGAGAAGATTCATTGGAAATGAATTCATTTTCTGAAAGTCAAAGTGTTGAAGAAGAGCTTTGTCACACATAGGAGGGACAATTCAAGTAAAGAAGAGAGAAAGATAAAGGGAAAGAAAAAGAAAAGAGAAAGAAAAATACAAAGGGCACAAGGGGATTTGGTTGAAAGGGGTCAAATCTGTCTAAGCCTATATAATAATAATAGGTAACCACAATGCAAGGCAAAAGATCATCAATCCCCAAACCAGATCAGGAAGAATGCATGGAAAACAAAGTAAAAATAAAAAATTGGGTCAACATTGAAGGGGAGCCTAAATGCCCCCAATGCTTTGCATCATCCCCAATTTTAACAAAAAATCAATCACAAACATGGAAAAATGATGGCACAAATAGAAGAAAGTTCATGACACAAAAACCATGCCTATATCCAATCACCAACAAGAGTAACAAGGGTCATCTAGGCACACATAGCATAGGTACGTGGGAACACATCACAAAACACAAACACTAGATCAAGAAAAGGGGCCTCCTCCTAACATTGATTAGCCAAGCAGTTGTCTGCTTCCCAATCTAGATCCTCATAAGGGGAAGGAGGATGAGCCCGCAAGGGTGGAATGTTAAGAGGAGGAGCATTCAATGATAACACAACAAGGGCCAAGGAAGAGAACCCTTCAAGGTCCTCTCCACTGAGCTCCTATGGAGTTAAAGTCATCGATTTCGTGAAGATCATCGATAGGGCTAGGACTTTATCCATGGAATTGAACATGCATCCCATGGGAGTACCATGCCTATTCTCAATGGAGGATGTAGGCTATGCCTAAGATTCACTGCTAGGTTCACCAAACTATTTGAGAGCGGTGACAAACTCAGGGGAAGCCGAGGTTGGTTCTATCACAAAGACAAAACAAGTCATCATGGGGCTACCTTGTGAGGAAGGTGGACTCCTCTTACATCCTTCGTTTCCAAAAGAACCAACCTTCACCTCTTTCTTCATTGGAAGAGATGAAGTCCCCATAGATGAAGCTAGGGTACAGAGGAAGAGGAGGATAGAATGGTAGAAGACACAACCAAAGTATTAACCATGTCCATGGGCTTTAGGAAGGGATGGAAATTCAAGATGAACATCAGCAAAGGTGGCTCCACTGAAGGAGCAATAAACACCTATACCCATTTTGGGTTAGGTACATTAGCACTCGCAACGGAAGCTGGGAATGAACCAGACTAAAGAGGAGCAGAGGAAAGGGAGGAAGGAGGCAGTGTAGGAGGTCCTAAAATAGGAACAATCATTTCTCCCTCCTTCTATTGTGAGGTGGCCTGCTTGGCCAAGAGATCCTTTCAATGGTGCTTGTGTTCTCATGCAAGGTGTTTCCTATGGCTATTGGAGTTAGAATTCAGAGCTTGCAAAGGGATAGGAGGTTCCTTCTTGACCATAGGAACTTCCACTATGACTATTTCAAGTAGAGGAATGGGTTCCTGTATGGGAGTAGGGGGATCAGGCTGAGGAGTGATAGAAGGAGTCGACTCGAGAGCCTTGGCAGTAGGCCTCTTTCTGCTCACTTCCTTAGAAGTAGGATCAGTGGGAGGCCATAGAGGTTGAGACAAGGAGGACTCTCCTCGAGAGATTTTCTTCCTTTCATACTGAATGGGTCTAGGCTCCATTGGTAGAACATGAAGCTCAAACACGGGATGCTTAAGCTTTCGCCAAGTAGGCACCAAGGGGTTCTTCTACAAATGAGGAGCAAAACCTGATGGTACCATAGCTAAATGAGAAGAAGAATCAGACTCGGCAGGAGAAGAGGAAGAAGGAGGATCACAAGACCACTTCTCTTCTTTCCTCTTTCAAGCCTCAACAACATCACTGTCAGCCTTCAAGAAAGCCCTATGTGAGATAGCATAAGGAAAGGAAGGATACCTTACCTTCGGCCTCAAACATCCTTTCTTATAGTTCTAATATGTTTGATGCAAAAGGTTCATCCTAGGTGGAAGGGGACCCATGGGCGCTGACCACAAGTGATCCAAGGAGTAGCTTCCACATGCAACCAATGGTCAATAACTAGTGTCATGGATCACGTGTATGAAACCTTCATGGATAAATTTTAGACATTTATGCATGATAGAGGGTACCATGTTCATCGCCACCAACCAAGGGATACCCAACTTTACCCTAAAGAGTTCAAATCTTGGAATGATGTCGAATAGGAGATTCATGAACTTAGGCCCAGCTAGGATGGACAGGACAATGCTACCCAATGGGGGTACATAAAGCCTGTCATGTGTGTGAATGAAACTCACAAGAGCATCATATCCATCCTTATGTAAAAAAATTATTAGCATAATCTCCTCTGTTATTATATTCACTTGTGATGTTAGGTCAACAAGAACACCTACTACGATGTTCCCATTGATCCATGTAGGAATGTAAAGAGGAGATGGTTCCTTGTTGAAGCCCATCGATAGGTCCTATGAACTAAAGGTTATGCCAACACTACTATCGATAGGCTGTGTAGAGGAGATGGGTTGATGCAAGAAGGAAGCCATCATGCACACTAGACAATGCTTTTACAGAATCCCTAAAGGTTATTGGATAAGATGGTGACCCAATTAAGGTTTCATCATGTAATACCTTTGGAACATTCCAACTATGCCACCTAGGGGTCACAGGTCAGGTTGCAAGGGTACAACTTTACATCACTCCTAGAGTACAAGGAAAGGGACTATTAGTATCACAAGAACGAAACAAAAATGGTTCACGCTAGGTTAACCAAAAATGTAAGAGAGGGGGACCACTGTGTGCAAGACCTCAGGTCATGGAGGGTAAAGATGCGAGATGCTTCCCTAACTTACCTTAGCTAAGTGTATTGTTTAGGGTTACGAGGATGAGAATGATGAGGACTATGATGCCCCATAATCACTCTGCAATCCTGAGTTTCAATGCGGGGCTAGGTGAGTCAATTTTTAGGTCCAACTTTGCACCTTAGGGAGCTCCCTACTTGAGGACATCAGTGCAAAGTTTTCATTGTCGTCTCTAAAGTGAGCTATAGTCTATATGGTCAGACAGCAGCAGAGACAAGGTTGAACTCACTAAAATAACTAATGGCATAGCTACTCAACTAAAAGGCTAGAATGATACTAGAAAGTAAACAAAGTATTCTCTAATATTATAAAGTAAATAAGCAAGAGTGATGAAAATGAGGAGAATCTCACCAATGAACTCTTTTACCAATTGATACTCCAAGAACTTTCACACCTACACATAGAAAGAGGGAGAATTTTGAGTGGTTGTATAGGGGCATTCCTCAGTTAGATGCCCATTGAGGTGTTTCTACTGCCATAGACAGCCAAAAGAACAAGATAAAGTAGTAAAATAAAGAAAGCATAAGCACTACAAAACAATACTATGCTACTCAACCAAATGATAGAGAGGAGAGGGAAGCTTACCACCTCCACCAAGAGCACTCAAGGCTACTTGGGGCAGAAATGAGAGGAACTCAAGCCTCTGCTATGAATGGCATGGTCCCAAACGTGCTCTACTAAGTTGATGGAGTGAGATGTTATTGCAATGGGATGCTTGGAATGCTACTGAAAGTGTTGTATTGAATGCTTGAAGTGGTCAAGAGTGAGCTCAATGCTGAGAAGAAGATGAAATGCTTGTCCAAGAGATGAATTTGAAGAGGAATTGAAGAAAATAGCCATATTCAGGTCGGTCAACCAAAGGAGGCATTACTACACTCCCAGTGAGAAGAGTAACGCCTCTATTGGCTTAGCTGTAGGAATCTGCTAGGGATGTAAGTGCAACACACGAACATCTACATGTCGTGTGGGCATCCCTGACAGAAATGCCTCCACCGACACACAAAATAGGTTCCACGTGGATTACCAACAGCGAGCTGAAGTAAAATTAAGCCTCTGACTTTGGTTTTTTAAGGTGGATAAAGGTAAAAAGGGGAATTGTACCTAGGGTGAAAATTCACTCTTATACAGGTCTATGTTGAACTTGATTTTTCTAAAGACTTGAAAGAGTCAAAAGAAATTCAAATAAGAAATATATTTCACACCCAAAGGGTGATTTACCTTAATTTTCCCAACACATGATTTTGGTGCCAATATTTTGAGAATAAATTTAAGGATTTTCCTTTGGCCATATCCAAGGTTAAATCTCCTCCCTAGGTGGTTGAATCCTCCCAACGTTTAAAGGATACCACACAAATTGATGAAAAAAGGACTATGGTTTTGCACTAAAAAGGTAAAAATTCTAATTCTAGTTGGGCCCAAGTTAAAAATAAAGATTCCTCAATTGCTAAAGAGTATCCAATTGGTGTTTTGAACCCTTATGAGAAGAGACAATCATTTTTTGAGCCCACAAATGGTGTTCCTTCTAGATTAATATTTTCTCGAACACCACAACCATCATTAGTGATTTCTTTGTAGTCAACATCAATTCCTTCTTTGTAACTAGATATACCACTTCATTCTCCCTTATTTCCTAATCATTTTTTATGGTCATGTATCCCTCTTGGTAATCTAAAAGAAGGTGAATATGTTACTAAGAAATGGATAATTTATTCACCCAATGTTTAGTTGGTCTCTTTCTACCTGTAGTTCTTACATAATCAGTTCTCCACACTTAAGGAGTCAAATATGAATGACATTCTTGAATCCCATTTATGAATTTTATTTCTTAGAATGTCTTAAAAACCTTACTAGGAAGTATTCCAAGCAGGATACTCATTATAAAAATTTTGGTTTATTTTTTTTTTGTTTACAAGAGGTTAATATTTTTGGTTTTATGCTTTCTAGAACATGTCATGTCTTTTTTTCCAGTTGGAATTATGTTTTACACCAATAAAAATGTTGGTTGTGGAGGGGTTTTCAACTTTCTCTCTATAAGGTGGTACTCAAGTGTTGTAGACTATGGATCTGATTTGGATCTTCATGAATGTTGATAATCATTCCTTTGGGATCATTAATGTTTATACTTCTTGTAGTGTATAAAAATGTAACCCTTTTACATTTTCACACTTGTTTGGGCCCCCTATTTAATTTAGACTTAATTGTGCCTTATTTTAGTGTTGTAAAGTGTACCCCTTTACACTTTCACACTTATTTAGGGCTCCTTTAATTAATTGAGCTTAATTATACTTAATTGGCTCCTTAATTCATTTACTAATCCCATTTTATTACATTTTCTAAAGAGGAAACCCAACATTCATTAATTTCTTAACATAACATTTCTCATTGAGAAATGTGTGTCATAGGTTTAGGGACCTAGGACCCATTTTCCCATGGGCAAACAGGTCCTTCCTTAGATCTAGGACCCAAATTTAAATTATTATTTTAGCGGTATTTTAATTTTTTCAAATCTATATTTCAATGTTAGCTTGTAATATTTTAATTTTGGGAAATTAAGGATACATAGGTCTATAAATATAAGGTTATTTCACTATGTTTCACCTAGCATTTTTCAAGATCTAAGAGAGAATTTCAAAATAAATTAAAGGCATTCAAGAGAAGATTTATTAAAGTTTTATTGTAGAAATCAAGATCAAATTATCATATCAAATTCTTCTTGCATCATGCATGCTTTTGGAGCTAATATGGTGATGTAGGTTTCATGATTCAATCAAGCATTCAAAGCACTATTTCAAGTAAAGATTCAAGTGTTAAGATCCACATCCATTGAGGCCATTTCATGCAATTTTTGGATCTACATTCCAAGGTTTATTCAAAGGTTTGTTGAGTGGTAACATTGATTTGGTCATTCTTCATTCCATCTTCCATGTTTGATTTCATTTCAAGGTTTGATTACCAAAATGGGGTTTGACCAAGGAAAACCCCCATTAACCAAAAATAAAACATTTTTCCCTCTTGATTTGTGTTTATAGATTTAGATGGAAGAAATCTCAAAGACACTTTGAAGAGAATAATTGAAAACGTTATGAAAGTTTCAAAAGTTCTCATAAAAGTTTTCATCTCATGAAAACTCATGTACAAAATTTATTTCTAGATTTTTGAACCTGAAACCTAGGAAAATTGGAAGATTTGGATCTATAGCAGAGTTTCGAAGGTTGCAAAAAAACCCTAACTCAGGACCCATTCACCCCTAGTTGAATTAGTCCTAGATTAGCTTCAAAAATTTAATTTTGGTGAGTGGTACACATGCTTCTACCATTCTCTGATTTGCATTATATTTTTTGTTTCTATCAATATTGAGCTTAATCTTTCTAATCTAAGTGTTAGATTGTAATTTGGTGTTGATGTACTATTTTTAGTTTTTCTCCCCAAAGTGATGTTTGACTAGGACCCCCATCCTGACACAAAAAGGAAATCTAAAGATTCATACCTTGAGTTGACTCACCTAAGGGTTGTAAGACAATTCTTTGTGTGGATCTCATTTCCTAATGAAATTGAGGAAGAATAGGTTCATCATGTTCCATTGATGTAAACCCATTTTTCATCATTTCATTTTGCTGAACCTAACCTTTTGAGCATTGTTTCTTTCTGATTTGGAGTTTATTTCATCCCTAGATCTAGACCTTGCATTCATTTACATTGCATTGCATTGAATTGAATCTCATTTGGGGTTTCTTAACTTGCATTAGTTTGCATCTCATTTAGGGTTTTAATATTGCATATTTGCATCTTTTAAATTTTAAAAATAACAAAAAACTAGTCATTTTTCAAAGTATTTACATAACCTTGCATCATCATTCATTTAAATTTGAAAATTGAATCAAAATTGCATTTCAAATTAGCTCTCCTAAGTTGTCATTTAGTCATATTTTACATTTGCATTCAAGCTTAATTTCACAAAAATCTGAAATTGTAACTCATTATTTGAAACCAAAATTTGCAAACCACAAGAATCAACTCAAAAATCTATAAAAATATTTTTCAAAACCCTAATCTAAGACCCATTCACCCAGGGGTGAATGAGTCCCTGATCTAGGCAGTTTCTTGAATTTTTGGGCATTAAAACCTCTATTTTTGTATTCTTTTATGTTGTTTTTAGTTTTTTGTTTTAGTTTGTAGAATTTATATTACTTGGAATTTATCATATTAAGCTTCATTTGATAAAATCATTGCATTGTGTGAATTCGAAATTGCATTTACAAGACATAATTTTTTAGGTTTTTACATAGCATAATTAGAAAGTTATCTTGCTTAGAATTTGAAAATTGCTTTTACATATTTAAATTGTGCTTTACATCTTAGGATATTTGATTACATCTTTCTTATTCTCCATTTTGGGTGCATATCAAGTTTGTGGAACTTGTATGAGATTCACAACTTGGTGTCCTATTAGCAATACTATTGTGAGATGTAGTTCAAGACTCATGTCATCCTACTATACACCATTCATCATGGATCTTGATTTTTCCAACTCTTTCACTCATAATGTTGATACTAATCAACCATCTACATGGGTCATAGTCTTCATACCTCATTTTCGATGACTTCCCTACCTACAACTCATGTTCATGGTGTTCAAATAATGGTTTCTAATGCCTCTCAAGAGAACATAAGAAGGATAGATGAAGAAATAGAAAAAATGCAAAACTTTGAGACTTTTGAAAACATTGCTAGTAGTGCCATTCCTACTTTAGATAATGTGAGGAAATGCTTGAAAATGAACATGGAATAGACATTGTGTGAAGTATAGCTCACATTGTTGATAAACATGTCCCTACGATGACTAGTTGTGCTCAAGTTTTTGGGTATACTCAAATTCAAGGTGGAAATTCAATTCCTCCTTCCACATACCTTACCTCTATTCCTGCATACACTAGTACTCATGTTACTACAGCCATCCAACCTACTAGAAATGTCAACACTTCCTTAGGTATTTCCACTGGGTATCCCTCTAGCTTTGTGCATTCAAATTTCATATCTCTTCAACTATCCCCCCTTGCAAATATATAATTCACTTTCCCTCCACATACATACACAACCACCTTATTCACCTCCATCTCACAATACAAACAACAATCCAATCCTTAACACTACAAAATGTCTTATCCCTACAACATCAAATTGCCACATTAAACCAAAACAACAATGGCCAACCTTCACAATACATCACAACCAATCCATTATCATTGGAGATATTGAGAACACAAATTCCACAAGGTATAGAGGTTCCTAGGTTTGAGAAATATGGTGGGAAAGGAGATCTTGTTAGCCATGTTTCCATTTATACAACCTTATGTAGAGACTTCATTTTTGAAGATAAACTCTTGGCTAAGATCTTCCCTAGATCCTTGAAAGATACTACTTTAGAAGGGTTTTTCTCATTACCGAATAATTCAATTGGTTCATTCAATGAACTTATTGATTCCGTTTACAACCACTTTAGGTTCTAAGATGACCTTAGATGATTTGATGACATGTAAACAAAAGAATGATGAAAAGTTCATTGATTTCATAACATGATATCAAATTCTTTATTCATAAATAAATGTTAAGATTCCTAATGTTGACCTTGAAATAATGTATAATTCCCATTCTAATACCTACTAATAAAACACAATTAAATATCTAAATTTATGAAAATTTCAATTAAATAAATAGAGATGATATATATACATTTAAAATAAAAATTTCCTTAATGATATGGATATATAGATTAATGTTAAATTTTTTTTGGAAGGTTAGATCCATCCATTACTATTAATATTGAAATATACAATCCTTCATTATCACATAAAATTAGGGCAATTATTTCATGAATTAATTACATGATCTTTAACAAATAATTATTTGTTGGATTCTAGAACTTTCTAAGATACATCAGAGTCTCTTTTCAATATGTAATTCTAAATGTATCAAAAATGCAATACAGAACTTATATATCAAATCTTCTTCAACAAGCCCAAAATATGTTGTATAAACTTGCAATACTAAATAAAGCAACCCAATCTAACTCACCTCCTAGCCATAGGACTGATAAGTCCACCCCAAAGCTCAACACTAGCTCATAGAGAGTTGCAACTTGTTCATTAGTTGACACAGATGAAACAATGGCTCACATAGAGAAAATAATGGCTCACACAAAGCAAATAATGGCTCACACAGAGAAAGGATCACATAGAGAAAATAATGTCTCACACAGAGCAAGGATCACATAGAGCAAATAATGCCTCACACAGAGCAAGGCTCACACAGAGAAACCAATGGATCACACAGAGAAAATAATGTTAGTATCCTAATAAATCATTGGATTCCATTATTAATTTGAGAAAAAAAATCAACATAAACAACAAATTTTCTTACCTCTTTTCTTCAAATTTGAATCCTTGTTCTTTGCAACTTTTTTTAGCCTCTTTTCACTAGCTCTCCTTCCTCTTCCAAAAATTTGTTTGCTCCATTATTTCCCTACCTCCTTAAAACTCTCTTTCTTTTCTTTTTAATAGCACTTTCATTTGAAACTCTTCATATTTCTTGAAAATAAAATAATAGACTATACATTTTCTATAATAACAATTAAAAACAATTATTTGAACCACTTACTTATTCTTCTAATTGCTAAACTATTTTATAATTCAAACAACCTTTATTACAATACATTTTCATAAAAATAATCAATACTTCATGTATATTATCATTCCATAAGAAAAAATAATATTAATGTTAATTTTCATCATTTAATCATCACACTATATTATCAAATAAATATTCTAATAAACAAAATTAGCTATGACCCTACAACCAAAGACTCTCAAATAATTTTAGGTATGCCTCACATTCTCCCCCTTTATTCTTAGGCTTCCTCTTGGAAGCTATCAAAAAGATATGGAATTTAAGACCTCATCTAGGCTGTAACCTCCCATGAACAGATAACTTCAAAATTTCACTATTACTAATTTACCTAATAACCAACATGAAATTCAAGATATAGCGATATCAAAAATATATTCTCCTCCTAAAAGAATTGATCATCTAAAGTTAACATTTCACACTCACCTTCTTTCTACTATATCCTTGTTGGAAGCCAATTATCTTGAAGATATATGCATGTGTTACTTGAATTCTTTAAATTTTCCTTGGCTAACCATTATTACTTTATGCTCCCATCTCAAGTTCACATAAATAAATCAATATTTGATTTTACTAGAAATTTTTTGATACAATAACTTCATATGGGAATGCAAATAAACTCACTCAGATCTATGAATGATAAATGGATTCAAATCTCTACTATTTTATCAAATTGAAAGATTCCTTTACAAATAAATTATTGTTTTTTTAGTTAATTTTAATGGGTAGAGAAAAGAATCAATTTGATTATATAAGTATATATTAATGCTAATTCCATCCTTTGCACAATATTACTCTTCTACCAAGTAACAATAACTGTGTGTTACATTTAAGCCTTCAACTATTAAATAACAACAATAGACTATGTAATCATCCAATCAATCAATATATTATAACCTTATTCACTCAAGAAGTATTTTTACTTATGATACAAGTGGTTTTCAATAGGTTACTTGTGATTAATACTCAACATGTTTTAAAAATGGAACACGAGATATGGATAACATTTAAAATCATGGTAATCACAAACATTTTATCCAATCTATGTAATCTAAATTATAAAATAACATAAAACATTAATCATAATTAGTCTCTTAATCAATGTATAAGTGATTATCTAATCAAACCATAAAACTCACAAAATGAGACCAACAAGCCAAGTATGGTTGTAAACCATATAATTCATAGCATGAAAATACCAATGAGCTAATAATTAGTACTAGTTATTAGTTAGCACATATCATAAGCATATATATCACATATCATAATCCTATTCATACAACAACATATAAAATACATCTACCCAATAAGTTCTTAATATATACTAATATAATCATTATTAAGAAATCAAAACAAGACAAGATTCACACAAGGGTGGACCTTATAAATCCTCTCTTGAAATTAGAGTTATTCTTAGTGTTCAACAAGTATATGTAGAAAAACTTATTACTAGACTAAATTCAAAACACTCAAGTAAATTAGCTTCATCAAGAAACCAAAAGATTAAACCATCTCAAGAACACACACATACAATATAGATCTACTCACTACAATATAAAATATAATTATAGAACAATCACCTCAATCATTTATTTTCATGCATATGTTAATAATTGAAATTTAAAGCCACAAAATAATTACATGATCACTATTTAGTTTTCAACATATGCAAGCATTCACACATTCCTTTGCATATTTATTTAAATATATAACTCACATAAAGATGTACCAATGAATAATATTTCTCAAGAACACACAATCACTCAATTACTCCACATAAATAACAACATAAGAATTTATAGGGTATCTAAGATAACATATCTATATATGCATAAAATTGGTCATGTCTAATTAATCCTGACATTTAATTAAATATTTATTATTTAATTAATTTCTCTAAAGTCCTCTACATATGATTAAATTTAATTAATTTATTTATATTGTTCATTCATTTTATTCCTCCACTTTAATTAAATAAATTCATTTTATTTAATTACCACTTTCTTAAGTCCGCTTAATTAATTAAATAAATATCATTGTTAATTATCACATTTAAGTTTAATTAAATCTTTGATTTAATTGAATTTAATTTCCTTTCTCCTATTCAAATCTTTCTTCTAATTAATTAAATATTTTATTTAATTAATTTCATTTACATGTCAGTTCTTAAAAAAGTTTAATTAAATATCTTCCATATATTTTCAAATCATAATTAAATATTTTATTTAATTATAAAATCCTCCATTATTCTTCAAATCTTGGGTAAATATTCTATTTTAAGAAAAATCCCCATGTCACGCATAAATAAATAATTGAATTTAATAATTCATTATTTATCTTCAAAATCTTTCCAAAATCTCATAAAAAGATGATTTTTACAAATCATCTTTATCAACTCATCTTATCTCTTTTTCAAAAATAAAAACAAAGCTTGTTTTTTGTTTTCCTCTATTTTCTCTTCAGTCTTATCCATCTTTGACCGTTCGATCTGCTAGGAATTTTCACAGCCATTGATCACATCAACCTATTAGAATCTTTTGAAAACTCTATAAATACCCCTATGAATCCAAGCATTGGTTACAACAGAGAACACACAATGCTCATGCATTAGGATTTAATTACTTTCTAGCATTCTAGCATTCTAGCATTGTTGTTAGTTTTTATCAATATCGTAATCTTTAATTTCAGCAATAATGTTTAGTATCAACATAATCATGTCTTAGCATAGCATACCATATATTCATCTTCAATCTCATTCTCTAGGAAGACTGTTTGTTGAAGCCTAGCCCAAGATTTGAGAGCCAGCTAAAATCAACAAAAACACTGGAGATAGAGGACGATAGGACGACATCAAAGACATCAAAAAGAGTTTGCGTTTATTTTCATTTAAATTTTGTTTTGATATAATGTTCTATCAATGTGTTTGATTTATTTGTTTTTACATATTTATCACACTCTAAAAATCGACCACACATTTCTAGCACCCACTGTGGGGAATTGCCCCATTTTTTGACATTCACTTGCAAGCTTTATGGCAGGATTTCACATTTTGGGATCCAGATTTTTAAAAAAATTATGTTTTAGCGCATATAGGATTTTTAACACTGCTTTTGCAGGTTTTCTAGTGCATCCAGGAGCTATTTCAGCACATATAGAGAATATAATGATGCATCTAGGAACAAAATGATGCTTATAGGGGACAAAATGGTGCATACACTTGGTCTATTTTATTAAAACATTGTAAAAAAAATAAAAAATTATTGCATTTTCTTTTAGCGCATTTAAGAGTTATTTTAGCACATTTAGGATTTTCTGCAGTGCTTATAGGATCTATTTTAGTGCATTTAATTATTCTTGTGGTGCATATAGGTGATCTTTTAGCACATACAGTTTGTAACTAAACAAGGTTCTAAGTTTGACGCCTTCTGCAGACAAAACCTTTTTCTGGCTTAAAAGGAATCAATCTAGAATAGTCACATCTGGTTTTTAAAAAGAAGCAACCCTAGGGTAGACATGGATTTAAAATGAAGCAATCTAGGATAGTCACCACACAAATGATTTTTGCAGTTAAAATTGAACAACTTGTTTTCATGTAGCAACATCTTCACATAGATTAGATCATTGTGATTTGGGCTCTAAAAAGAACATTGTCTACTGTGTTTGTGGCAATAGGTCTATGCTCTCCCCTTAACTACGTGACCATAATACCATACTTTCCTTTTCAATTCATGCAATTTTAATGCTTTATTACATCCTATAGAGGGCATGCTCTTGTGGAAAAAACTACTCACCCAAGAGGAATGACTCAAGTGGGTTCAAGCCAAAGCTAGGCTATTCCACCCCACTATAAAATTTAAAGTGAATCTAGGGAAACCCACTTTTTCTAGTAGTATGCAAGATAACCATCCCCAAAGCCTTTGTTCTAAAGGTTGGGAGGCCTCCTGAGGGAGTTTATTATTGCCACACCAAATGGAAACCCTTACTAAGAACCTAGTGTAGTAGCCATCCAAAGTCAATTTCAAAACATCCTAATAATCACAATGCAAGAGGAGGGAAGAATCTACCTCCAAGACACTCACCATATAACTGCCAAGGACTGTTTGCTCAGGGGATCTATGTGTTGGTATGGAGCCTGATCAGTCTCCAAGTGGGAGATTGTTGGTATGTGGCGACTGATCATGCTATACTGTATAGCCCATGGTATACTGTACATCCCGACCCCTTGACCTTGCGGTCCGGGGCGGTGGCCGGTAGTTTATGTGGCGGTAAAAGTGGGGGTTGGGGTGGCATTGGCATTCTTCCTACTTTTTCACGTGATCACCGAAAAAGGGAAAAATCAATGAAAAGGAAAAATCCGATTTTGTAGAACCATAAAATCTGGAAGCTTCTAAGCTTGGTAAAAAGGGGGTTCGGATGGGTATTTCAGTATGATGAAAAACGTGATTATTCGCAAGATTGTAATAAGGGTTTTTCACTGGATAATAAAAGTATTGGATGGCTTCGGTTTGGTGGATGTAGCCCAGATTGGGTGAACCACGTTAAATTCTGTGTTATGATTTATTCTGTGCATGTTTTAGTTTCTCTGTTTTCTTTATTAAATCTGCATTTAATTGTTAGATCTACCATCTCTAACCCTAACAATCTAGTATCCACTTCCATCACTCTAAGTACATGTCTGGAAAAGACAAAAACATAGGCACCCCTTAGGGGGTGACATAGCTATGTGCATCGACACAGTTCTCAGATATGGACTATGGTTATTATGATGACCTACTTGAGTACTAAGAGTGATTCTAATTGAATTGTCTGTTATGTGTGAAACCCGTGAAAAAAAATTTTGAAAAACATTTTTGAACATACACTTGATGTTTAGCATAGGGCTTAAAAACAACTATTTTCAGAGTGTTTGCTCTGTCTTCAATCACATTAATTCAAACAAACGATCATCCAAAATGAACATAAAAAAGATTCAACTAAAAACTATTCAAAATTGTTTAAAAACTGCTTTGGAAAACTATTTTAGTGCATATAGGACACATAGTAGCACATATAGGGTCTGTTCTAGTGCATTCACTGGCTAGTTTAGTGCTTTACAACCTGTTTTAGCACATAGACTGAATATTCTATAAATGGTTTCTGTCACAATCAAAAGACTTTTCTATAGCACATATAAGACACAATGCAGCGCATATAAGGTCTCTTGTAGTGTATTTGACTATTTCTCTGGTGCATATACCTATTTCTACAGCGCATACAGGGTACAAAGTAGCACATCTATCACTTTTCCAGAATTGTTACTTTTGACATATCTGAGTCTATAACATCTTCGGTCCAATAGCATCTTGACATTTATCCCATGCTTAGAGAGTGGAAATCAACCAAATTTGTCAAGAAATCGATTGTGAATAGGATCAAGAAGCATAAGAAACATTTAGGTTACAAGAAAACCTTTCAACGTAGAAAGTTTTTGTATATGACTTGAAACATCTTGCTCCATTATCGTAAGTTTCTCCATAGATACCAAGATTTTTCTAGGGGGTTTACTGATGAGTATGCTGTAGAACCTTTGTATTCATGAGCATATTTCTAGAGAAGAGCTCTATCTCAACAACACAATCACAATCAGCCTCTTGAGTTTGATTATATACCACAACCTTCTATTGAATATTCAACACATCCCAGTCAAATCCTTCAATGATCTCTATTCATTCTTCAAAAACAAGGATCAAATCTTAAAAGTGCACCTTTCAAACAAATTTCTAATTTCATGATTCAACTTCCCCAATAAGATTCTGATATCCTTTATCATTGGAAGCCACAATCAAGAATTAGTAACATCTTTTGATCATATCATAATATTTTCATCTTATCAGATCAAAACATCATCATTTGTGCATTTCTCAAATTGTGATCTAAGTCTTGAAGAACATTTCAAAATCATATGCCTATTTTTACAAGATCGCAATATAATAAGCTAAAAGAGGATATTCAACAAGAAGATCATACCCAAAGAACTCAAGAAGAAGGTGAGAATAGTAATCCCCTTTATAGTGTGAATCAAAATCCCCTCTTTAACAACAACATGGCTGAAAGAGAAGAAAATCCATTCCAAAAATACAAGGATATGAGCAAAGCTCTTGTAGATAGTGATGCTGAATAGGATGAAGAACATCTTAGAGAGGCTGAGCAAGATCCCAAATTTCACAAAGCCTTAGAAAATATTTTGGAGCACAATAAAGAAAAATATTTCTTGTATC
Source organism: Sequoia sempervirens (assembly GCA_007258455.2). Taxonomy (NCBI): domain Eukaryota; kingdom Viridiplantae; phylum Streptophyta; class Pinopsida; order Cupressales; family Cupressaceae; genus Sequoia; species Sequoia sempervirens. The sequence continues at coordinate 177,554,298 of VDFB02271358.1, forward strand.
TAGCTGAAAAAGGAGCTAAATTGCCTCATTATTTTGATACTAAAAACATAAAGAGTAATCCTGATGAAACACCCTTGTCTAATCTTAGTGCCTTGACTCAACAAGTTAAAGCACTACAAGGAGAAGTTAAAGATCTACAAGAGGGAGCCACAACGACATACACTCTTGATGACATCTGTCCTTATCCTTTTGACTGACGTCTCAACATGATCCCATTTTCCAAACATTGTGGAATCCCAAAGTTTGATTGTTATAATGGGAAATCAGATCCAACTGATCATATTAGAGACTTCTAAAATATGACTTTAGATTTTTCTCATGAGGACACATACTTGATGCGTTTGTTTCCTAGAAATCTTGGAGGCCAGTCTATGGAATGGCTATCAAAAATCACACCGCCTATCAAGAAATTTGAGGAATTGATTAATGAGTTCATATCACAATATTCCTACAACATACAACATCAAATAACCACGATTGATCTCTGTAAGGCTAAACAGAAACCTAGTGAACCATTCATTACATTTCTATAGAGATGGAGAAGATTGTTCGCTAGATATCCACGCTATGTTCCTGAAAAGGAAAAGATCACCACTTTCATAAACAACTTAGATCAAGAAATGAGTTATCGTCTTAATCTTCATTTTCCTCCCTCTTTTTAAAAATTGATTGAAAATACCATCACCATTAAGAGTGCCTTGGTCTAGAGAGGGATAATAAAACTTGACAAGGACAATCCTAGCTCATCAAATCACCACAATAAAAAATATATGTTTTGGACTCGTAACAAAAACATGGTGAATGATGGTGTTGTAGATGAAAATCATGTGTCGACTAATCCATTTGTTCTTAGTGCTCCTCACAACAATAACTACAACAATGTCAACTCGGTCACAAATTAGGGAAACAATCCCCCTCCTCTAAGGAATAACGTGAATCAAACTTCTACTCCTAATCAAGGGAATGCCACCAATCAAGGTTATCATGGAAATGATAGTGAAAAAAATGCCTTAGGAAATACCTCAAACAAAAATCCACAATGATCTTCATTCTTCTCTAACAGAAGAACTTTTACTCCACTGGGTCAATCTTTAGAATCAACATTCAAAGAATTGATGGCTAAGAATGCTCTTGTTTTTCCACCTCAACAAAATTTTGAACCAAGTGTGAAACCTCCATCATGGAATGATGCATACTATTGTGATTATCATTGGTGAAAGGTCCTTCGCACAAATAATTTTCAAGCCTTGAAAAATAAAGTCCAAGACTTAATCGAAAATGGCACCATCACAATAGAAGGACATCAACAATCAAACGAAGACCACCAAGCATTTTGTGACCCTTTTCCAAACTATCAAAAGGGTGATTCTTCACGAAAAAGTGTGAATCATATCAATGATCATATAATCAATCATGTTTACACTGATGACGAGCGGGTCAATGTTATTAAAGTTAAAGAAAAAATGGAATATAGAGAAGTCAATGCAACAACAAGAGCACAAGCTAAAGTTGTCTTAAAGGGCGCTTCTTCAAAATCCATTGTGCCCCTACCTCAACATCAATATGACTTAGTCAATCAACTTGGAAAAACTCCTACTCAGATTTCTATCTTAGAACACCTGAAGATTTCCCTAGCACATAAGGAAATTCTATAAAAAAGCCCTCATTGAAACAAATGTATCCACTGATCTGGATGTGGACCGATTTCAAACCATGGTGGGACACTTGTCCTCACCCACATGCCTTTCATTCTCTAAAAAATATGATGTCTCCATGACACATGCCCATAATTCATCGCTATACCTAGAAGTCATGATCCACAAATTTTGTGTCAGATGCGTCCTAATAGATGGAGGTGTTGGTTTGAATATATGTACTATGAAGTTAGTTCAAGCTTTAGGATTTTCTGAGGACTCCATTGATCCTAGAAGAAAGATTACTATTAAAGCCTACGATGATGAGGAAAGAGAATCCAATGGTTTAATCATGCTACCAGTTAGAGTGGGACCTGTTATCAAAAATACTTTCTGTCAAGTGTTAGATCATGATCTCACATACAATATCTTGTTGGGTCATCCTTGGATCCAAAAAATGCAAGCTATCTCATCCACATATTATCAATGTCTTAAGTTTCCTTATGATGAAAAAGAGATCACAATACCGGCTGATAATTCAAATAGTCAAACTTGTGCCAACATCAAAGCTAGTTAAGATACTTTGGTTCCCAACAATCAAGAGGCTCCTACTAATATTTCTCTCAAATTTAATACAAAAATCAGTCAATTAACCAAAATATTTGACAAGAAACTATAGTTCAAGGACAATGGAGTAGGGGAGTACTCTCTCTATCTTGCTAATATTCCTATATAGCCTAGGTCACATGGACAACGCCCTATTGCACAACAATAGATATCTATAGCATCCACATCAACGCAACCACCAATAGAGCCAAATACAAATTTTAATGGATGATTTATCAAAGAACAATTCCCTAGGGAAGATTCTAAGGATAGAGAAGTTTTAAGTTGGCTCTATAAAGATGAAGATGAAATAGTTCTTAATATCAAACTACCAACTAATCAATATGGTAAAGGATATTCAATCATGCAAAAGATGGGCTACAATGGTAATGGTCCTATTTGAAAGAGAAAAGGAGAAGTTGAGCATATTCACCTTCCAGGACTTGCTACAAAAAATAAAATAGGACTAGGCTATGATACTAACTCAAAAGGAGGACCATATAAGCAACGGCATGATACTTCCTTCACATTACAAGATGGGTCTGATACACGAGTAGTCTATTTGACAACAATTCAAAATTTTGTGGATAATAATTTTGACACCGATTATGGTGAATATGAATGGGACACCATCCACAATGATGAGTTTTGGAGGGACAAAAAGGTTGATGTGGTACACAAGTACACCCCAACTCTAATCAAAGGTGAAGGGTCAGGGTCCCAACCACAAGAATTCAAACTACAAAGTGACTATGATTCTAGTGATACTGAGTCAGATTTAATCAAACAAGATTATCATGATAACAGTACCATCATTGATTTGCATCATACCTCGAATCCTATAGATAACTCCATTATGACCTTAACCATAGCCAATCTAATGTAACCCAATGAACCACTACCCCTACTCCATCCTGATCTTAATGACTGGAATTCATTCGGACCTATAGATCTATCTATGTTCCTAAGCAGTGAATCTATCATGAACTTCCTTTCCACAGATGAAACAAATGATTGTTCCACTAGCGATTTTCAGCACAGAGTCTTTAATTAGGAGAGTTTCAAGTCTCCTAGCAACAAAAATAAAAATAAAAAAGAAAGATCTAATGGTGAAAACCAGAATCTGGCACTGTTAGATCAAACAAAAGATAAAAAAAAGAGCATATCAGATGGTGAAAACCTTTTTAAGGAACCTGATGATGAGATATTTGACACTCTCCCGAAGCATTATCATGAGCGATCACCTATCTTGATTGAGCATACAAAAGCAGTTAATCTTGAAACTTAAAAAAAAACTAAAGATTCTACAATTAGTTGCATCAATGACAAATAATGAAGTACCTGAATTCATGGAATTTCTCAAAACAAATCAAGTCAACTTTTCATGGTCTTACATAGACATGCTAGGTCTTGATCCTAATATTATAATGCATCACTTGTCTATCAAACCAGGAGTTAGACCGATGAAACAAAAACTCAGAAAGATGCATCCTCATGTTGCACTACTGGTTAAAGAAGAACTCAGAAAAATCCTTGATGTGGGATTTATAAGATCGATCAACTATGTAGAATTGATCTCCAACATCATTTCGATCTCCAAACCTAACAAAAGTGTCAGAGTGTGCACAGATTTTAGAGATCTTAATAAAGCATGTCCTAAGGATGAGTTCCCGCTTCCAAGAATTGATACTATAGTTGATCTAATAGCTGGCCATGCCCTATATTCACTAATGGATGGTTTTTCTGGTTACAACCAAATCAAGATTGCACTTGAAGATCAAGATAAAACAACATTTACATGTCCATGGGGAACTTACTATTGGAATTTCATGCCTTTCAGTCTAAAGAACGCTAGGGCTACTTACCAAAGAGCTATGGCTACAATTTTTCATGACATGATGCGCACATTCATGGAAGATTATGTAGATGACATATTGGAAAAGTCATACACAAGAGAAGGACATCTCGAAGTGTTATCCAAAATCTTTGCAAGATTGGAAAAGTTCAAAGTTCACCTCAACCCCAAGAAATGTGTTTTTGGGGTCACATCTGGGAAGCTTTTTAGGATACATAGTATTAGCAAAAGGAATTGAATTAGATCATGCCAAGGTGCAAGAAATCATGGAAATGCCTCCACCAAAGAATATCAGTTAGTTGAGGTCATTACAAGGACGACTTCAATCTATATGAAGGTTCATTGCATAGCTAGTCGATAAAAGCCTACCTTTCACACATCTATTGCATAAGAATGTTCCTTTCAAATGGGACAATAATTGTGAATTGGCCTTCAATTGATCAAACAATACCTGATGAACCCACTAGTTCTAGTACCACCAAATCCAAATAAAACTCTAATCTTATATATTGCTGCAACAAAGACATCTTTGGGGGCATTATTAGCACAAGAGGACTCTACAGGAAAAGAACGTGCCATTTATTACATCAGCGTAATGCTAACAAGCCATGAACTCAACTACACTTTCATCAAGAAGGCTTGTCTCACAGTAGTCTTTGCATCATAGAAGTTTTGACACTACATGTTAACTCATACAATCAATATTGTGGCAACAATTGATCCACTCAAGTATTTGTTAAGCAAAGCTACATTGACATGATGGCTAGCAAAATGGGTTATGATCCTAAGTGAGTTTGACATTCATTATGTTGATCACAAAGCAATCAAAGGACAAGTTATCACTGATCAACTAGTTGAAGCACCACTACAAGTAAAGCATCCCATGCACATTGAATTTCCAGATGTCGATGTCTTCACGGCAGAATCAAAGCAACCTTGGTCTTTATACTTTGATGGTTCTTTCACTCAGCATGGATCGGGGGCAGGCATACTCTTTTTCACCCCTCAAGGAAACACCATTCCTCGGTCATATAGGCTAATGTTTTCATGCACTAATAACATAGCTGAATATGAAGCTTTAATCACTGGACTCAAGATAGCATTGGAATGGCGGATCACAAAACTACAAGTTTATGGTGACTCATAGTTAGTCATTAATCAAATCAATGATGATTATTAGACCAAAGATGACAAACTGTTTCCATATAAGAAAATGGTTGACAATTTCAAGAAGTATTTCATAGATATCAAGTTCATACAGATTCCAAGACTTGATAACAAAGTAGCTAACACTATGGCCATGATCGCATCATTTCTACAACTCCCAGAAAATTAGGCTCACTATGAATTTCTGGTGGAACAATCATTTGCACCTGCCTATGACACACCTGAAAGCCAAAACATTTTCCACTTAGTAGGATTTGATTCACCTTGGTATGGAAAAATTTATGCCTACCTAAAAGATGGCATTTGATCACCCGACTTATCCCATAACCAAAAGCACAAATTCATTCACCAATCATCTCACTATACTCTTATCACTGACACCCTTTATCACTGTGGTCTTGATGGTACTTTACTTCGATGTTTTGAACGTGACAAATCTAACAAGGCTTTACAAGAAGTTCATGGTGGAATTTGTGGTACTCATTTGAGTGGATTGACCTTATCCAATAAATTGATTAGAATGAGTTACTATTGGTTGGCTATGGAGAGGGAATCATTCACTTTTTTGAAAAAGTGCTCTAAATTTCAGATTCATCCGAATCTCGTTCATGCTCCTACATAAGAACTTCAACTATTCACACCAACTTGGCCATTCTCTCAATGGGGGTTAGATCTAGTTGGCAAGATTCATCCTTCATCATCGAATGGACACAAATTCAGCATCACAGCGACAAAGTATTTTACCAAATGGATTGAGGTAGTACCTCTAACTAAGGTTACCAGAAAACAAATCTCATTGTTCATCCTCAACTATCTCATTTGTCGGTATGGCATTCCCAATTCCATTATCACAAATAATGGATGATCATTCAAGAATCAAGATGTTGATGAACTTTGTGAATGATTCCATATCTAACATAGATATTCAACACCTTATTAAACATAAGGGAATGGCCAAGCAGAGGCCTCAAAGAAAACGATACTAAAAATCTTGAAAATTACTGTGAATGATGTAGGGAAAGATTGGCACGTTCAGCTTAATCCCGCATTATGGGCCTACAGAACTAGCATCCGAACGCCAACAAGAGCAACACCGTTTTATCTTGTCTATGGAGCAGAAGCCATTTTGCCACTAGAGGTTGAGATCCCATCACTAAGGGTATCCTTAAAGGGTATCACAATAGATGATGAATACATAGTTTCTCGACTGCAAGAACTGGAACTCCTTGATGAGAAGACACAATGAGCAACTAATCATTTGAAAGCATATCAACAGATGATGTCTCTCAGCTACAATCATAGAGTCAAGTCACGTACCTTTTAGGTCGGTGATCTTTTTCTAAAGGAAAACAACGGAATTAGCAAGATAGAGAGAAGAAAGGAAAGTTTGAACCAAATTAGTTGGGTCTGTACGTGGTCATAGCAGTATACGGTTCAGGAGCATACAAGCTCTCGACACTAGAAGGGGACCTATTTGACAAACCTATCAACATCATGCACTTGAAAAAGTATTATGTCTAAAGCAGTCATCATCGTCTGAAATAGTCCTGAAAAAATCATAAAAACAACATAAATAGTCCTGAAGAAACACAAAAACAGCAGAAATAGTCTTGAAGAAACACATAAAAAGTTGAAATAGTCCTGAAGAAACATAAAAATAGCAGAAAATGTCCTGAAGAAACACAAAAATAGTAGAAAATGTCCTTAATAAATATCAAAACAACAAAAAATTTCTTGAAAATACCAAAACAGTAGAAAAGGTCCTTAAAAAAAAAAATCATCATAGGGTGAAAACTTGGCAACGGGCAGTCTATTGACAAGAAAAATACAAAAAGAAATAAAAAAAATTTAGAAAAATGCAATAAAAATAAATAGTAAAAATATGGCAAACAAACACTATTTGTAGCTCTCCATCTATTAGTTCATGTTCTACACTTAGCTTCTCAGCCTTCATTTCATGCATCTTTCCATCATCTTAGGGCCATACCAGCATCATGCAGTCATCATTTTCCTAGAATGATAACGTCTTACCATGGCTTGATCATTGTACATATCCATTTTTAGCAAGTTGTGCCAATACTGGGGGCAAACGTTGACATACTAGGGGCAAACATTGACATACTAGGGGCAATCAACTTTTAAGTTTTACCAAAATAGCTAGACAATGACATAAAAAGCCAATCATGTGAACAAACAATCAAATCACATGAACAACTATCCAATCATTGATCCATATCACAACAATTTTTAGCAAATACCATATCATGATTCATATCTAGATGATCTAAAATCTGAATAATATTTGGAATAGCAGTATTATATTTTGAACAATGGTTGTTTACTTTTCGATATCATCTCTCTAGAGCACACTCAATGATGTACTCAACTAGAGTGGCAAGGAAAGAAGATGATTTTTCTTTGTCTATTGTCTAGAGGTTAACTATCGATTTGGTGCAAATATGATGTGAGACATGATTTCCAAAGCATATCATTTGATGAGCTTGAAATATGCTCATAATTTGAATATTATGATGTATTTTTAATATCCTTACTCTTATTGCTAATATTTGTTTTAACTCTTTGATTAAATACTTTTTATCTAAAATTGGGTAGTATCCTGTAGCAATACATTCCTATATTCCTGTAGCTTAACATCTCTATGTCTGTATTAATTACCCTGTTTGACCTTTCAAATGACTGATATAATGCATGTGGTTTTTGGATAATGAAATGGATTTAATATGTGATTAATGAATTTGTATTGTGTTATTTTCCATGCATTCTTTCTTTCACTTCTATCGCCATGTGCATCACAGGTTGTTGAAGGGAGCATGAACGAGTCAAAGCGCAATAGATCTCAGTCCTGTAGTAAAGTCCATTTCTAGTACGGCATCAAGGAAGTTGTTCTAGCAAAGATTCTCTGACCTGGTTGTTGGGAGGAAATCTAAATGATCATTAATCTAGGAAGAGTGGAATACTAAATTCTCTCTGAATCGTGTTGAACAGATAAGCTTTCATTTATGAGAAGTTTGTTCCTCGGTTTCAGGATGCACTTATGTCCATGTCTTTCTCTGTTAGAGTTAGGTAGTTAGTTTATTTTCTAATATAAATAAGTACTCCTCCTGCACGAGTGAGCAATAGGGATGTGCAAGAGTTAGTATTATAATAAGAGACAGTTTTTTGTGTTGGTTTTCATATAAGCAAAATAATCAATGTATATGGTTCCAAGTTTATGAATAAAAGTTGATGAAGTTTTGAGTTCAATTCTTGCATAAACTAGTTGATGCTTGCTAAGGGGGCCCACTTAGTGAGTATCTGTAGTTAGTTATTTATTTCTCATTGATTATAAGTTAGATTTCATTCTTGAAAGTTTTAGTGCAAACTTAGTCTTATATTGTTCCTCTAGTATCGGAAATCCATCCATGTGTTTGTTCCTACAACATAAGGCCAGTTCATAGTTTGTTTCTTGGTAATAGTTTTCATGATTCCTGCTTTGATTAAGTTATGATTAAGTTAAGAAGACTTTACATTACATTCCTATAGCATAAGTAGAATTCCTTCTAAGCATTTGTTTCTGGTAATTTGTGACTGAAACTAGTTCTTAGTGCACATATAGTGCCGCTCCATTTCAAGTATACATTTCCTGGTTTGACAATGTAAATGAAAAACCACGAGAAGATGTTAGTCACCTACTAGAATGTCCAATTCTCAGGTTAGGATTTTCCATGACTTTTATATCCTTTTGTGGAATCGATCATCATTGATGACAATTCCAAATTTACATCAGAAAGTGGTTAGTATTTGTTTTTTTATGCAAGAAATGCTCAGGTCATCTCGGTTCAATTATACCTCAATGCTTGTGTTCACTTGCTATATCAAAAATCATGAAAGTTGTACTCAGGTCATCATTGGTGCTAATTTCCCCTTTGATGCTTGTACATACTTCCAACATTTTAAAACACTCTATGATGATTCAAGAACCCTAACCTAAGACTCAACAAATAGTTGGTTTCATTTAGTTGCATTTCATTTAGATCATTATACATATATGCATACTAGATTTGCATCAGAGTTTTGGAAGGCTAAACAAAAATATCAATAGTTGTCATGTCTCTTTAGACTATTGGTGGAGGACATTCAGACATTTGTTTCATTATCATCTTTCATCTTCATCTTCATTTCATCTAGGTCCTGTACATATCCTCTAGTTTATCATTTATCATTCATTTTCATATCATCTACGTACTTTATCATTTAGTTATCCATCATTATGCATTATCATTTCATCTGCAATTTTCATATCATATAGTTTAATATAATTCATTTGCATTTATCATTCATTTCTCCATTTCATATCATTTCCATTTTCATCTTATTTATTATCTTCATCATTTCATTACACTATCATTTCATTGAATTTCACTACATTTCATTTCTTTTTCATTTCATTATTTCATTTCATTTTATCATATCATATCATTTCATTTTATCATTATCATTTTATCTCAATTCATCATCATTCAATATCATTATCATTTATTATCTCATATCATTATCATTTATCATTTTATAGTTATCATTTCCTTTTTCATAACATTTCATTATCCTTTTATCATCATTATTATTTTCTTTTATCACCATGACATTACATTTCATTACAGCATGCATTTCATCCCATTATTGCACTCATTTATCTATCATGACATTTTTCCATAAACATTTGACTCATTTTACATATCATTTCTTTTCATAAATCATATACATATTACAAATTCATGATGCATTTCATAGACTCAAAATCCATTCTCCATCACATCATCATTATTTTTTGCATTTGAAAAATACAAAAACAAAAATTTCATACCTACATTACATTTCCACATCATTTTCCAACACATTACATACATTTCAAATATCCCATTTATATATTTTCATTAATCACATCATAGGTCATCCACCTACATGACATCATTAGTATGCATCATAAATCATCCTACATATCATCAAATCATTTACATGCATACCAAAATCCATATCACATCATGCAGAAATAAATGCACATCCATATCATCATCACATCAAGGAAACACATCATCAAAACTCATCGCCACTGCATATCATTTCTTATAAAAAAAAAATACAAATGTCCAAATGTCCAATGAAAGTAAACAGTATAGAGAGATACATGAGATATGATAAAAAACAATACACATGTCCCCATAAAATCGGATACATAAATAATCCTATATCAATGGCTCAAGGCTAGCTAGTAGAGCCCCCTGACGGAGCTGGTCTGGAAGATGATGGCTTGCCCCTTACATATGGATCATTTCATGGCCCTATGACCCATCTGCTCTATGTCATCATCCGTGATCTATTCTTGGTCCTACTGTGGGACCGTGGGTAAGGCTCTCTGCACTTAGGAGGAAAAAACTCCTCATACCTCACCTAGTAGTACTTGGCCTCTCTAGCCATCTAAAATCCCTTTGCAATGGCCTCTCATAAAGATGCACTCTCAATAGTGCCCATGAGTCTTTGTGTCACACCCTCTGCCTCTACTACTCTCTATCTCAAAGAATATCTCTCTACTATCAACTAAGCTATCTGAGGGTCTGGGGCAGGAGGTGGTACCTATACCTATACTTGTGCCTATGCTTGTGCCTATGCCTGTGCAAGCTGTGACTGTAACTGCACTGTCAAACTCTAAGCCTAAGCTAACTGGCTTTGTAACTATGTATGTTGCCGCTATAGTGTCTGAACCTGGGCTTGTAGTATATCTATCTGTGCCTGCTATGCTCACGAGGTGACCCTGATCACTATCTATCATGTTGTACTACTCCTCGGCCTCTATATACCTTGAGAACTGCTCGCAATATCAGTCCTTTGTCTCACTGACCTCTGCTCCTCTCATCCACCATCTCCACCATCATCCCCATCATCATCATTTGAGCTCTCCTCGTCTCCACTCTCCTCCTTGTCTCCACTATCCTCCTCCTCTCCTCCGATAGTTTCCTGATCTCCACCCTCCACATCCTCCTGTCTCCCAACTCCTGGCTATGGTGCTACCAAAATTGGTGCTGGCTCATTTGGACATGTAAACCACAGACATGGGTGTGTATGGTAGTAAATTGAATACTCCTCTGACATATCGACATCAACAATATCAAGTCTAGGATCCCATACCTTAGGCTGTAAGGCCATGTACTCAATATACGCGACCTGGTAAGCAATACAAGGACCCCATCTAGGCTCATCCTTTCACCGTCTGTAGTGTGCAACACCCTAAGGCATACCCTGCATGAAACCAAACTTCCTCTATACTCACAAAGCCAAAAACCTCTCTATAATAAATGGAGTACGACCTATCAAAAATTGAGGTATACCTATTGTTGGTGATTTTTTCTTGTAAACCAGGTTGGTCTCCTATTCTACCTATGGAGTATCCAACTCCAATCAAGGGCAGCTCAGAGGACCTAGACCAACTGACAAGATTCAGTCAAAGACTGAGATCTTCTGCACTTTAGGCTCTACAGAACCAGGGCGGGTATACCCACACAATGCCTTAAAGAAGACCAAACATTGCTTTTTATAGCAGATAACTCCTGATGTTAAGTGTTGAGGACCTCAAGTGGGGCTAGATTCTCAATAGCTCAACCTTGAAGCAACCAAGAGGTAGGGAAAGACATCAAAAAAGATTTATTAAATAAAATGAATGATCTTGAGCAAGAAGACTAGAACCCTAAAGACAAACAACAAATATCAGATTAGTGCCATTATTCATTGGGCTAGGAGTCACAATAACTTGCAAATAGAAGGAACGATTACTCTAGACATAAAAAGTCTTTGCAAGATTAACCTTATTAGTCTCACAACTAGTGATCAGATCTATAAGACTACTTATCAAATCCTCCTATCATACATGTGAATCTCTGATATGATTAAAGCATTTAACTTATTCCTTGAATAAGAGCAACAACCAGAACAGACAGTAAAACATTACATTAAAATGGTTAATGAAATGATCCTTAATCAACTTTCATTAACAATCCATACGCACAATACAAAGGAGATACTTAAAGACCTCAATCTATACATTCAAATTCATACATGTGTCCAAGACCTCACAATTTTTTTGATTACAGACCCTAGACCCTAAACTCTGATAGTAATCTGACTCTGTGACTTAGTGCCCTTCTCTTCAGATTTTGTTCTAACTTCTGGCTGAAGAACTCTACAAATGATTAGGAAATTCCTTTTAAACAGTCCAGGGATCACCATCCAACTCAGAGCCACATCAACATCCCATGTCAGACCCCAACTGCATCGTGACCAATCAAAACCCATGCTACGACCTTCAACAACTTCTCTAGTCTCATAAATTCCTCTGGTCAGATCTCTATTAGGAGAGACATTCCCGTACAAACAAAGATCAATCAACTTGCACCAAATCTGCCCCCAAATCCATGCGTCCATACTTGACCCATGTTGTCCTTGTCCCAGAGCCACGTCACCATGAATGCCGGTTCGGCTGAGCAAACCACATTCCACTTGTCGCCATGAATGCTCTGAGTTCCTGGTCTTCGCGCGTAATGCAGAATTGAAAAACCCCTAGTCACATGCAAGTTTAAACATTAGAATTCGATCAACTGAGATCGGACGACCGTCTTTGAATTCTGCACCTAAGCATTGAGAAGCTCATCACTCACCTCACAAGACTGTATTAATCGATCACTTTGTATTGGCAAGCCAAATGAGAGCCCTTGATCTCTATCATTGGCCACTATGAGCCATTGATCTATGTGGTCCTCTACATGGCATACTTGACATTCGGCCATTGATAACCATCAAGCACCTGTATCATTTTGATTAAAACATCACCATTCACATTTGGCACATGCACATTTACGACCCTTAATTTGCTTAGGGGGTGAGGGTGGAGAAGTCACAGAGAGATGGCTGGGTCGGCCAAACATCTTGGCGAGGTAAACAATCACATCGAAAGCACACCAGGGTCGGGGAGACAAAAGGAAGTCACCAAGAGATGGCCCTGAACGGACGCCATCATACCGAAGGGAAAAGTCAGTTGGTGAGGCATGAAAGTGTCAGGGAGACATCTTGTAGATGTTACTTCGTTATATCGAAAGACATCCTTTCATCCCGTGTCGCCGTAACCTTCAACCTTTCGGGAGACACCATATAGACTGTCCTATGTTTCATCGAAACATCCTGAGCTCACAATAAATTTCCAAGACATTAATGATCTCACACTGACTGAAACCTTTTCCTTTTGTGTATTGCTATAACATTAAGATATCGAGAAGACCTCATGTAGAGTACACCATGTCTTTTCGAGAGTCTTCATTCACTTGTGTGTCACTGAGACAATCAAAACCTATGCTGATGAAGACCCTTTATGTTCCATCGGCGAGACCGAAGGTCACTTACCGAAACCTCTCAAATTTGGCAAGACGTTACAGCGAAGTCAGCACAGCTAAAGGGAAGTCACACGTAAGAGTAAAAGGGGGCTGCCAAAGTTGGCCAAACAAACAGGGGTTAGGGAGACATCTCCCTGACACAACAGACATAAGCTGATAGGAGGGGGTCTCAGGGAGACATCCCGAAGTAGGGAAGACATCACCCCGAGACTGATAGTCATTCCAAACGCACATCAGAGGTGACAAAAGGATCTCAGGGAGACTAAGGGGAGTCAAGAAGACCTCACCCCGACGTCACCAACACACCGATGGGAAAAGCCCTCAGGGAGACATCACGGTGTCACCGAGAGGTTATCCTAAGCAGCATAGGTCATGGTGAAGGCAAGGCAGGGGTACCAAAAGAAAAGAGCAATCGGCCAAAAGAAAAGGAAACCTGCAGACTCGAATGAAGAAAATAAAACCATAGCCAGGGTTTAAACCCATGAAAGAAGCAAGATGACAAGACAACAAAACCAAAGGGAAAGACACCACCGCAGAAGCAAATTCCAACACACTAAGCTCAACCCTTGTGGGAGCCCACTTGTCCCACGTGTAGAATGAAAGGGAAAAAACCCCAAACTAGGGATTCACCAGAGAGACCAAAGAGCACATAACCAGAGAATGAAAGGCAACCCAAAAAAAGGACTAACATAGGCTCCAGTTGGGGATGTATGCCCTTGGTGGGCATAGCAAGAATCAAGATCACTGGGAGAGCAGACCAGAACAAAAGGAAACCCAAAACAGCGAGGAGCTAACCAGACAAGGTTAGCAAACACAACAAAACAAAACTGACCAGAAAAGAAAAAACCTAACCTAATGTTCATGGAAAAAGAAATGATTCAGATGAAGCACCACTTTGAGAATTGTCCATGAACAGGCAATTCAAGAGTCACATTGTTGATTCTTTATTTCATTTGATGACACTAGGCCACCAAATGAAAATGTGAAGCCACAACTTTCCTCTGTCAAACACAATTCTGCTAGATGAGCTGACATTCCCTAACTTGTGCTTGCCTCTGCCAATCTGCAATAGTATAAATGAATGCACCTCTACAAACACAAGTATTTGATTGCCTCTGTGCAAGTGAAAACTTGTTCTCTATTTAGTCTTATTTCAACTGGCAACCAGATCCAATAAACTTCATCATTGCCAACCTCTTGATTCTCTGATTTTGTATTTGATGGAAACACCTATGAATGATGGTTAAGACCACATGAAGACACAATTTTATCACAACCATCTACCTAATAAAACATGTCAGTACTTCTTAAGAGGTCAGCACATTCAACATTATAAACATTTTCAAAATCACTATGCATTTGAGAATCAGGCATATCCTCAAAACACTGACTGTCATGTGGCAAAAGGCCATCATTTTTATCAATTATATCATCTTGAAGCTGAAAACAACTTGCTTTAGTGCCCTGCATATTGTCACATTTTGTGAAAAATCCATCCAGCTGGCAAAGATAGCACCTACAATCTGCTACATGGCTAGAACTGTTATGCTCATCTTGATCATTAGTTTGCATGAAAAAATTTGAACCATCACAAGCACTTACCAAATGATCTGGTTCTTTATGCAAACTATCTTTAAGTGCATTGAAAGAGATACACTTATCTATTAGCACACTCTGCAACTTCTCTTTATCTTTTTCAATGAGAGGAGGCACATCATTGATGCAATGATGGTCTAGACTTCTACCCCCACTTTCTCTTTTTACTTGGCTTTGTTCCTCATCATACAGGTAATGGGAGTAATCAGAGAATTTTGATTCATCCACCTCAGCTGTCATGCCATCATCCTCTGAACATGAGGTATAATCACCTTCTGTATCACAAGCTTGCCCAATAGCAAACAATTATGGTTTATAAACATAACATGATCCCTCATTGGAATCAACATCATCATCCATGTGAAAAGATTAATGCCTAGGTTCATCTAAGTCATCAAATAGAAACTGCACCTTTTCATACACATCATGATCAACTGGTTCATCATCAAAGATAGAACCAAACTCACTTGTATCATACCTTGCATCCAGGAGGTCATCATCACTGTCGAGGTTGATAGGAGTTGCCCACAACAACATAGAGTTGTTGTGTGCATACCTCTGATATTTTGTGGTCAATAAATCTGACATTTGCTCAATGCTCAATGGATCATTGCTTTGATTCATTTTCTCAACCATTTCCTCTTCTTGACCTTCACACAGACTAGATGCAACACCAAGCAGCAAACCAGGATATCCCAAGGTATCTTCAAAAAGATAATCCTCATGAGAGTGGAAATCCACATCTTCACAGTCAAACCCGATATCCTCTAGGGCACTCCCTGAATCAGCAACTTCATTTGTCTTCTCATGAAGACTTGTGTCAAGACTGCACTCATTTGTGCACTTGAACTGCTTAATTGTCTCATCACATTGTTGATTACACTTCCCTTCTTCAAAGAACAAGACCAACTGATGTTCCTCTTCAGGTTCTTGGCTTGGCAGACTAAACTTTTGATCTCTGGCTTGGGGCATCACTTGTTCTGACATGTTCCCCTCACTTATTTGCATTGTTGTCTGACTTTCCTCAAGGGTACAATTGTTGTCTTCACCCTGAGAGTCTACACTTTGTGCATAACCATGTTTTGCTGATTCAATCATCCCTATCTAGTTAGGTACTTGATCAAAGTTGTGGGGCTTCAGATCTTCCAAGAACATATTCAGCTCAGGTTCATAAATTTCACATAACAAATCAATGCATTCAAAATCATCGGGTCTGAAATCTTTTGGAATTTCTACCAAGTAGTCCAAAAGTCTTGAGAACAACCTATATGGTGATTCTCCTTCCTGCCTCTTGTGATCATAAAATTTTTGAACCAAAGATTGTTGACCCATTCTGCAATCCCTTTGAGGGCATGGTACAACTTGTCTTCCTTGCATATTTTTACTTCCCATTTCACATGGAAACCCTCATAAACTGATATTCAATCAGACTAACCCCATACAAGGTTCCTAGTTACAACATTCATGACTCTAAAGTGTTGATTGAATAGAATTCCCTAAAATCATTAGAGGCACAAAATACCCTTCACTAAATGTAATAGACATTACATATTATGCACTTTGAAGTATGTATAAAACTGCTATTATCCTTTCCCTTTGGTAGTGCTAAATCACTAGATAGGGAATCATCTTTTCTTCTAAAGTGTTAAAAAAAAATGAAGAATATCTGGCAACGTTGCAGCTCTGGAACATTCTTCAAATCTTCAATGGGTTTACCTTGACAAAGTTGCCACCTCTTTGCAGAGGATAGAACTTTAAATGATATGAAGTTCACTTACATATAAGCCCTTCTCTAAGCTCATTCCACCAGCATAGCACCATAAATATTTTAGGTTGACTACAACAAAACTTTGTCTAGGCCTGAGATTCTTCAAACTTTGAACATAACCAACATGGCATAGAAAGATATGACTCTATTGCACACTGATATGACCCATTTCTAGATTCTTCAAGATATTTGACAAGAGGAGGAGGCACACTGTAAAGCTATGATGGCTTCAACTTCTACTCTTGTTTTCTCTTCTTTTTGTATGTCCCTAGTGGAGTCACCAATCTTGTTGGTGATTTTTTCTTGTAAACTAGGTTGGTCTCCTATTCTACCTATGGAGTAGCCAACTCCAATCAAGGGCAGCTCAGAGGACTTAGACCAACTGACAAGATTCAGTCAAAGACTAATATCTTCTACACTTTAGGCTCTGCAGAACCAGGGTGGGTATACCCACACAATTCCTTAAAGAAGACCAGACATTGCTTTTTATAGCAGATAACTCCTGATGTCAAGCGTTGAGGACCTCAAATGGGGCTAGATTCTCAGTAGCTCAACCTTGAAGCAACCAGGAGGTAGGGAAAGACATCAAACAAGATTGATTAAATAAATGAATGATCTTGAGCAAGAAGACTAGAACCCTAAAGACATACAACACATATTAGATTAGTGCCATTATTCATTGGGCTAGGAGTCACAATATCTTGCAAATAGAAGGAACGATTACTCTGGACATAAAAATTCTTTGCAAGATTAACCTTATTAGTCTCACAACTAGTGATCAGATCTATAAGACTACTTATCAAATCCTCCTATCATACATGTGAATCTCTGATATGATTAAAGCATTTAACTTATTCCTTGAATAAGAGCAACAACCAGAATAGACAGTAAAATATTACATTAAAATGGTTAATGAAATGATCCTTGATCAAATTTCATTAACAATCCATACGCACAATACAAAGGAGAGACTTAAAGACCTCAATCTATACATTCAAATTCATACATGTGTCCAAGACCTCACAATTTTTTTGATTACAGACCCTAGACCCTAAACTCTGATAGTAATTTGACTCTGTGACTCGGTGCCCTTCTCTTCAGATTTTGTTCTAACTTATGGCTAAAGACCTCTACAAATGATTCAAACATTTCTTTTAAATAGTCCAGGGATCACCATCCAACTCAGAGCCACATCAACATGCCATGTCAGACCCCAACTACATCATGACCAATCAAAACCCACGTTGCGACCTTCAACAACTTCTCTAGTCTCAAAAATGCCTCTGGTTGGATCTCTGTTAGGAGAGACATTCCCGCATGGACAAAGATCAATCAACTTGCACCAAATACACCACCAAATCCGCATCCATACTCTAGCCATGTCATCCTTGTCCCAGAGCTGCGTTGCCATGAATGTCAATTCGGCTGAGCCAACCACATTCCACCTATCACCATGAATGCTCTGGGTACCTGGTCTTCAAGTGCAATGCAGAATTGAAAAACCCCTAGTCATGCACAAGTTTAAACATTGGTCATCGATCAACTGAGATTAGATGATCGTCTTCAAATTCTACACTTGACCGTTGAGAAGCTCATCGCTCACCTCGCAAGACTGTATTGATTGATCACTTTGTATCAGTGAACCGAATGAGAGCCCTTGATCTCTATCATTGGCCACCATGGGCCATTGATCTATATGGTCCTCTGCATGGCATACCTAACATTTGGGCATTGATAACCATCGAGCACCTATATCATTCTAATTAAAACATCACCATTCACATTTGGCACATGCACAGTTGCGGCCCTTAAGTTGCTCGGGGAGAGAGGGCGGAGAAGTTGCGGAGAGATGGCTGGGTCGGCCAAACATCTTGGCATGGTAAATAGTCACATCAAAAGCACACCAGGGTCGAGGAGACAAAAGGAAGTCACCAAGAGATGACCCTGAACAGACACCAACATATCGAAGGGAAAAGTCAATTGGTGAGACACGAAAGGGTCGGGGAGACATCTCGTAGATGATGATTCATTAGACTGAAAGACATCCTTTCATCCTATGTCGCCATAACCTTCAACCTTCGGGGAGACACCATATAGACTATCCTATGTTTCGCCGAAACATCGTGAGCTCATAATAAATCACCAAGACATTAATGATCTCACACCGACTGAAACCTTTTCCTTTTGTGTATTGCTATAACATTAAGATATTGGGAAGACCTCCTGTAGAGTACACCATGTCTTTCTGAGAGTCTTCCTTCACTTGTGTGTCACTGAGACAAAAAAAACCTATGCCGATGAAGACCCTTTATGTTCCATCGGTGAGACCAAAGGTCACTTTCTGAAACCTCTCGAATTCGGCAAGACATTATAGCGAAGTTAGCACGATCTAAGGGAAGTCACACCAAAGAGTAAAAGGGGGCTGCCAAAGTCAACTAGACAAACGGGGGTCAGGGAGACATCTCTCTGACACAACGGAAACAAGTTGATAGGAGGGGGTCTTGGGGAGACATCCCGAAGTTGGGAAGACATCACCCCGAGACCGATAGTCATTCCTAATGCACAGCGGGGGTGGAAAAAGGATCTCAGGGAGACCAAGGGGAGTTGGGAAGACCTCACCCTGACATCACCAACACACTGATGGGAAAAGCCCTCGGGGAGACATCACAGGGTCACTGAGAGGTTATCTCGAGTAGTAGAGGTCATGGCGAAGGCAAGGCGGGGGCATCAAAAGAAAAGAGCAATCAGCTAGAAGAAAAGGAAACCTACAGACTTGAATGAAGAAAATAAAACCATAGCTAGGGTTTAAACCCATGAAAGAAGCAAGATGACAAGACAATGGAACCAAAGGGAAAGACACCACAGTAGAGGAAAATTCCAACACGCTGAGCTCAACCCTTGTGGGAGCCCACTTGTCCCATGTGTAGAATGAAAGGGGAAAAACCCCAAACTAGGGATTCACCAGAGAGACCAAAGAGTGCATAACCGAAGAATGAAAGGCAACCCGAAAATGGGACTAACACTTGCAAATGGCATCTCCAAGGGATTTGTGTCCCAAACATCACAATCAATATAGGGCCTCCATATCATGGTATCCATGTCATCCAAGGTCCATCTATAATACTCCACCTTGCCCAGCTTGGGCTGGACAAGTGCAAATGAATAGGCATACACATATGCCCTGCCTAGCGGCCTAGCTCTTAGACATAGTAGTCTAGTCACAAAAATATGCTCCCATGCCCAGATCTAGAGTAGAGTCATACCACATGATAAACTCAATGATCCTCTATATACCACCTAATGTAGGTCATGATACAAATGTGCTAGCATACAGCTCCCCCAGGCATATCTCCTTGACTAACCCATCATCTGCTCGATGATCCTCCCTCATCCAACTAATAGCCCCTTTGACTAATGATCCACACAAAGGAGGCCTCCAATGAAGGCACCCAACACTACAGGTAAGGTCAGATATCCTCTAAAGTCTTCCCATGACACCCAATACCCTGCTATATGTGCATCTCCAAACACTCTCTTGAGGGAATCTATCCCACCCATCTCCTTGTGATCATAGAACACAAGGGCACCTACCATCGGGATCCCCAAAATCTTGTATACATCCTCTGGGGTCACTGTCAACTCACCAGTCAGCAAATGAAAAGTGTTATGCTCGGAATGCCATCTCTCTGCTAATGCGATCAACAGTCCCCTGTTGAGCCAAATAGGAGGCATCAACAATAAACATTGCAACCCACAACTCACTATCAACTGCACATCGACAGGTGTCAAATCTTGAATCCTATCCCAACCCATCGAGAAGCACTCTCTAATCTGGAGGTTTTTGAAAACCTCCTATTTTTGGTCATCATGAGGACAATCAATCAGACTCATATCATCAACTCATATCAAAACAATCTATCTACCTAAATCAAGAGACACATATTAGACTCGTATCAAATATCATATCTTGTGACCCATATCAAGTATTCTATCTCAGGAAATCATATCAGGCCATCAATTCAAAATCTATCTATCTGCATATCAAATCAATCTACTCTATCATCATTTACTATTTGTTTTCTATCGTAGGAGAAAATTTATCAACAATCACAATCATCATCCTATTTGTACTTCAATTATGAATGCAAATATGTTTTCACTCAAATCAATCTACTATTTGTTTTCTATCGCAGAAATAAAATTTATCAGAATTCATATCAATCATCTACTCTTTGTTTTTCATTCTTTTGGAAACAAAGTTATCAGCTATCTACTCTTTGTTTTCTATTTCAGGAAGCAAAGTTATCAATTTCTCAACATGATGACACTATCTATTGATCAAAGAAGCAATACTTCATCATTATTTTCATCAAAACAACATTCTGTCTATTTTTTCCTAAAAGCACTACTCTATTGACTAAAAGCACCAAAACCCTAAATGCACTACAATTTCCCCCATATGTGCTAAAACCCCAGATGCATCATTTTGCGGTCTAAAAGCACTAAATCAAATCATGTATGTGCCATTTCCCTAGATACACTACAATCCTAACCAAATGCGTCATTTCATCTACTCTATGTGCTAGAATCCTAAATGCACTATTATGCTTCCTATATGCGCTAATCTACCAAATTCACTACTAGCCTCCTATATGCACTACTTCACTTATCGTATGCGCTAAACTGCATAAATCCTAAAAGCGATATTTTATGACCTATATGCGCTAAAAGAAAACTTGAATGCACTATTCTATTTTCTAAAAGTGCTAAAATGGAAAGTTCAAACCTAAACCCATGCTAAATTCAAAAATTGATTCAAACTGAAACTTTTCAACGTAAAAAGGCCTGAATTGACTCACTAGTGGTCCATACATAGTTGGTTGCTGATATCAGCAAGACTGCTCAAATCTATGTCAGTGATAAGAGATCTCCATCACACCAAGTCATTGTCAGAGCAAAAGGTTTCTAGAAGTCAAAAAGTGAAAATGACTTTCCTTTTTACCCTTTTACCTTTTAAGGGTCAAACAAAGTGGGTTTTTGATGGCATTTTTTTCAACTAGGGCATCTTTTTCATCAATTATCGGGAGGTAAATCACTACGTCCCTTTTATCATCTGAATGTTTTCTCATCAAATCAACATTTTCTCATCATTAATGATTTATCTCCTGAGGGGGCATCATCAGTATCAACAGCATATCATATTCAAATCAAAAGGCATATCAGACACATTTTTTTAATCAGGGGCATATCAGTTAAAAAATTTTGATCAAGGGAAAAATCAGACAGCAAAAATTTCAAAAGCAGGAATATTTTCTTTGAAGTAATGCATTTCACACATCACTTCAAAGACGGGAAAAATGTATATGCATAAAATTGGTCATGTCTAATTAATCCTGACATTTAATTAAATATTTATTATTTAATTAATTTCTCTAAAGTCCTCTACATATGATTAAATTTAATTAATTTAATTATATTGTTCATTCACTTTATTCCTCCACTTTAATTAAATAAATTTATTTTATTTAATTACCACTTTCTTAAGTCCTCTTAATTAATTAAATAAATATCATTGTTAATTATCACATTTAAGTTTAATTAAATCTTTGATTTAATTGAATTTAATTTCCTTTCTCCTATTAAAATCTTTCTTCTAATTAATTAAATATTTTATTTAATTGATTTCATTTACATGTCATTTCTTTAAAAAGTTTAATTAAATATCTTCCATATCTTTTCAAATCATAATTAAATATTTTATTTAATTATAAAATCCCCCATTATTCTTCAAATCTTGGGTAAATATTATATTTTAAGAAAAATCCCCATGTCACCCATAAATAAATAATTGAATTTAATAATTCATTATTTATTTTCAAAATCTTTCCAAAATTTCACAAAAAGATGATTTTTACAAATCATCTTTATCATCTCATCTCATCTATTTTTCAAAAATAGAAACAAAGCTTGTTTTTTTGTTTTCTTCTATTTTCTCTTCAGTCTTATCCATCTTCGACCGTTCAATCTGTCAGGAATTTTCATAGCCATTGATCACATTAGCCAATCAAAATCTTTTGAAAACTCTATAAATACCCCTATGAATCCAAGCATTGGTTACAATAGAGAACACACAACACTCATGCATTAGGATTTAATTAATTTCTAGCATTATAGCATTGTTAGTTTTTATCAATATCATAATCTTTCATTTCAGCAATCATGTTTAGTATCAGCATAATCATGTCTTAGCATAGCATACCATGCATTCATATTCAATCTCGTTCTCTAGGAAGACCATTTGTTGAAGCCTAGCCCAAGATCTGAGAGCCAGCTAGAATCAACAAAAACACTGGAGATAGAGGATGATAGGACGACATCAAAGACATCAGAAAGAGTTTGCACTTATTTTCATTTAAATTATGTTTTGATATAATGTTATATCAATGTGTTTGATTTATTTGTTTTTACATATTTATCACACTCTAAAAATCAACCACACAATATCAATATCAAGTAATTATAAAGATCCAAATAAAATGATGGTCTTGAAGCCACTCCTAGAAGAACCCCTACATATATTTTTAAAATATTGATTTTTCTTATTCCCTTAATGTTACTATTAGGTGTAACATTCATCTTACAAATTATAAGCCTTGATTAATTATAATTATTTGTGTAAATAATGTATGATCTTGAAATGAATGAATTACCTCATGAACTGCTTTTGATTTAAACTTGGAAGAACACTTCGATAGCCATATTTCCAAATATACAAGCCATCAACACTAGCAACAATTACTTGACCACAATCACTTAGATACAAAGAAATTTTGAGGACTCCTAATGCTGAAAAAAGACAAAGACAAAACCAACATTAAAGAATCATGCAAACCAAGCCATGCCAAAATCCTAGCCAAGACAACCATCTCCCCCTCCCATTCTTTCCATTATCATCCATTTACTGAGAGATGGGCTATGAAAAAGGGGATAAGTTTTGGTTGGATTTTAATTATGAGTGAGTTTTAGATGTTCAGTTAATCCTTATGGCTATATGTCAACTCTTCCATTAGAAAATAATTTTGAAAGCAAGTTGCATAGAAATACTCTTTTCTCATGAAATAGTGACTTGGTCAAAATTAGATGGTATTTATTTATTATGAGCATACATATCCAACCATTGAGTTTAAGGGATGCACCTACATTACTTAGAACCAAGAAATACTGATACATAAAGCCATCCTACTATTAGAACCTCTATAACTATTATTGAATGAGCTTAACAAGGTAGGGGAGAGGAACACACCATGGAGTAGATTAATACATTTATTGTTTTTCTATCTCTATTATAGCTAGAGTATGGAGCACCTATTATTGTTTCCTAATCTTTTTCTAAAAGAATACATCTCATGTTTTGGTAAATAGTAAAAAAATACTTGAAGCATGCAACAAATGGTGCCTTGGCAACTTTAGCAATTTCATCTCATAGCACACATAGGAAAAAATAATGTATTGTAGATTTAGCAAATACCTTTTCAACATAGATTCACTCTAGCTAGCATGTGAATAGTGTTGGCTATTATGGTTGTGTTGTTGATATGCAGTTTTCATTGATGTCAACACTATTAACATTTGGTGTGTTAGTTGTTGTATATGTTGAGGATATTGAGAAAATTATAAAACAAAGTATTCTAGGTTCCTAGTAGAACTATGCAGGTCATGAAGGAATATTGTTCACTATGTTGAAAATTAACTAGTGTCGATTAAAGGGTTTATTTTTTAGTGTATCTAGATCATCTATCAGAAGTTTCAGATGTCCACGTGAAGTTTTGATTATATTATGGTCTAACAGTATTTTTCTTGTCTTTGTTAGTGTTTCTAAATGAATATTTTTCAATTCTATTAATCTCTGTTATTGTAGATGTTTCTCTGTTGTTTCTTGGTATTCTTTGATGTCTCTAGATCATTTGCTATCTTTGTGGTAAGTCCACATTATTTGGAGAGATCGTGGTTGAAGATCTTTTCTTGCGCATGTCCAGTTTTCATCTTCCTAGTCAACATGTTGGTGGTAGCGTGTTGTGGATCTTCATAGTTTAATTAATTAAAGTGTTTTCATGTTGGAGATGTTAATTTGGGTCTCCACTATGTTGTGTCTGACCTTGGTGGATAAGCATTAAAATTTTATTTGTAAAATTGGGCCGACATTGCAAATATGTTTTATTTTCTTAGCCGACCAAGTTGTGATGAAATCTCTTGTAGCGGATATATAATTGTGATTGTTTTATTAGTGTAAGTGTGTTGTGAGAGTGTGCTTCATATGTTGAAAGTGCTCCTATGTGTGTATATGAAAATATCATTTGATAGTAGAGCAGAGTGTGAAAAAGAATGAGCGAAGTGTGAAGAAGGTTTTCTAAGCTTAATTGAAACTATAATCAGTCTTGTGCAGAAGCTATTTTTTCAATTTGTACCCTTTGGATTTTAATCCTATTTTGTATTGATGGGCAGTGAGCCCCTTTTGTATTTGAGTAGTGAGCTCTAGGTAGTGTTCCTGAATGCATGTGCACTCCCCTTATTATTTCTCATTATACTTTTAATAGGGTATAATCTTGTGGACTAACATCCACTGTGGTTTTCCCCCCTAATAGGGTTTCCACACAAAAAAAATCTTGGTGTTCTCTGTCACTCTAATCTATTAATTGTTTATGATTGATTGATTTCTCATCAGATCTAAGATTAAGTTAAGTTAAGTTAGAAAAGTATAAGTTTTGTGACAACTAATTCACCTCCCCTCTCATTTGTCTATCCTTGTTTTTCCAATAATTGGTATCAGATCAGGTTCCTCTGAAGAAGTCTAAAAGCTTGAGGTGATCCGAGATGGAAACATTCAAGAAGGACAGTCCAAGATTTGATGGAACCAACTACTCACTATGGAAAGTTAGGATGCAATGTCATCTAAGATGTATTGGTGAAGCTTTCTAGAAGATTACAAAAGATCCATATGTTATTCCTCAAAATGGTCCCTCCACTACTAATGAGATCTGTTGGTTGTTTTTTCTATAAACCAGGTTGGTCTCCTATTCTACCTATGGAGTAGCCAACTCCAATCAAGGGTAGCTCAGAGGACCTGGACCAACTGACAAGATTCAGTCAAAGACTGAGATCTTCTGCACTTTAGGCTCTGTAGAACCAGGGCAGGTATACCCACACAATGCCTCAAAGAAGACCAGACATTGCTTTTTATAGCAAATGACTCCTGATGCCAAGTATTGAGAACCTCAAATATGGCTTGATTCTCAGTAACACAATACTTGCAGCAACTAGGAGGTAGGGAAAGACATCAAACAAGATTGATTAAATAAAATGAATGTTCTTAAGTAAGATAACTGAAACCCTAAAGACAAATAACATATATCAGATTAGTGCCATATCCATTGGGCTATGAGTCAAGAAAATCTGCAAACAAAAGGAATGGTTACTTGGACAAATAAAGCCTATGTGAAACTAACCTTATTAATCCCACAACTAGTGATCAATTCTTAAAGACTACTTATCAAATCCTTCAATCATACATATAAATTTTTGAGATGATGAAAGCAATTTAACCTGTTCCTTGAACATGAGCTATTATCAAAATAGACAATGCAAGAAAGTATTACAAAGGCTAATGGAATGATCCTTGATCAATTTCATTAACAATTCAAATGTACAATCCAAAGGAGAGACTCAAAGACCTAAACAAAATACATTCAGATTTTGGTATGCATCCAAGAACCTTACAATTTACAGAGTGTAACCCTAGACCTCAAAATCTGGTAAAAACCTGACTTTGTGACTTA
Organism: Sequoia sempervirens; assembly: GCA_007258455.2. Lineage (NCBI taxonomy): Eukaryota > Viridiplantae > Streptophyta > Pinopsida > Cupressales > Cupressaceae > Sequoia > Sequoia sempervirens. The sequence goes on from VDFB02271358.1 coordinate 177,581,192, forward strand.
GTGCTCTTTTAGTTTTGATTTCAGTATCTAGTCGAAGACCCTTACAAATGATTTAGAAATTCCTTTTAAACAGTCCAAGGATTGCCATCTAGCTCAGAGCCACATCAACATGCCATGTCAGACCCCAACTACATCATGACCAATCAAAACCCACGCTGCGACCTTCAACAACTTCTCTGGTCTCATAAATGCCACTGGTTGGACTACCACAAGAAAGACATTCCCGCACAAACGAAGCTAGGAAACCTGCACCAAATCTACCACCAAATTTGCGCACCCATACTCGAGCCTTGCCATCCTTGTCCCAGAGTTGTGTCGCCATGAATGATGGCTCGACGTATCCAACAACCTTCCATCTATCGCCATGAATGCTCCAATTCTTCGCACGCGAACATAACAGAAACCCTCAAAACATGTGAAATTGAATCTCGGCTGTCGATGAATAGTGATTGGGTGGTTGTCTTTTAAAACTTCATTAGTCATTGAACCAAGTTACCACATATGACTCATGTGCCCATCGTTGATCACTAAATGATATCGTGCCACCTGGCCTTCCTCGTGGCCATAGACCCCAACAAGGAAGGGGACTCAGCGTGACACATGTCGACATATCGCTATCCTTATGGGAGGCAAAGCAATAGGTTGCTAACAGAAAAGATAACCTCTCACCGAAAACTGCATGTTACATCAAGTATTTAACATAGTCAGCAAGAGTCCTGAAGGTATGCCGAAGGCAAAATAACGTTGATCGTTCCATCCCGCATTCACTATGCATTACCGTGACCAACCACTTGTTACACCAAAGTCAAGAAATGTCACCTAGTTTCGTTATAGCCCACCGTTGTCGTTGAGATGTCATATAGATTCAAAATGCTTCATCAAAATGTATTTCCTTTATGTGCTTTCCATTCGTCGAGACAGGGGTACACTTCACATTGAAGCAATCCTTTCGTTTTGTTCATAGTCGCTATAGCTTAAGGTTTTTCATGCCGAAAAGCACTTTTCATTTGACACTATCGCCATAGGATCCGACCATCGGGGAGACATCATAGAGATTCTATTGGGTTACACCGAAAGCCACGAACTGAACCCCATCGGCAAGACACACTGAGTTTGCTGAGACACTATATCGAAGCAACATTTTCCATATCGAAGAACCCTGAAGTGCCAGTCGGTATAACAAGCCGACATTGCCAAGACCTTTCAATGAAAGGTATAATCCACACTGAAAGAAAATCACAAGATACCGTCGGCAAGACTCAACAGATTCGCCATGACATAAATTGATGCCTCAAGCCTTTGCTGATAGAACCCATACTCGATCGCCAAAACAAAATCAGGGTCTCGCTGACAACCACCTATAAATAAATTCCAATCGCTATGACAAATGATAAGTCTTTCCAATAGGTAACTCAGACTTATGCAAGCAAAAAACACACAACAGGTCAAGGAAACAATAGGGAACCTATGCTGAATGGAAGTCACAACAAAGAGTAAAAGGGGGCCACCACAGTTAGCCAGAAAAATGGGGGTTGGGGAGACATCTCCCTGACACAACGGACACAAGCCAATAGGAAGGGGTCTCGAGGAGACATCCTGAAGTCAAGAAGACATCACCCCGAGACCGATAGTCATTCTGAATGCACAGCGGGGGGCAGAAAAAAGGATCTTGGTGAGACCAAGGGGAGTCGAGAAGACCTCACCCTGAGTGGGCTCCAACATACCAAAGGGAAAATCCCATCGGTGAGACACAAAGGAGTCGGGGAAACATCTCCCCGACCTCAACCAACATAGGCTGACAAAGATTTCAGGGAGACAAGCTGGGGTCACCAAGAGGTAATCCCGAGCACCAAAGGTCACAGCAAAGTGAACGTGGGGCCAGTGAAAATGGTAACAAGGGGCTAGTGAAGAACAAGAGACAAGGCTCAAGGGGGAACTTAAGTAAGATGATCACCGGCTAGACAAGTCACCAAAGAAAAAGAATAAACAGCTAAAATAAAAAAGAAACCTGCAAACCCCAATGAAGAAAATAAAACCCTAGCCAGGGTTTCAACTTTCAACCCATGAAGGAAACAAGAAGGTGAAACAAAAGAACCATAGGGAAGAACACCAGAAGCAAATTCCAACACTTTGAGCTCAACCCTAGTGGGAGCCCATTTACCCCACGTGCCAAAATGATAGAAATTTCCCAAGCCAAGGACTTGTCAAGAAGATCAAAGAGACACAACTAGAGAGTGAGAGAACTAGAAAAGGTGCTAACAATTGCTGCAATTGGGGATGTATGCCCCTCGTGGGCATAACCAGATCTCAGAACACTGGGAGAACAAACTGGAGAGACAAAAGGCCAAAAACAGACCAAGAGCCAACCAGACAGGGTTAGAAAATGCAACAAAAAGGAAGAGACTAGGAAACTAAACCCTAAGACTACTGTTCACGGAAAAAGATATACTTCATGTGAAGTACAGTCATGAATTGTCCATGAATAGGCAATTCAAGAGTCACTTGATTAATTCCTTTGTTTCACCTAATGACACTAGGCCACCAAATGAAAAATGAAAGCCAACTTTTACCTCTATCAAAAACTTGATTCTCTGTTGCCTTCCATAGACAAAATCTGATAACACTGTCATGAACTATCCATAAACTAGCTTGGTCACTAGCCAGTCCCATTGAACTACTATCCTTTCCAATGCCACTAGCTACATTTTCAAACTACAAAATGTAATTAGACACTGATTGGAGATCACAGTCATCATTGTGGCATTCTACCTTAGACAATTCATGGTCATGTTTTACTGAATGCTCCTTCGCTTGGACCAGGAAATAAAAACATTCATAATCCACTTGATCCTCGAATCACAAAATTTGTCATCAAAATCAGTCTGCAGATCAAACTAAAAGCTCTGATAAACAACCTCTTCATTAACATGTAAATCACCTCTGCACATGCCGAAGGCAAAAGGTTCATATTTAGGAGTATCTATGTACTGGTTACTGCAACATGGGCACATCTTATTCATCCCAGGTTTAATGGTGTGCACTGATTCATTATTCACATCAGCATTTAGCTCAAAGCCAAATACCCCAAGTGAGGGCTCAAGTAAATCAACATCATTAGGGACATTAGGGAGACCACCAAGTGTATTGGTACTCAGAAGATTAGAAGCATCAAATAGGAAGCAATTGTATTTAGCTTCACCCTCCACCACATGACATTCATCAGTGTATGAACTATGCTCAAACTCCTCAGAATGAGTACTTGAGACTTCACTTTTATCATCATGATCACTAATCACACCATGGCATGGGATAATACCCTGTTCCTCATCTGCTTCTCCATCCTCCGAGATACTACAAGAAAAAGATTCTTGCATGTCTACTCTATCATCATGCCATGTGTCATCAGCTTCATCACTGCTGCAAGGACTTGCACATGTATCAACTGTGGGTTGAATGTAATAATCATCTTCTGACATGTTCCCTTCACTTATTTGCATCGTTGTCTGACTTTCCTCAAGAGGAGAATTGTTGTCTTCACTCTGAGAGTCTGCATTTTGTGCATAACCACGTTTTGCTGATTTAATCATTCTTATCCAATCAGGTACTTGATCAAAGCTATGGGGCTTTAGATCTTCCAAAAAAGTATTCAGCCCAGGTTCATAAATCTCACAGAACAAATCAATGCACATAGAATCATCAGGTCTGGAATCTTTTGGAATTTCTACCAAGTAGTCCAAAAGTCTTGAGAACAACCTATATGGTGATTCTTCGTCCTGCCTCTTGAGATCATACAATTTTTGAACCAAAGACTGTTGACCCATTCTATAATCCCTTTGAGGGCATGGTACAACTTATCTTTCTTGCATATTTTTTACTTCCCATTTCACATGGAAACCCTCATAAACTAATACTCAATCACACTAACCTCGTACAAGGTTCTTAGTTACAAAATTCATGAATCCAAAATATTGATTGAATAAAAATTCCCTAAGATTATTAGAGGCACAAAACACACTTCACTAAATGTACTAGACATTACATATTATGCACTTTGAAGTATGTATAAAATTGCTATTATCCTTTCCCTTTGGTAGTGCTAAATCACTAGATAGGTGTTGTGCAGTTTTGCACACATGCCCCACTGAAAGTAGGGACCCTCTTTTTGTTCTGGATTTTGGTGTCTTTTGGCCCCTTAATTTTATTGATTTTATTGCCTTTTGAGGTCCTTAGATGTTCATCTTGCTTGCCCAAGTGATTTCCCCAAGTTGCATTTTGAAAAAACTTAGCTCTGAGCAAAATCTGGGTTTTTACCCCAATCCGGGATTTTCCGGTCCGTCCGGATTTTTCTGGATTCTGCCCAAAGTCCGGCTCTGTGCAAAAGTCCGGGTTTTTGGTCCAGTCCAGGATTTTTCACTCTGTCCGGATTTTCCCAATTTCCATGAAATGTCGGATTTCTCCAGTTTTTCGGGTTTTTGCCTGCGTCCGGGAGTTTTCACCCGACTTGGATTTTCCCGGATTTCTCTAGTTTTCCAGGTATGTGCCAAAGTCCGAAATTTTATGCCATTCGCGGAAATCCAGTCCACCTGGATTTTTTTGGATTTTCTGCCAGGCTTTGTGCAAATTGAAATACTGGATTAAATTGATGAATTTGATGATAAATGCTCAACATCCCATGCTTAATTTGATATATTGCACGATGTTTCGCGCATTCTTGGTTCATTTTGATGATCTATTGTTGAAAATTTTGCCTTATTCGGTAGAATCCTGTCCGATTGATTTTTTCCGGATTCTAGTCTGGAGTCCGCCTGACCTGGATTTTCCCAGATTTTCCCCTTGGTCTGGTTTCCCGAAATGGAAATTTTTTAGAAAATGATTTTTTTTTCTTTCCAAAATGGAAATTTTAAAAATTTATTAAGATAAAAGAATTGAAAATAAAATAAAAAAAATTATGAAAATGGAAAGTTTCCTTTTAAAAATGTAAGTTTTTCTTAAAGGTCAAAATTTTATTCAAATTTAATTTGCACATGTGGGCTATTAATGATGATATCTATTTTTTCAGGACTAAGCAAATATTAAAAGGGGACTTACATATGGATTCGTGCCAAAGAGGGGAATCTAGAAGCATTCAATTTAAATTTTCAAAGTGGGACCTGCCTAAGAATCCGTGCCAAAACTGTCTACAGCTAGAGGACTTTCTGGAAAACACGTGAATTTGATCTTGCTGGAGATCGTGGGCCGACATGGATAATATTCATGCATTTAATGCAAATCTTGTCCTATTTTGAAATTCTCCTAGCTGACCTGTTTTGGGGCTAGTTATTATTGTAAAATCTAATTGGGCCGACATGTTTTAGGCGGTTTTTTCTTATTTTGTAAAAATGTTTGGCTGGGCTGACATGTTTGGGGGTTCTCTATAAATGGCATTTGTGCCTCATTTGTAAAGGGGTAGATTTTAGGAGTTTGACTAGGCCAGAATTTTGCTAAGTTGGAAGGCCAGAATTGGCAAGTAGTTTTCATAATTAGCTGTAGGAGATGAAAGACTTGAAATTGTTATGTAATGCTGGAGAAGTAATGCAATTGGGTTGTTGATTTGACAAACTTTGTATTTATTTTCAACAGTTTTTATGGTTTCTTGTTCTTGATTCTCAGATCTCAGATGTTAGATGTTAGATTTTAGCTCTTTTACAATGATGGTGAAATGTTAATGATGTTGATCGATTTCCAGTCCATACTTTTAGCAATTTGCTGATTGTAGATTGTTGTGTAAAGTTAGTCTAGGCCTCACTTCTGTGCTAAGTTCAACTGTGAATGCTTGTTTACATTGCGCCAGTAATTGGGTATGTGAATGAATGTTCAAAGTCTGAAAACCTCCAGATTTCCTTAGAAGATCACACCATTTCTGTGTAGTTGCAGGTTTGTCCTTGATCAAGCAGAGATCAGTTTTATTGGGGATCTGTCCATTTGCAGCTTTCATCATTACTGTGATTGATCTTAGGAGTTAGAATAGAATAGAATCTCTCTAAACCTTTATCTCTTTTGCTGTTTATTTTGAATCTAGGTTAGTTTTAGGATTGAAAGCATCATCATACTATTGCATCTGATGAAAATTCACTTCCAGCATTGTTCATTTGTAAGGCCCCTTGTGATTACCAGCATTTTCACATATTATCTGAGTTGTTTATGCATTGTCATGACCTGACACCCGAGAGACCTTGGGGTGATTTTCAGTGATTTATTATTGAAGATAACCTTTCAAGAGAGATAGAATATTGCATTCTGTCTGAGTTGTTGCTATGCAGAAAACACCATCAACAATAGGGAATTGCCATTTCTTTCTAAGGTGTTCAAAAACATGAAGAATACCTGGCAATGTTACAGCTCTGAAACATTCTTCAAATCTTAAATGGGTTTACATTGACAGAGTTGCCACCTCCTTTGTAGAGGATAGAACTTCAAATGATATGAAGTTCACTTACATATAAGTCCTTCTCTAAGCTCATTCCACCAACAGAGCACCATAGATCTTGTAGCTTTCAGGTTCACTACAACACAACTTTCTCCAGGCCCAAGATTCTTCAGACTTTGAATAGCACCAACATGCCAAACATTGACATGACTCTTTTGATATGGAACTTTATAACTAGATTTCTAAGTAAGTCCCCAGCGGAATCACCAATCTGTTGGTTGTTTTTCTATAAACCAGGTGGGTCTCCTATTCTACCTATGGAGTAGCCAACTCCAATCAAGGGTAGCTCAGAGGACCTGGACCAACTGAAAAGATTTAGTCAAAGACTAAGATCTTCTGCACTTTAGGCTCTGCAGAACCAAGGGTGGTATACCCACACAATGCCTCAAAGAAGACTAGACATTACTTTTTATAGTAGATGACTCCTGATGCCAAGTATTGAGAACCTCAAATATGGCTTGATTCTCAGTAACACAATACTTACAACAACCAAGAGGTAGGGTAAGACATCAAACAAGATTGATTAAATAAAATGAATGTTCCTAAGCAAGATAACTGAAACCCTAAAGACAAATAGCATATATCAGATTAGTACCATATCCATTAGGCTAGGAGTCAAGACAATCTGCAAACAGAAGGACTGGTTACTTGGACAAATAAAGCCTATGTGATACTAACCTTATTAATCCCATAGCTAGTGATTAGTTCTTAAAGACTACTTATCAAATCCTTCAATCATACATATAAATTTCTAAGATAATGAAAGCAATTTAACCTATTCCTTGAACATGAGCTATTATCAAAATAGACAATGCAAGAAAGTATTACAAAGGCTAATGGAATGATCCTTGATCAGTTTCATTAACAATTCAAATGTACAATCCAAAGGAGAGACTCAAAGACCTAAACAAATACATTCGGGTTTTGATATGCATCCAAGAACCTTACAATTTATAGACTGTAACCCTAGACCTCAAAATCTGGTAAAAACCTGACTCTGTGACTTAGTGCTCTTTTAGTTCTAATTTCAGTATCTAGCCGAAGACCCTTACAAATGATTTAGAAATTCCTTTTAAACAGTCCAAGGATCGCCATCTAGCTCATAGCCACATCAAAATTCCATGTCAGACCCCAACTACATCGTGACCAATCAAAACCCACGCTGCGACCTTCAACAACTTCTCTGGTCTCATAAATTCCACTGGTCAGACCACCGCAGGAAAGACATTCCTGCTTGAATGAAGCCAGGCAACCTGCACCAAATCTGCCACCAAATTCACATGCCAATACTTGAGCCATGCCGTCCTTGTCCCAGAGTCGCGTCGCCATGAATGCTAGCTCGGCAGATCTGACAACCTTCCATCTGTCGCCATGAATGCTCCAAGTCTTCACATGTGAACATAACAGAAACCCTGGAAACATGTGAAATTGAATCTCACCTGTTGATCAACTGTGATCGGGCAGTTGTCTTTTAAAACTTCATTAGCCATTGAACTAGGTTACCACATATGACTCCTGCACCCACCATTGATCACTGAATGATATTGCGCTACCTAGCCTTCCTCGTGGCCGTAGGCCCCAATGAGGAAGGGGACTCAGTGTGACACGTGTCGACATATCACTATCCTCATGGGAGGAAAAGCCATAGGTCGATAACAGATAAGATAGCCTCTCGCCGAAAACTGCATGTTACATCGAGTATTTAACATAGTCGACAAGAGTCCTGAAGGTATGCCGAAGGCAAAATAACATTGATCATTCCATCCTGCATCCACTGTGCATTGTCATGACCAGCCATTTGTTACACCAAAGTCAAGAAATGTCACCTAGTTTTGTTATAGCCCGTCGTTGTCATTGAGATGTCATATAGATTCAAAATGCTTCATCGAAATGTATTTCCTTTATGTGCTTTCCATTTGCTGAGACAGGGGTACACTTCACACCAAAGCAATCCTTTCATTTTGTTCATAGTTGCTATAGCTTAAGGTTTTTCTCATCGAAAAGAACTTTTCATTTGACACTGTCGTTGTAGGATCTGACCATTGGGGAGACATCATAGAGATTCTATTGGGTTACACCGAAAGCCACGGATTGAACCCCATCGGCAAGACACACTGAGTTTGCTGAGACACTATATCGAAGCAACATTAGCCATATCAAAGAACCCTGAAACGCCGGTCAGTATAACAAGCGGACATTTCCAAGACCTTTCAACTAAAGGTATAACCCATGCCGAAGGAAAATCACAAGATACCGTTGGCAAGACTGAACAAATTCACCATGACATAAAACGATGCCTCAAGCCTTTGCCGATAGAAACCATACTCAATTGCCAAAACAAAATCAGGGTCTCGCCAACAACCACCTGTAAATAAATTCCAGTCACTGTGACAAATGATAAGTTTTGTCGATAGGAAACTTAGACTTATGCAAGCAAAAGAATGCATAATGGGTTGGGGAAACAATAGGAAACCTATGCCAAAGGGAAGTCACACCGAAGAGTAAAAGGGGGCTACCATAGTCAGCCAGACAAATGGGGGTCGGGGAGACATCTCCCCAACACAACGGACACAAGTTGATAGGAAAGGGGTCTCGGGGAGACATCTCAATGTTAGGAAGACATCACCTCGAGACCGATAGTCATTTCAAATGCACAGCGGGGGGTGGCAAAAAGGATCTCGGTGAGACCAAGGGGAGTCGGGAAGACCTCACCCCGAGTGGGATCTGACATACCAAAGGGAAAAGCCCATCAGTGAGACACAAAGGAGTCAGGGAAACATCTCCCTGACCTCAACCAACATAGGCCAACAAAGATTTTAGGGAGACAAGCCGGGGTCGCCAAGCGGTAATCCTGAGCACCAAAGGTCACAGTGAAGTGAACGCGGGGCCGATGAAAATGGTAACAAGGGGCCAGTGAAGAATGAGAGACAAGGATCGGGGAGGAACTTAAGTGAGAAACGCACCAGCCAGACAAGTCACCAAAGAAAAAGAACAAGCGGCCAAAATAAAAAAGAAACCTGTAGACCTGAATGAAGAAAATAAAACCCTAGCTAGGGTTTCAACTTTCAACCCATGAAGGAAATAGGAAGGTGAAACAAAAAAACCATATGGAAGACCACCAGAAGCAAATTCCAACACGTTGAGCTCAACCTTGGTGGGAGCCCATTTACCCCACATGCCAAAATGATAGAAAATTCCCAAGCCAAGGACTTGTCAAGAAGATCAAAGAGATAGAACTAGAGAGTGAGAGAACCAGAAAAGGTGCTAACAAGATCAAAGATGCTGAAAATAATATTAGGGCTATTGAAGCTCTGGTGAGTGCTCTAATAGATTTAGAGATGGCTAATGTGATAGGATTACAGATAGATCATGAGATTTGGATGAATCTAGAAACTTTATATGAAGGATATTCTTAGGTGAAGATGGCTAAGCTACAAATCTTGAAAGGAAAGTATTAGAAGTTGAATATGGGTGAAGATGAAAATATCACTTCTTTTATGCAGAGAGTAGATGAGATATTGATGGGTATAAGATGTGTCAGTGGTACTATGGAAGAGGATGAAATTGTGGCTAAGATACTCAGATCCTTTCCTTCCTCCTCCAAAGTGAAAGCTCATGCTATTGAAGAGATTAGATTAGTAACAAAGATAACAAGAGACATAATGGTTGGCAAGCTTGCTGCTTTTGAAATAAGTGAATTTGGTGAATCTACACCGAAGACTGAATCTGCATTCAAAGCTACTATATCCAGAAGTAATAGGCACATATATAGTCTAGGAGAAAGCTCTAGAAAGATATCTAAGTATGATGAAGACTAAAATAGCTTGAAGATATGGAAAGAGAAGTAGAAGAATTGGAAGCACTAATTGTAAAACAAGAAGGCATAGGAAAAGGTAAGTATGAAGATGTGTTTCCTATTAAATGTTTCTCTTGCAGTAAAATAGGTCATTTTGTATCAAGGTGTCCTGAAAGACTTCCTAGATCTAAGACTAAAAATTCTAGATTCCAAAAGAGATGTTACTTTGCTGAAGAAGCAGTGACTGATGATGAGTCTGATAAAGATAATGGAAATGAAGATGAATGGGTTTTCATTGCTACCATTGAAGATAATCATGTGGCTATAGAACCTACTTAAGATGAAAAGGCTCTTGTAGCTTGAGTTGAAGAAAAAGATGAGTGGTTCATTGATAGTGGATGCTCATATCATATAACTAGTGATAAAAGAAATTTTGTAAGTCTAGAGAAGTATGACGGTGGAGTTGTAAGATTTGGAGATAACAATGCTAGTGTGATTCATGGTAGACGATCTATTTGTCTTAGTGGTAAGGATAACACTGATGATGTTCTTTATGTTGAAGGCTTGAAGTACAACTTGTTGATTGTTGGATAGATGGTGGAAAAGGGCTATGACCTTCAATTCAAAAAATGGAAGAAGCAATATATGTGGAAGTTTAGGGAATATGATTGTGATTGGTAAATAGACAAAAGGTAATATCTTTTTCCTAACTACTACTAGTGGGATTTGTTTAATTGCTCAAATAGATGAAAGCTAGTTGTGGCATAGGAGGTTGTGTCATGTAAATTTTGACAAAATTATCAAGATAAGTTCCACTCAAGCAGTAAGAGATCTATCTAAGTTAGTGAAGCCTGCTAACACAATCTGTAATGAATGTCAGATGGGTAAATAGACTAGAGTCTCCTTTGGGACCAAACAGTTTCATTCAAATAATTTGCTAGAGCTGATACATACCAAACTTTGTGGTCCCTCCAAAGTTAGAATTATTCATGGAGAAAGGTACTTTATGTTGATTATTGATGATTACTCTAGAATTATATGGGTTTCTTTCTTGAGAGAAAAATGTGAAGCATTTGAAAAGTTCAAAAGTTTTAAGGCTATGGAATAAAATGAGAAAGGTCTAAAAATAAAGTGCCTAAGATCTAACAGAGGTGGTGAGTTCACCTCCAGGGAGTTCAACTCTTTTTGTGAAGAGCATGGAATTAAAAGATAGTTATCTATTCCCTAAACCCCTCAACAAAATGAAGTTGCAGAGAGAAAGAATAGAACAATTTTGGATGTTGCCAGAACAATGATGATGGAAGGAAATGTGTCCTATATGTATTGGAGTGAAGCGATAAGCACTGTTGTGTATACCTTGAACTGGGTAAATGTTAATGGTAATTCTAGTAAGACCCCTTTTGAGTTATGGTTTGGTTACAAGCCTACTATTAAATATTTATCTTTAGAAGCAAGTGTTATATCAAGAGAGATGATGATATAGGCAAGTTTGATGTAAGAAGTGATGGAGGGATTTTCCTAGGTTACTCTACCAAAAGAAAGGCCTACTGGTGCTATAACAGAAGACTGAGAAAGATGGTTGAAAGTGAAAATGTTATATTTGATGAGGAATATGTCAAATCATCTAGATACTAAGGTTATGATTCTAATGATGATAATCCTAGGAAAGGGAAGAATATTCAGACACAAAATCTACTTCAGATTATTCCATTTGTTCTAATAAATCAAGTTAGTCAAGAAGCAAAGACAAGTACAAGTGGAGAAGAAAGATCAGAAGAATCAGAAGTTCAAGAATGTCCCAAAACTACAAGGTATGTAAAACTAATTAATTCTACAAGTCAAATCATAGGAGACAAGAATAAAGGAGTGCAAACTAGAAGAAAGATTGCAGAAGAATATTGTCTGATTTCTAAGATTGAACCTAAAAATGTCATTGAAGCCTATCAAGATGAACACTAGTTGGAATCTATGAAGGAAGAGCTAGCATAGATTGAAAAGAATGACACATGGATACTAGTTCCTAGGACTAAAGATAAAAATGTGATTGGTACTAAATGCGTGTTTAGGAACAAACTTAATGAACAAGGTGAAGTGGTTCGGAATAAAGCAAGACTAGTATGTAAAGGGTATTCTCAAATGGAAGGTATTGATTATGAAGAAACCTTTTCCCCTATTGTTAGAACTGAGGTTGTAAGGTTATTTCTTGCTTATGCTGCATACAAGCACTACAAGTTCTATCAAATGGATGTAAAGTCATCATTTCTGAATGGAGAACTAGAAGAAGAAGTATACATTGAATAGCCAGATGGATTTCACCTAAATGACAAGGAAGATATAGTCTACCGATTAAAGAAAGCTCTATATGGACTTAAGTAAGCCCCTTGATGTATAACATCCAACAACAACCTCATTTCATCAGGGGATTTCAATCCCAAATAGAATCAGGAGAAGATCAAATATACAAACTTCAAGAATTCACTTAACTTTCACCAAAACTCAACTATCATCTCTACAAAATTCATCTTGTTCCCAAAATCAACAAAATTCATCATAGTCACCAATATACTCATTCTTCAAGGCAACAAAATACTTATTCCAAAACTTTTGTCAAATTCCAATTCAACTTATGCATCATCAAAATGTCTATATTAATCAATAACCAGACTTCAATCTTTGAAAATAGTCTATACTTCTCTAATAGCACCAACTCACTTTCTCTATAAGGAAAACTAAAAAAAACCAATCCTTCTTGCTACCAAATAGTAATCAGTCTTTTAAGACACAAGGCTCATCATGTTTTGTAGGAAACAATTTTAGTACATCAACATAGAAACTTCAGATCTTCCTACTCTACAGTCAAGACACCATTATCACACAATAGAATCACCATTCCTAAATCTTCAAAACAACATATACTACCCCCTACACCTTATCCCAAACTTTCAAACATCTTTAACAACATGAATAGAACAAGGTTCAAATCACTACAATTCCTCTTTTCATAGTTTAGCAGATTGACTGTTTTGACCCCACAATGCCATATCCCTTTAGTAGGCTAACAAACCCTTGAATCAGGTGAATGCATATCTAGAAAAAAGCATGTGAATCATCTTACCACTGATTTAGAGACCTTTTCAATCCACTTCAACATATTAAAAGATTACAATGACTTACTTTGAAGAAACTGCCTGATTATCAGACTGTATGCTTAAAAAGGCTACAAATTTAGGCCTATTTTACAAAGGGGGTCACCTTTACACCACCCCAAATCACTTGCCAACCTCAAACAATCTTTAGCCATATTTCCAAACTCAGGATTATTCAGTTCTTAAGGATAGAAAGGCTTGAAAACATACTATTTAATTAAACCCTTGTTTATAGGGTGAAGTGAACACAAAACATGGAGGGTTCCTTGAATAAATCACTTACAGACCTCCAATACTCTGTCTAATAGTTGAATCATGTCTTAATACATTTGAAAAAGCATTTGAAGTCATCTCTAAACCCTTGTACGTGTTGTTTCTTCAAACTCTACTTGAAACCACCATTTTGAATGGAAAAACTTAGAATTTTTCCCATGTAATAGCATCCCAACTCCTTACTTCTATTTAACCCTGCAAACACACACATATCTACATTGAAAAAAACATCAACAATGATCCATTCCACTGACCATCTAACCTACCTCAGTGGAATGGCCATTGGTGCTTCAAGAGACTCTCAAAACTATTATAAGAGGAACTCTTCTCGAGGCACAAAAGTTGTCTCTTTTTCTTTTGTTTCTTAAAAACTAACTTTCCACTCTTTGAAATATCCTTTTCCTAAATTTGATTCCACAAGGATTTGTCTTTGAAATTCCTAACTATCAATACACAGATAGAAAGAATAGAAAGAATTTTGATAACTCCAAAAAAATAGGGGCTTTTATTCAATATTTTTACATGACTACAAAAGTGTTCTTTTCCACGCCTTACAAGGCCTTTTTATAGTTTTTCCTTCTTAGTAACTGTCTTCTCAACTTCCCCATCAGTTGAAAACTACTTCATAACTCTTAACAACCTTGATTATCTTGTTTTTTGTTCTTTTTACATATTTGACATTATGACAATGTTACTAGTTTTACACCTTTCATTTCCTTGACCACCTTAAACCCATGACTTGAATACACTAGCATTAACCTTTACAAAGCATTGACACCTTATTTTTTCCTTGAACACATAAATTTTACCAACTAGCCTTTTGAAGGAATTTACAAGATCTCGGTGCTCCTACACCATACAACCAACCAAAAAAGCTTTCCAAGTCCCTTGGAAACACATTGCATCATCTACACTTGTGCCTACAAAACAAAAATTAGTCTTCCTTTTTCTTTGTCCTCTTCATCTTCCTTTGTCTTTTCCTTGTCTTCTTTACTTGTCTTCACTTATCCTTGATTTCTTTTGTCTTTTTTTCTTCTATCTTCTCTCTGCCTCTTTTCCTTTTTTCAATCTTCATCATCAGGTTCACAATCATCTTTTCCTCTTCCAAAAGAACACAAGACTATCCTTTTCATCTCTTCTCCAACTCTTTGCTTAACCAAGGACATAGGACTATCATTGCACACTTTCTTTGACCTTCTTAATCACCTTTTATTTTCATCTTCTACTACTCCCATCAGTGGAGTATCCTTCGATAGGGATGCAACTCTTTAGTGCTTCTTTAGACATGAATCCATCAGGTTCTAACTACAACACAACTCAGGTTGCCTCACCTAGGTGTCTTTGCTTACTCTCCCTAGTCTCTTGGACTTTTTCAATGCAACTTAGATGGATAAGCACCTGCAACCAACCAACAATCTCAACCTACTATCAGCAACAACATTAATCCAACCAACCAAGATAACCTTGCTAGCTCTGATACCAATTTGATGTAGAGCATCCAACAACAACCTCATTTCATCATGTGATTTCAATCCCAAACAGAATCAGGAGAAGATCAAATATACAAACTTCAAGAATTCACTTAACTTTCACCAAAACTCAACTATCATCTCTACAAAATTCATCTTGTTCCCAAAATCAACAAACTTCATCATAGTCACCAATATACTCATTCTTCAAGGCAACAAAATACTTATTCCAAATCTTTTGTCAAATTCCAATTCAACTTATGCATCATCAAAATGTCTATATTAATCAATAACTAGAGTTCAATCTTTGAAAATAGACTATACTTCTCTAATAGCACCAATTCAATTTCTCTATAAGGAAAACTAAAAAAAAAAAATCCTTCTTGCTACCAACAAGTAATCAGTCTTTTAGGACACAAGGCTCATCATGTTTTGTAGGAAACAATTTCAGTACATCAACATAGAAACTTCAGATTTGCCTACTCTGCAGTCAAGACACCATTATCACACAATAGAATCACCATTCCTAAATCTTTGAAACAACATATAGTACCCTCTACACCTTATCCCAAACTTTCAAACATCTTTAATAGAATGAATAGAACAAGGTTCAAATCATTACAATTCCTCTTTTCACAATTTAGCAGATTGACTGTTTTGACCCCACAATACCATATCCCTTTAGTAGGTTAACAAACCCTTGAATTGGGTAAATTCATATATAGAACAAAGCATGTGAATAATCTTACCACTAATTTAGAGACCTTTTGTAGTCCACTTCAACATATTAAAAGCTTACAATGACTTACTTTGAAGAAACTACCTAATTCTCAGACTGTACGCTTAAAAAGACTACAAATTTAGGCCTATTTTACAAAGGGAGACACCTTTGCACCACCCTGAATCAATTGCCAACCTCAAATAGTCTTTTTCCATATTTCCAAACTCAGTATTATTCAGTTCTTAAGGATAGAAAGTCTTGAAAACATATTGTTTAATTAAACCCTTGTTTACAAGGTGAAGTGAACACAAAATATGGAGGGTTCCTTGAATAACTCACTTACAGGCCTCCAATACTCTAGACAATAGTTGAATCATGTCTTAATACATCTGAAAAAGAATTTGAAGTCATCTTTGAACCCTTGTACACATTGTTTCTTCAAACTCTACTCGAAACCATCATTTTGAATGGAAAAACTTAGAATTTTGCCCATGTAACATCATCCCAACTCCTTATTTCTATTTACCCTTGCAAAAACACACATATCTACATTGAAAAAAACATAAAAAATGATCCATTCCACTGATCATGTAACCTACCTTGGTGGAATGGCCATTGGTTCTTCAAGAGACTCTCAAAACTACTGTAAGAGGAACTTTTCCCAAGGCACAAAAGTTCTCTTTTTCTTTTGTTTCTTAAAAACTAACTTTCCACTCTTTGAAAAAACCTTTTCCTAAATGTGATTCCACAAGGATTTGTCTTTGAAATTCCTAACTATCAATACACAGATAGAAAGAATAGAAGGAATATTGATAACTCAAAAAAAATAGGGGCTTTTATTCAAGATTTTGTTACAAGACTACAAAAGTCTTCTTTTCCATGCCATACAAGGCCTTTTTATATTTTTTCCTTCTTAGTAACTATCTTATCAACTTTTCCATCGGTTGAAAACTACTTCATAACTCTTAACAACCTTGATTTTCTTGTTTTTTGTTCTTTTTACATATTTGACAATATGAAAATGTTACTAGTTTTGCACCTTTCATTTCCTTGACCACCTTAGACCCATGACTTGAATGCATTAGCATTAACCTTTACAAAGCATTGACACCTTATTTTTTCCTTGAACACATAAATTTTACCAACTAGCCTTTTGAAGGAATTTACAAGATCTAGGTGCTCCTGCACCACCCCTAGAGCATGGTATGCTAGATTGGACAAATATCTACTAAAGCTTGGATTCACTAAAGGTACTACTGATAGTAACTTATACTTCAAATTAGATCATGATAATGAGTTAATTATAGAAGTCTTTTTTGATGATATTATTTTTGGAGGAGATGATAATCTATGTATGAAGTTTGCTGATGAAATGAAGAGTGAATTTGAGAAGAGTATGATTGGTGAGATGAAATTCTTTCTGGGACTGCAAGTTGCTCATTTAGACAAGGGGATATTTATATCTCAATCTAAGTATGTGAAAGAGCTAATGAAGAAGTTTGGAATGGATGATTCAAAACCTGTTGGTACTCCCATGGTGACTAAATGTAAGTTGACACAGAATGATGAATATCATAAGGAAAATCAGACTAGATACAAATCAATGATTAGAGGATTGCTCTATTTAACCCATACTAGACCAGACATCATGAATGTGGTATGTATGGTTGCTAGATTTCAAGATGATCCAAAAGAGTCTCATGTGACTACTGTTAAGAGAATCTTCAAATACCTTAAAGGAATAGTTGACTTTGGACTTTGGTATCCAAAGGATGATGATCTCACTTTGAGTGCATATACTAATGCAGATTGGGCTGGAGATGTAGATGACATGAA
The DNA here is from genome assembly GCA_007258455.2 of Sequoia sempervirens. Taxonomy (NCBI): domain Eukaryota; kingdom Viridiplantae; phylum Streptophyta; class Pinopsida; order Cupressales; family Cupressaceae; genus Sequoia; species Sequoia sempervirens. The sequence continues at coordinate 177,598,899 of VDFB02271358.1, forward strand.
AATTACTAGTGGTGGTGCTTTCTTCTTAAGGAAGAAGTTGGTGTCCTAGTTGAGCAAAATGTAGAATTCCATTTCTCGATCCACTGCTGAAGTAGAATACATTACTGTTGTAAATAACTATATACTCAAGTGATATGGATGAAATAAATGTTGTCAAATATCAAGATAATATATGAAGAGCCTATTTCCATATACTATGACAATCCAAGTGCAATAAATATTTCAAAGAATCTGGTATTGCACTCTAATACTGAACATATATCAATCAAATTTCATTTCTTGAGGGAGAAAGTGAATGAGAAAGAAGTCAGATTGGAATATGTGCCTACCAAAGAATAGATTGTAGAAATTATGATATTGCTATCAGGATTCAACCGTGTAGTTTCAAGTCAAACTCATTGACCCATGTTTCATGAGTAGAACCACTACTCATGAAACATGGGTCAATGAGTTTGACTTGAAACTACATGGTTGAATCCTGATAGCAATATCATAATTTGACATGCTGTGGAAAAATACCTCCTACTTATAGATTGTAGACATATTTACTAAGCCATTTCTAAAGGATACTTTTTATTATCTCAGAGGAATGTTAGGGGTAATTACATCTCTTGATAAGAACTAAAAGACGCATTTACTTGCATCAATACGTGAGAAACATTGCTATATTCTGATCCGGATTGATGTTCTCGTGGCTGCTACTTAGTGGGGAGTAGTCAGATGTGTAGATATGTGGTTCAGAGCATGTATTTGGAAAGGTCATGCATACATTTTCCATTGATGTAAAAGGGGGAGAAGTGCATTGTGAAAAATATTTCTAAGGAGAAGAATAGTTAAGAAGAAGAGTCAGTGTGTTGGGTTGATGGTATTTTTCACATCATGTGTTGCCATCAATGCCAATGGGGGAGATTGTTAGATATTGTAGTTGTGTTTTTGATATGTGGTTGCCATTAATGTCAACACTATTATCATTTGGTGTGTTAGTTGTTGTATATGTCGAGGATATTGAGAAAATTATAAAAGAAAGTATTCTAGGTTCCCAGTGGAACTGTGCAGGTCATGAAGGTGTATTGTTCACTACATTGAAAATTAACTAGTGTGGATTAAACGGTTTATTTTTTAGTGTATCTAGATCATCTACCAGAAGTTTCAGAGGTCCATGTGAAGTTTTGATTATATTATGGTCTGACAGTATTTTTGTTGTCTCTATTAGTGTTTTTGAATGAAGATTGTGTGATTCTATTAATCTCAGTTATTGTAGACGTTTCTTTGTTGTTTCCTATTATTCTTTGATGTATCTAGATCATTCTCTATCTCTATGGTACATCCACATTATGTGGAGATTTCATGGTTGAAGATCTTTTCTTGCGCATGTTCAGTTTTCATCTTCCTAGCTGACATGTTGGTGGTAGTGTGTTGTGGATCTTCGTGGTGAAATTAATTAAAGTTCTTTCATGTTGGAGATGTTAATTTGGGTCTCCACTATGTTGTGGCCGACCTTGGTGGATATGCATTAAAAAATTATTTGTAAAATTGGGCCGACATTACAAATATGTTTTATTTTCCTGGCCAACCAAGTGGTAATGAAATCTCTTGTAGCAGATATATAAGTGTGATTGTTTCATCGGTGTGTGTTTTGAAAGTGTACTTCATATGTTGAAAGTGCTCCTATGTGTGTATGTGCAAATATCATTTGATAGCAGAGCAGAGTGTGAACAAGATTGAGTGAAGTGTGAAGAAGGTTTTCTGAGCTTAATTGGAACTGTAATCAGGCTTGTGGAGAAGCTATTTTCTCAGTTCGTACCCTCTAGATTTTAATCCTATTCTATATTATTGGGTAGTGAGCCCCTTTTGTATTTGAGCAGTGAGCTCTAGGTAGTGTGCCTGAATGCATGTGCATTCCCTTTATTATTTCTCATTATAGTTTTAACAGGGTATAATCTTGTGGATTAACATCCACCGTGTTTTTTCTCCCTAACAAGGTTTCCACAAAAAAATTCTTGGTGTTCTTTGTCACTCTCATGTGTTATTTTTTTATGATTGATTGCTTGCTCATCAGATCTAATATTAAGTTAAGTTAGAAAAGTTTAAGTTTCCGTGACAACTAATTCACCCCCCCTCTCAATTGTTTGTCTTTGTTTTTACAACAAATAGGAGCTAGTTGTGATCATGATGAAGATGAAAATTTCTAAGGTACAACTTAGAGGCATATCCATTAAAGGTTTCATGGCACCTAAATTTCCTAAGAAAATCCAAATAGCCTAAGATCATTCAAAATATTTGTACCATTCTACCTAACCATTCATGTATTGACAAATATAGCTTCTTCTAAAAGGATACCAAAAAAGAGGCTAGCAAGTTATGAAACAATATAGTCCCAAAATAGTTGTGCACACGGCAACCAACAATGGAAAAAGGCATTGCACTATTTATCCCTTCTAGTTCTGACATATCACACAAATATTATCAGTCAGCTAAGATTTAGTGAGTCTAGTTTAGAAACCACTCTGACAAATGACAAGTCAGCCAACAATTTAAAAATAAAGGAGTTTATGTTCTATATTTACTTCCTACACATTATGAGCATCTTTATATTTAAACAATTTGGTCAAATGACTGAATGCTTAAGGGTTGAATGAATGTTTTTCAAAAGCTACACTCATCTACAAGATTTGGTCTCTGAAACATAATAGTAGTGTTGAGTTATGGCAGGCTAATTGGAATATCTAGACCACTATATCTCTTTACTATAATTCAAATACAAAACTAATAAGGATTAAATTTAGTTTTGCACCAGCTTGAGTCAAAATCATTTATATATGGTGTAGTCTATACATAAATTAAGTTTAAAATGTATGATTAGTGATTATTTGCTAAGATATATGACTTGTGATAATTTGATACATGTGTACTCAAAATAAGATTTCTTAACACCAAGAAGTGATCTAAAAAAAAACCATTACTTTGTGCATTTGGCTATCAGCTTAGATCTAGTATTGTGAAGCTCAGGAGAAATGCTCGTGGGTAAATACACCTTGTTGATGTTTCAAATCACTCTTTCATTTGTTCCCATTTTGACTATAGCTATTTTCTATTCTCATGTGTAATATTTCTACTTCAAATATTAAAATTAGGTGTTATAGTTGTTTCTCAACATGCAAGATTCAGTTGCTATCATTATCTAGTCTTCATCACATATAAAGTTTCATAATTGTGCATCCTTGCCCTGAAATAGAATTTGTATTATGTGTCACCACCGCCAAATTATTAGAAATTGACTCTTTCAATTGAGAACATGTATCCCATCCTTGCAAGAGGTAATAAAATGCATCTTTCCATTAAACATCGAACACAAATTTCCTAGCAATTTTTAAGGTATCATTATACTAAGTCACTAAACCCTTGATGATAGCCATCGATTCAAGATGAAATCTACAAAAAATCTTTTTCATGATAGTCTAGCCTCTGATAAAGATGCATAAAAAAATATTGATCAAGACAACTCACAACTTGTTTTATATATAGGGCTTCAATATGGTGTTGGAAACAAGAGGACATGTATGAAAATTGTCAGTTATGTCATGACAAATAGAAAAAAAAATGTAACGATCCCATTCCCTATTTACAAAGTTTGATTTAACTACAAAGATTAAATTTTTCTTTTTTGTATATCAAATTATATAGACACAATTATAAGTATCTTGTAAGAAAAACACCATATCTTGAAATGATGAAATTATACAATGTCATGGTGAATGCAGAAATATGGGTTCATTGAATTTAGGTCACATTGAATGCACTAAGATATTTTATTCAATGAGAATCCCAAAGATTATTCTTTGAAGTTACAAACCCCCAATATTTACTCAAATAGAAGCCTTGAAATAATAGGTTTCTATCATTTCCAATTGTATTAGAAACCATCTTTTGTATGGCATGACTTGTTTCAACTCACATAGTTAGACCCCTAACTATAAATTTTAATGTGAGTTTGCACGACACTAAACAAGGTGGATTTTAGGAATGTATTATGCATCTACATAAGCATCATATTCTATGTATAGCTTGTTGGCTAAGAAAGTTTGGAAATTTCTATTTAAGTCATTGCTGTTAAAGGGAGATTGCACATAGAAAACTCAAAGACCATTATGGTTATGCCCAAATTTACGTGATTTTCTAGTAGAGTGCTATATAATGGATAACCGAAGATCAAAACTAAATAGTGATATTCCAAAAACGACCGAACTCAACTTCATTGTGCAAAAACCAAACATTTTGTGAGCACGTTAGAAGGGAGACATCATTCCTAAATATTCGTTACAAAGAAACGTGTGATGCTTAGCCTTCCACAACCACGGGTAAAGAGGATTGATCGGTTTCATGCCTAGAAGAATGTAATTGCTATTTGAATTGAATGCAAAATAGAGTATCATCCAGATCAAAATGCCACTTATTTTTGATGGCAGTAGCTAAAAAGGGAAAAAGAAATTTATGTAATAGATATGCATAGAGAAGGGTTCAAAATAGACAATAACCAATCAATATTGACAAGAATAGGTTGTGAAACCCATGGAGAACACATGATAAAAGGGTGAGTGCTATGAATATGATGTTGAAGCCACAAAATGATGCATGGACTAGATGTCTACGATTAAAAGGAAGAGGTTATAGAGTGTGTGTTGCAGATTGGGGTGATAGGTATTGACCATCGCTTGTTACAAGATGCAAGCAAAACATTTCATTCAAGGGAAATACAATCAAGCTTAGCCAAGAAAAATGAAAACTTCAAAATTTTATACAATTTTTTTTTAATATAAAGATGGTAACAATGCATATCTTGCATTCTTATGGTGAAACTTTTTAGCATCGCTAGACATTTTCTACCTGCTATGTTGCAAGAATTGTGGTATCTTTTCCCCAAAGCTCCCAAATTGTCACAACTTGGTGCTATGATACCTGTGTAATTCTCATTCTAATACCAGCTAATAAAACATAATTAAATATCTAAATTTATGAATAATTCAATTAAATAAATAGAGACGATATATATACTTTTAAACTAAAAATTTCCTTAATGATATGGATAAAAAGATTAATGTTGAAAATTTGTCGGAAGGTTAGATCCATCTATTACTATTAATATTGCAATATGCAATCCTTCATTATCACATAAAATTAGAGCAATTATTTCACGAATTAATTACACGATCTTTAACGAATGATTATTTGTTGGATTCTAGAACTTTCTAAGATACATAAGAGTCTCTTTTCAATCTGTAATTCTAAATGTATCAACAATACAATAAGGAACTCATATATCAAATCTTCTTCAACAAACCCAAAATATGTTGTATAAACCTACAACACTGAATAAAGCAACCAAATCTAGCTCATCTCCCAGCCATATGACTGATAAGTCCAACCCCAACCTCAACACTAGCTCACATAGAGCTGCAACTTGTTCATTAGCACACACAAAGAAAATAATGGCTCACATAGAGTAAGTCTCACACAAAGCAAGGCTCACATAGAGCAAATGATGGCTCACACAAAGAAAATAATGGCTCACATAGAGCAAGGCTCACACTGAGCAAATAGTGTTAGTATCTTAATAAATCATTGGATTTCATTATTAATCTAAAAAAAAAACATCAACATAAACAACAAAATTTCTTACCTCTTTTCTTTAGATTTGAATCCCCGTTCTTTGCAACTTTTTTTAGCCTCTTTTCACTAGCTCTCCTTCCTCTTCTGAAAATATGTTTGCTCCATTATTTCCCTGCCTCCTTAAAACTCTTTCTTTTCCTTTTAATAGTGCTTTCATTTGAAGCTCTTCATATTTCTTGAAAATAAAATAATAGAGACTATACATTTTCTATAATAACAATTAAAAAAAATTACTTGAATCACTTACTTATTCTTCTAATTGATAAACTATTTTATAACTCAAACAACCTTTATTACAATACTTTTCCATAAAAAATAATCAATACTTCATGTTTAATATCATTCCGTAAGAAAAAATAATATTAATGTTAATGTTCATCATTTAATCATCATACTATATTATCAAATAAATATTCTAATAAACAAAATTAGCTATGACCCTACAACCAGAGACTCTCAAATAATTTTAGCTATGCCTCACATAATGTTTATTTCCAATTTTCAAGACAAAATCCAAGCCAAGCTTGAGATGTTGAGGTTTCCTTCCTTCACATAGTTGTGTACAGACCTTCATGATTATCAAAATTCAGTTAGTAGTCGTGAAGTGAAAACTCCCTCTAACCATCCTGAAAAGTATGAATCCACACCTCAAACTAACTACCAACCTTTCAAAAAAAAAAGGTTTTTCTACAACTTAATCCCCCTCAATCCACTCAAAATTTTGAGACCCAAGAGGCTGCTATAAACACAAAAAATTCATGTCTTTGTGGATAGAAATAGCCAATTTACACCCCTACCTAATACCCTTCATAATATCATGTTGCAGCTCTTAGACAAGAATTTGATTTCCTTACCTCCCATTAGAGCTCTTGATCCTACTAAGCCTTTACCTTCAAACTATAGACAAAATTCCTATTTGTCATTTTCATCAAAAAAATGGACATGATACAAAACATTGTAAGCATCTTAAACATCTTGTGCATGGCCTCATTGATTCTAATCATATTCAAATTAGAGGTTTGAATGATCAAGGTAATAAGTTTGTAGCCCCTCCTAATCAAAATTTGAAAATCTTTACCAATTCTATGCCAAATAATAACATTTCATTTTTCAAAGCTAGTGAAACGAAGATTGATGTGATGAATGTTGACATAGATGATGATAACATGAGTGATAATGAAGAAAACTCTATAGAATCTATGGTTGGATTTATTGAAGTTAAACCTCATAAGGGCCTAACTAAGATGCCATTGGACATTGTTTTATCACAACAAGAGATACTTAAACATGCACTTGATGGCCCTTTTTACATAGATGAAAGAATCAATGACAAGCCTACTAATGGGATATTAATTGATCCCGTCTTTCTAGAGAATGTGATCACTCAAAAATTCTTATTTGTGCATGAGATTTTTCAAGATACATATGAAAGAACGAAAGCATGGATAAAAATGGATAACTTGGTTTTTCTTGCCCTATGATAGGTTTCATAAATCTCCCATTAAAAGTTGGACTGAAATGATTAAATGTCTGATTCACCATCATCTTGACTTCAAACCAATTTTGTGTGTTGTTAGGCTATCCATGGCTTTGCTCCATGAATGTCATCTTGTCAGTTGTGCATAAATGCTTAAAGTTTCCATTTGGCAATGAAATATTTACCTTGCATCATAGTGGCTTTAATATTGTGTCTTCTAGTGGGACTTTCTCATTGGATTTCTTTTGGCCTAAGCCTATTGAACCTATTAGACCCCGTGAATACTTATTTTTCAAATCAAATCATAATTTTAAGGAAAAGTGCATAAAATAATTATCCCTTAGCAATATGCCTCAACCCATGATTTAGCCTCCTATCCTTGACAAAACCATGATTGAACCAAAAGCTCTCCCAAGTAACCAAAACTATCCTATGACAAATCCTTTACCTATTTCCTATAAAATACCATGAGATAATAAAAAACATCCTATTGTGCCTCCTAAATTCAAACAATTTTACAAATCTAAAGAGAAAGTGGTCAAGAGAAACCTCCCATGGTTCTTTCCATTTCTCCCTTAAGAGAATTAAAGAAATCTATGGTTGACAAACCCACTCCTACACAATCACAACTTGAAAACCAAATCAAAAGAAATTAAAATGCTAGAGTGTAGGATTAGATGTCGTGCTATTGCTCATTCATTACAAGCAAAAGAAGAAAATTAAAATATAGAAAACTAAAATTCAAACTTTTCTCAAGCAATGCATGATGCCTTTTCACCTTCATTGCAACATAAACAACAAAAATATTCTATGGATATTGTCATTAGAGCTCCTATAGTGATTAACTTGGATGATGATAATGAAATTGCAAAGATTGATGAATAAGCACATAATGAGTTGAATTAATTGTTTTCATCTTCTATGAGCTTAAATGATGATACTCCTAATAAGAGTGTTGAACTTGGTGCTTGTCCTAGCTAGTTTGGCACTTGGTGTTGTCCATTCGGCTAGTTATCTGCCTTATGCATATATTGATCAAGATTGTAATGCAGAGGACCTGCTATAGGTTGAAACTCATGTTCCTTACTAGTCTTGTTTTTGTTTTCTTTTTTATGTTTCTTTATCTGATTACATGTGAGTAATTTTATCTCCCATACTGTTCTGTTTGATGTATCTCTTCATGTGTATTCCTCTATTTGTCCCTACATTCTTATATATTTCATAAACATTTATCTTTTCTTTTTTCTTGTGTTTTCCTTTTGGAGATGACACAAGGATTGAGAAATTTAGGTCTCTTCCATGTTGATGCAAAATCGTTTTCTTTATTTTCACTCTATATGTGTCATTCTTCCTGTTCTATGAGTATTTGGGGAATGATGATGTTTTTGAGCTCTATAATATCATTGTAGCAAAGACATACTAACATCGAATCCATGGATCCCTTATGTGATTTTGGGATTTTATTTTGGGGGAAACCCCTTCCTTCTTCTTCATGACCCAACTTCATTTGGAAACATATGACTTGGCATAGGGCTTTCTGAATAAGCTCTCATGTCTTCTTTATTGTTTAGCATTGAATTATTTGCTACTTTAAAGTAAATTTCTCACAACAATGGTGCTAGTAATTTATTTAAAGTGGGGGCATACATTGTCAATATAATTTTTAATTTTTTTGGCATTCCTTATGTTTCATTATGTGATTTTCTTTCTTCTTGCAATGCATCTTTTCCTTCATGATTTCATTGGTTTTGATGCCCTTCAAGAGCGTGATATTTCTTTACATACCACTTTGCTCTTAGTAGTGTTGCTACGTGTTGAATTCCAAAATTTGTGAATCTTTTATCCTTGACTTGTCCTCTCTTGGAGACATTAGGCACAATGCTCCATAAGAGGAGACCTTACACAAACTAAGCAAAATCCCTTTGAACAATCTTTATTTTTATTTTGTTCATATTTTTTTAGCATAACACAACTTGTTAACCTTATGAAGCTTGAAGTTTATATTTTTGTGGTGCCTTATCAGAGTTATTAGAGATATAGCTTCGGTATGGTTAGTAAGATGAGAGCCTATAGACCTAGCATGAATTTATCATTGTATAGTGAGATCCTATAGACTTGCCATGAATTTCTCACTTAGCCACTTTTTGGGGGCTCACCTAGTGGACAACTTGACGTTCCATTAGCTTGGAGTGAGCATGCATTTTTTTTTGCATAGTGGAAACTGCCTTCCTCTTGTGAATGTTTTTTAAAAAATAGTCAAGATGTGTTCCACATTGTGTTGGATAGTTAAGGCTTGATCCACCCTTTTTTTTTTTTACATATTCATTTAGTATTTGATGTTGTATGATTGTGTAATATTGTTGTTGTTGCATACATATGTTTTGAATGTCTACTTTAGTGTGAGTTTGACACAAATTCATCCTCTCACTAAAGTGGAGGTTAAATATAGTGTAGAAAAATGTATCCCTTTTACATTTTCACACTTGTTTGGGCCCTCCTAGTTAATTTGGACTTAATTGTGCTTTATTTTAGTGTTGAAAAGTGTACCCCTTTACATTTTCACACTTATTTATGGATCCTTTAATTAATTGAGCTTAATTTATCTTGATTGGATCCTTAATTAATTTACCAAGCCTATTTGATTACATTTTCTGAAGAGGAAGACTGCCATTCATTAGTGCCTTAACATAACACTTCTCATTGAGCAATGTGTGTCCTAGGTTTAGGGACCTAGGATACATTCACCTAGGACCCATTCACCCATGGGAAAATGGGTCCTCCCTTAGACCTAGGACCTAAATTTAAATTATGTTTCTAGTGGTATTTTAATGTTTTTAAATCTATATTTCAATGTCAGCTTATGATATTTGAATTTTGGGAAATTAAGGATACATACCTAAAATATAAGGTTATTTCACTATGTTTCACCTAGCATTTTTCAAGATCTAAGAGAGCACTTCAAGAGAAAAATTATCAAAGTTTTATTGTAGTAATCAAGATCCAATTGTCATATCAAAGTATTCTTGCATCATGCATGCTTTTGGACCTAATATGGTGATGTAGGTTTCATGATTTAATCAAGCATTCAAAGAACTATTTCAAGTCAAGATTCAAGTGTCAAGATCCACATCCATTGAGGTTATTTCAAGTTTCTAATCTATACTCCAAGGTTTATTCAAGGGTTTTTTGAGTGGTAACATTTCTTTGTTAATTCTTCATTCCCTCTTTCATGTTTCATTTCATTTCAAGGTTTGATTACCAAAATGAGGTTTGACCAAGGCAAACCCCCATTCACCAGAAATTTTTTTTTTCCCTCTTGATTTATGTTTGCAGATTTAGGTGGAAGAAATCTTGAAGAACCTTTGAAGAGAAAAAATTAAAGAATTTGTCAAAGTTGCAAATTTTTTCATAAAAATTTTCATCTCACGAAAACTCATCTACATAATTTATTTCCACCTTTCCGAACCTAAAACCTAGGAAAATTGGAAGATTCAAATCTATAGGAAAGGATCCAAAAAGTTGCATAAAAACCCTTAGGACCCATTTGCCGTTGGGGGAATGAGTCCTAGATTAGCTTCAAAAACTAACTTTTGGTGACTGGTACACATCCTTTTTCCCTTCTCTGATCTGCATTATGTTTTCTGGTTCTTTGAGTATTGAGCTTAATCTTGTTATTCCAAGTTTTGGATTGCAATTTAGTGTTGATGTACTATTTTTATCTTTTCTCCCCAAAGTGTTGTTTGACTAGGACCCCTATCATGACACAAAAAAGGAAATTTGAAGATACACACCTTGAGTTGACTTACCTAAGGGTTGTAAGACAATTCTTTGTGTGGATCTCATTTCCTAATGAAATTGAGGAAGAATAGGTCTGCCATATTCCAATGATGCAAACCCATTTTTCTTCATTTCACTTCTAATGATGTTGAGAAATCTCTTTTGTGGTAATGGATTGTAGACTTAATGCTAACTGCCACTTGGGTCTTGTGTGGAGATTTTAATTGGTGGATATTGCTTATGTAAATTGTGGGAATTTTCCTTTCTACTAGACCACTAGCAAGTAAGAGGTATGGTTTTACATGTGCAATAAATTGGGCCTTTACAATCCCAACTTTGGAAACCATCATGTCTAACCCATTTGGCATACATGGAGAAATTTCCTGGATAGTTCTAATAGAGTCTTTAAACATCTTGATTGTTGATGAACTCTGCACAATCTATTTTTTCCTTTTCTAGTTGTTTCTCTCTTTTGGTGATGGAGTTGCCAAATGTGACCTTATTTGACTACTTCCCATCAAGTTTTGTGTATTGAGTGGAAAGTGAGTTCACCTTAGCCTTGTAAGTCTTAATTTTTTAAATACTTCCTTGGTGAGTTGTTGACCCACACTAGACCATATTAGGAAGATGAAGAATCTTAAATGTCATCCTACTCAACCAACTAGGTGGATTTTGTGGTGGAACAAATCTATTCAACACATGTCTCATTTCCTTTGCATATACAGTCACTACTTGGCCATCTTTAAGAGGCATATGAGGCTACCACATCAAATCTCCAACATGCCATGTAAGTGCTTACTTCCAACCCCATATCCCCTACTTTTTAGGTTTAGATGGAAAAGCTAAGGCAACAAAAGTAAATAACAAATAACCTGTCACCAAAAAGTATATACTTTGCTTGATATGGGAATAATGAATGAAAAAATGGACTTAATGAGGCCTTGATTTGGTGTTGTGAGGTGTCTACACATCCACGCTAGGTTTTGAACCCTTAAAAAATGAATAAAATATATTTATTGATGTCTTGCAAGAGTGTTGTAAGGTGTTGTAACACATCTTCACACTTTTCTAGGACCATAATGTTATAATTCACCTAAATAACCTTACCAAGCCTATTTCAAAGTGTTGTAAAGTCTTGTAACAAACTTTCACACTTTCCTAGGCTTTTCATCAATATTTACACCTTTCTTATGCTTTAAATGGACCCTTTATGCACTTACAGGCCTAAATTAAGTGTCTTGTTGAAGAAGAACTTGATAAACAACATTTAATACATCTTAATCTCTGACATCCACTCAAAATTTCCCAGGTGGACTAAGTCACCACCTTGGGAGACTTAGTCCCATGTGGCACAAAAATAAAAATTAATTCAAATTCCTTTTGGGTTTTTATTCTTTAATACCTAAGGTCGGCCTATGATGAGGAATTTTTTGGAATTAAGTTGAAATTGTGTATAAATATAGGGTTTTCCATATCATTTGAACTAACTCATCTTAATTCATAACTCATCATCATTCATACATCATTCATCATATTCTCAAGTCAAGCATGCTAGGTTTTTATCATTGCAAGTCATCAAGATAGATTCTAAGGACATTCAAGGGCAGATTCTACATGTTTTGATGTAGAAATTCAAGATCAAACATCATGGCAAGGTATTGAATCCATTGTTTCATGGTTTACTACATCTTTTCCTTATTTTGGTTTAATTACCTAAAAATGGGTTTGACCAAGGCAAACCCCCGTGCCCTAACATTCAACATTTCTCTCTCTTGTCTTGTGTGTTTGCATATTTCAGCACTTTGAGGGTTTGAAGATAATTGAAGATTATATTGAAGACTTATTGAATACATCTCCTTGTTGATCAAGTGAAAATATTAATAAAAAGTCAATTTTAGGCCCAAAAATTAGAGTTTCAGAAGTGGACACCTATGGAAAACCAGAGTGTAGACTGAGGGCTTCCATTTCCACTTTCAATTTTTTTAGAAATTCAGAAGTGGACTAAGTCACCACTAGTGATGGCTTAGTCCCACTAAACCTATTTTTTAAATATTTTTGTATATTTGGATACCCATTTGGCTGAAACAAGCTATGGTGTAGTTTTCTAGAATTTTTCAAAAAGTGGACTAAGTTGCCCAGCTTGGCGTAAATATCCCATCAAGCTTAAAAATTAGAATTTCTATAATTTTAGAGTTGCTTCAAGTTTGTAACACACTTCCAGGTGCACACCTTTTGTCTTACAACTTTCTATTTGGTTTTATTTTCATTTCTAGGTCATCTATCACATGTTTGCATACAACACTATATTTTTTTAAACAAGTTGCATTTCAATAGTTTTGCATTAATAATCAATAGCTTTCATTAGTTTTTTGCATTTATATCAAATTATTTAGGCATAATACATCTCATTTACATTAATCTTGAGTGTAAACCTTTGCATTTTGGACCCCATTCAATCCCCCTTTCTTCTTTTAGGTGAAAAACCCTAGAAGGAGCAAAGCATTGTGTGGGAAATCCAAAATAATCCTTTACACAACCATTCTTCCAAAGGTACCCAAATTAAAGCCAAAATTTACTATCCTAAAGTTGGATATAAGACTTCAAAGGAATTTTTCTAGGCCCTTCATGCTTGAAATATTTCCCATGGGAACAAGAAAATCAAGGATGGCCACTAGGTTCTTAAAGAGTTGTTAGATATTCTCCAAGCCTTTGTCAAACATTATGAGAAGGTTTTCACAACTTCAAAAAATTCTTTTGAGAGAGAGTGTTCCATCTAGGAGTTCCTTCAAGTTGTTTCCTATCATCTTTCTTTATCACAAAAATCCTTTCATGATCAACTACTCTCCCTTGTTTATCGTAAGGAGGTCATGAGCACAATGGATGAAGAAAAATCCCCTAGGTGTGATGGGAACTTCCATGTGGATTTTACAAGAATCTCTAGACTATGTTTGTGAGGATCTACATAAATTTTATTTGGAATCTTTCCATTCTAATTCCCTAGGAAAAATTATTAACAAAGGAAATATTAAACTCATACCTAGTGTTGGTGATCCTATATCTATTTGTAATAGGAGGCCCATCACATTGCTCAATATGTCCTACAAAATCACTCCCAAAGATTTGGCTCTAAAGGTCTACCATATCCTTGTTGTCAAAACAAGGACAAACAACTAATAGGGGGGGGTGAATTAGTTGTCACAAATTATTTAAATTTTTTCAAACTTTACCTAACTTAATCTTATATCTAATGAATGAATAATAAACCATGAACAATCAACACATCAAAAACAAAAAGAACACCAAGATTTTTATGTGGAAACCCTGTTAGGGGAAAAACCATGGTGGAGGTTAGTCCACAATATTATACCCTGTTAAAAGTATAAGAATAATGGAAATGCATGTGCATTCAAGCACACTGCCTAGAGCTCACTTCTCAAATACAAAAGAGGACTCACTATCCAAAGAAAGGTTTGGATTAAAACCATACAAATTGTGAACTGAGAAAATAGCTTCTACACAAGCCTAATTATAGTTCTAGTTAAGCACATAAAAACCTTCTTCACTCTTCACTCAAACTTCTTCACACTTATCTCACTCTTCTTCACACTCTACTCTGCAATTGAATGATATTCACACATACACACATAGGAGCACACCGAGCACACTGAACATAATTTACACCAATGAAACAATCACTCTTATATATTTGCAACATGAGATTACATCAAAAACTTAGTCGGCCAAAAATATAAAACATATTTTCAATGCCGACCCAAATTTACAAATAAATTTGCAATGTGAATCCACCAAGGTCAGCCACAACATGTAGTGAAGACCCAAATTAACAACTCCAACACAAAAATACTTTAATTAATTTCACCTTGAAGATCCACAACATGCTACAAATATCATGTCAACCAAGAACATGAAAAAGTGAACATATAGAGAAAAATCTTTGACCATGAGCACACTGATCAATGTGGATGTACCACAAAGATAGAGAATGATCTAGAAACATCCACAAGAACCAAGAAACAACAAAGAAGCATCTTCAACAACTAGAATTACAAGAAATACATAAACTTTACTCAGGAACACTGATAGAACCCACATAAATACTGTCAGAACACAATTGTTCACAACATGATCAAATCTTCACGTGGACCTTTGAAACTTTTGGAGGATGGACTAGATACACTCAATAGAAAACCCTTTAATCCACAACAACTTATGTTCAACGTATAGAACAAGACACCTTCATGACTTTCACAGTTCCACTTAGAACCTGTAACATTTTTACAATTTTCTCAATATCCTCGACATATACAATCTTCAATACATTAAATGCTAATAGTGTTGACATCAATGATAACCACATATCAGCAACACAATAAAAAAATCCAACAATATCCCCCTTTGGAGTTGATGGCAACACATGATGTAAAAAACACAATCAACCCAACTCTTAATTAGCACTTACTCCTCCTTAGATTCTGACTCTTCTTCCTTGACCTCTTCTGCATGAACTTCTCCCTACAAGACTCTTCATTCCAGGAAAGCAATAGTTTTTCACATTACTCTTATCCCCTTTTGACATCAATGGCAAAGATAAGCATTATCTTTCCACATACAAGATCTGAACCACATATCAACACATAATCACAACATCCAACAATCCTTCCCTAGATTGTTTGTCCTAAACAAATGGGTTTCATTAAGTCCCTGTATATCCTAGATGATAATATTTTTATCTGGGAAGGTGTGGAATGGGCTAGATGCTATTAGTAGAAGGTCATCTTCTTGAATATTGAATTTGCTAATGCTTATGACCACATTGAATGGAATTTTATTCTTGCTATGCTCCAAGCTTCAGGGTTTGGTCCCCGCATCATTCAATATGCCAACATATTTTTTGTTGATTCTTTTTCTTGCATTACCCACAATGGTTTCCAATCTCATTTTTTTGGACTCTTCTACTTTGTTCTCCAAGGTTTAAATCTAGCCCCCTCTCTCTATGTTCTTGTTGTTGAAGGATTTGAGTATCTTCTAGCTCACTTAGTTTCTTGTTGGCTTGTCATGGGTATTTCCCTACTCGATTAATTGACCCAACTTGTTAATATCCACTTTGCAATTGATTATTTCCTCACTCTCATTGAAGAGGCAAAAATTATCAAGGCAACTCTCAAATGTTTAGATATATTTTGTTAGGTGTTAGGCTCGGCCATTTAATGGCACAATACTTAATGTTACCCATAATATATTATTCCTATGCCTCCATGGCTTCAATATTTTGGTTGGAAATGGATTGGTCATGGTGAAATCTTCATATATTTGGGAATTCCATTTTTTTTTAATCTTCCTAGTTGGCCTTATAGAATTTTGTACTCTCTAGAATTGAAAATAATCTTGTCTATTGAATTACTAAGCCTCTTTTTCTTGCAGGGAAATTTTAAGTGTGTTCCAAAATTCTAGCAAACACTCATGTGTATTATTCCTTTTATTGGGATCCCTCTAATGCCTCTTACCTAAAGTTGGAGAAGCTTCTTCGAGATTTTATCTGGGATTCCTCTAATGACTACAAGGGATTTCATCGAGTTTCTTGGGTGTTTTTTTGCCTCCAAGTCATGAATTTGAAGGGTTAGGGTTGTTATCCACCCCCAAAAAAGAGTTCTCTCTTTGCATCAAATTAATTTTTCAAGCCCTCACTAGAAATATAGCCTAGTTTTTTTTTTGGAATTGCATTTTCTTTGGCTACCTAGTTCATTCACCTACGTAGGAGGGGATTGGTCTTCAAATCCTTCTCACCATGAAGGATGCAGTTCACATCAAAGGAAATTTTATGGAAAAAATCATCTGGCATGCCTTAGAGGCTATTAAGCCTTAGATTTTTTGGAATAGGTATAGTTTTAGAGAATCCCTTTCTCTTAATCAATGCATTCCCTAGTAGTATCCTCTTTTCTGATAGCAAGGCCACCATTTGGCTCAATTTCCATGGGTGAGGGCTATGTATTTTCATAAAAAAATTATCCAATTCCTGTGAGATTTATTCTCTAGAACTCCTATGAGTCTTATTTCTTGGGATGAGATTAAAGATAATTTTTTCTTTTCTCGCCAGGACCATGAGACTTTTACAATCATCATAGGAGCTATTCCTATTGATATGGTTTATAAAATTAGCATTCAATCTTCCAAACCGTGGTGAAATTTTTGGAAGTGGGGTCCTAACATTTCCCTTCACAACTATAGGCCACATCTTAGCTACTATTGACTTTCTTTGCATTTACCCATGGTCTCAATTTGAAAACACAAATCTCTCAATGTTTGGTTTTATATTTTGGATACTAAATTAGCCCATTTCCTTCATGTATTATTTTCTAAGGCTTTCCAGTAGGGTCAAAATTGAATCATATGAGTATTTGAGACCCTCATTTACCTTTTTACAAATAGTTGAAGTCTTTTAAACAAATTTTTTGGTTTTATCCTCGAGCTCAACAACTTTGGAATTAGATTCATGATTTCTTTTGGACCTTTTGGCTAGAGCCTTTTTCCTAACATATGGTTCTTTTAGGCAATTATCCTCACATTACCTATAGATTCAATCATATTTTGCATGATTTTAAGGTGGATATTCTCTTCAACATTTGGAAAGATAGAATTTTTTCTATTTTTTCTCACTACACAGTAGACCAGAATATTTCATTTTTTTCTAAAGGTTATATTTATTCTAATGTTTTATTATAGATCCATGTATGAGCCAACAAGGTTTCCCTAGACGTGTCTCACCTTCAATAATTACTTGATCATTGGGGTAATTACTCCATTTATTTCCTATTCCAAAGGTCGCTCGCCTTCTTGTGGGTGTTGAAAATGGAGGATTCTCTCAACTCATGATAATCAAGCTTCTTGACTTCAAGTTTCTCCATCGGCTCATTGAAGGGACTGAGGTCATAGGAGTGTGTCATAGTCTATTCAACCAGGCTCAACCTCACATCCCCCTTTGGGCTCTTCTCTAGGATGGCCTTCTAGGGGTGCTTCTATGTCACCTTCTAGTTGTCTTTTTATGTGGCAGTTTACTGATAATTTCAAATTATTTTATTCTAGAAAAGTCTCATGACTAACATTGGCTATTTCTATAAAACAAAAAAAAGATAAAAAAATATGATGAGGGGTGAGACCCCCTTATGTCACTCTAGACCCCACTAATGTATGGGGTAGGACAATTGATAGGGACCCATTTCCTCCACCTTTTGTTATAGCTCTTGCCACTAAGTGACCTTTTTGTTTATGTATTGATGGTTTTTTATAAAGCTCAATTCTATTCGTTAATATTTATAACATAGGGGGTAAAACCCTTGCAAGGTTTGAGGGCCACACACCCTAGTGGGGGTCTGGGGTAGTGCCTTCAAAAGATATTTTATATATATTTCTTCACTATAAATTTGAACCATTCATCATTAGGTCACATATCTAACAATAGAGATTATGGTGGATTTTCTTGCCCTAGAAAGTAACCCTTATTTTTTGTGCAATGGAATTGTATTACTCCAATAGATTGTATTGTGAGGAGACTATGATAGAGAGAAGAGAAAGTTACAATGGATGTGTTGTAGGTTGTATCCCTTCATTTTGCTGGATGAAATAAAGGAAGTACTAGTTTTTTTTGTGGACATAACCCATATTGGGTGAACCATGTATATTTCTCTCTTTGTTTTTGTGTGATTTTATTTATTTATTTTATTCATTTTATTGTTTATTTATCTAAGATCCTATTCCTAACAGATTTGATTTGGGTTTTTCTCCATGTAGACTCTTGAGTTGTGTTTTCGTATTTACACACATTTTTTATGATTATGCATGTACTTTTATTCTCTTATTAATAGAAACTAAAACAATTATTCAACAAAAAATAATTATATTGTATATTTTAATTAAGAAAATAATTCTAATCATATTTATTTAAAATTTAACTTTTAATTTTTAAACTATAGGCATTTTACTATTATTTAAAAATTACTTTCTATAATATTATATTTTTTAATAAAAATAACCTTCTTACAGAATAAGTTGCTACTATATGAAATGATAAGGTTAGAATATGAAATTATAGAAATAAGGAAGCTTTTTAATAAAATTTAATCTAATGGGAATATAATTGTTGTAGATAAGGGGGATTGGTTGTTCCGAGACCCTAGGTCACTGGAGGGTCCTAAGCAATAGGCTACCTTGATCTACCTCAAGCTTGCTAAGTAATTTGGAAAGGTTAAGCAGTTAAGGCCAAAAAGGAAGATCAATCTAGTTGCTACTATCCTTCTACTAACATGAATGTTTCATGGTGTGAAATGAGAAAATTCCTTGAGTTCAATTCATGGCTTAGACAACTTACTACCTAAGGAAAATAGTGCAGGACATGGAATCCAATGCATCATGATGGCATTTTAGTGGGGCATTGCCATCCATATGGAAAGAGGACTTCTAAGATAGATAGAAACACAAGGAATCAAACTAGTAGCTTAACTAATAGATTGTATGTTATAATAGAATATAAAGAAAGTACAAAAATGAAGTACAACAAGAAGGATACTTTAAATAGATATGCTTAAATTGACAAAGGAAAAGAGACAAGCAGACCTTTCTACTCGCGAGTTGAATCTTTGAAGAGCTCCACATGATAGTACTTACACACACAAGACCAAGGAAAATGTTGGGTCTATTTTTAGAAGACTTCCTTAGTTAGTCCCTCTCTTTGGTGTTTCCACCTCCATAGATAACCAGATAGCAACGATGTATAGAAAAATGATAAAGAGAGTATATTGGAAATGGAAGTGCCAAGCAATACAAAAAACACAATATGATACTACATAACACAATGATTCAAAAACAAGTAACGATGATGGGTGTCACCTTGATAGAAACATGTTCTCAAGGAAAATAGAGGAAGATGTGAGCTTGCAAGTTCTCCAATAGCAATAATATCACAAAAATGGAGAGGAGGAGCCAAGAAATGCCAGCAACTTGTAGCTATGATGAAGCTTGAAGTGTGGGAATGGAGCTAAAAGTGAGTGTGTAGATTGAATCCAAGAGTGAATTGATCCAAGAAGTGTGTAGAAGTTGAATGGAATGGAGGAAAAGGATTTTTTCTACATCAGCGGAGTAGGATGCATTACATTTCTCATCCAATAGAGAAACGTAAGGCCTTTGAAGATTCTAGAGGCAAGAATCCTTTTAGGAAAAAAGTGCAATAGGTGGAAATCCACATGGCATTTGCATGTCCCTAAAAAATTTACTCCATTCACACAAAAATAGTCTACCGAGTGGATAGGGAAAGGTGCAAGATGTTTGGATTACATCATCAGAATTACATTTCCTAATGTGAAGGGTATAAAAATGGAGAATTTGAAAGGAGTGCAAATTCACACCATTACATTTTTCCCCCACTTTAGCAAGCATATGCATCAGTGAATGCGAGGTAGAGTAGAGAAAAAGTTGAAAAGAATATACATGAACTGTCGAGGAAGAAAACCACAATCTTACATGGTCAGATGTATAGGAGAGAGAGAAATGGATCCACAAGTACTCGGTCCTATGGAAGGTGAAAAAAATATCTATAGGTGCTTGATCCTAGAGAGTTAGTTCAATGGGTGCTTAGTATTGTAGAGGATGTACAAATTTCCTACATGTGCTTGGTCCTATAGAACAAAAGTACTTTACAAGTGATCGATCCTGCAAAGGAAGCACAATAGGTGCTCGATCTTGGTGGGGAAAAAATGGAAAGATCTATTGAGTCTGATTGGCCCTTACAGGTGCTTGATTCTACAAGGTAAGCTTGACAAGGTGCTTAGTCCTCTAAGCTTGATTATAAAAGCAACTTCATAGGTGCTCAGTCCTACAAAGCAACATATTAATTTGCAAACAAACATGTTAGGAAAGAAAAAGTCACACAGATAGATAGTTATATCTTAGAACATACAATTTAAGGAAAATATTTCAAAAGGTTCCCTTGGGAATCCTTCAAGATTACAAGGGGCCCACACAAAGGGATGCTCTATTTAAAAATTGATGAAATTTTCACAAATGATTCTATCATCAAGGAATCCATTTGAAAGATTTCTATTTCATCAAGGAATCCAAAAAAAAGAATAGCCTTCTTGAAGGAAATTTTTCCAACTCTTTTTGCTATGAATTCATTTTCAAAAGAAAATATTGCTAAGAGGATCCTTATCGAAGGATGTGATTTTTGAAAAGTGAAAAAAAATTTAGTAAGGGATTTTTTGGCCACTAGATGCACCTCATTGAAAATTGGAGAAGTAGTAGCCCCTCCTTAGGATGGTGTGTGTGATTTGAAGGAGCATGTGATAGCCTAAGGAGAGAGAGGAGATACAGAGATGTCATGGCCCATGATACATGATGAGATCTTCATGTGGAAATGATGTTACACATATGAGGGATAACACATAAGCACCACAACATCAAGAATCAAGCACAAAAGAGAGAAAGATAAACAAATAAAACTAAGAAAAGATGAAGAAATCAAGAGATAGGGGGATTTTGGATTTCTAGGTCAGATTAGTTCTTATAGGTAACTCATGATATATGTGTGAAAAAAATATCACCAGTCTATAAATTTCCCAGAACTGAAGAAGAGCATTTGAAAAAAAGATAAAAATAAAAAAAATGGTCAACATGGAAGGGAAGCCTAAATTCCCTCAACACATTGCATCATCACAATTATCAAAAATCAAGTTATAAAATGTAGAAGAATGATGCAACATATAGAGGAAGGTTATGAAAAAGTTTCACTCTTGTATTCAAGAACTTATAAGGGTGAAATGTGTCCTCCAAGAACACACAAAAACAAGCATGGGGGAACACAACAGACATGCAAATATAATCTATAGATAAAGAAGAGGCACTCTTCTAGTCCTCATCAACCAAGAGGTCATCATTCTCCAAATCTAGATCATCATAAATGGAAGGAAGATGAGCCTACAAGGGTGGGATAAGAAGGGGATCACCCTCCAACTCTCCTATGAAAAGAGCTAAGGAATATAGACCCTAAATATCTTCTTCACTCAACTCCTGTGAGGTAAAATTCATTGATCTTGCAAAGATTGCTGATAAATTTGGGACACCATCCATTGAGTTAAACATGGACTTAACAAGAGATTCATGTGTTAACTGAGTGGAAGATGAAGGAGGCACTCAAGATCCACCATCAATCTCATCAAGAGATATGGTGAAAAACTCAGGGGATGTCAGGGCTGCCTCCATCACAAGGATGGTACAAGCTGAAGAAAAACACTCTCTCGAAAAAGGTGATCCCTTCTTCCAACCTCCATTAGAAATGAGGTCATCCTCCAAATTATGCTTCAACAAAGGATGTAGAATCCCCACTAAAGAAGTGGAAGGTGAGGAGGAAGAGGAAAAGGCCATGATGGTAACCACCATGGATTTTATCATGTCCATGGGTTGGGAAAATGGAGGGATGTTTGAATGGTACATCAAAAGAGGGGCTCCACTAAGGGAGTGATGAAAACCTACATCCTTTTGGGGTGAGGGTCACCAGTGTTCATGGGAGGACCTAGAAGAAAAATCAAGGTGATAGGAACTGAAGCTGAAGGAATGGGAGAAGGAGACACAATAGGAGGTGTTAAAATAAGAGCTATTGGCTCCCCTTCTTCCTTTAACAAGGTGGCATGTTTAGTATACAGAGTGGAGCAGGAGCACCTGGGAAAATACTAGGTTTCCTAGAAGTTTTGTTTGAAGTTATATTTTGGTTGTGTTATCTTTAGGTCATGCTGACCATTTTGTTAGAATTTTTTGGATTAGGAATAAAACTTGATCTGTTGTGATCAGTGGATTGGGAGGTGAAAAGCAGGGATGGGTTTTGAAGCTCTAACTTGTCTAGGTTGCCAACCTTGTCAAAGGTTAGAAAACACAATGGGTTTTATAATTTGCATCATTAGGTCATCTATGGGTTTGACAAGAAGAACTTAATTATTTTGGGGGCCTATTTAATACATGGCTCGACCATGAAATAGGGTTGGAGGCCTTATTGTTGGAGTGACATCTTGAGAAGTTGAAGGAAATAGCGTTCTGTGAGACACTTTTCTAAGTTTTGCATTCAAATTGTGCTTTAATGGAGTAATCATGCTGTTATTTTGTTTTTAGAATGTAGTGTTAATATTGTACAAGCTTGGTGTACCATCCATTAGTCTTTGTAGATCGTTTTCATCTGTTATTTGTAAATAGTTTGTTTTCTATCTTTTTCTGGCCTGAATTAGGCAGTTTTGAGAGAATGGAGTCCTAGAGCACTTCCCCACCGTACCAATTGTACAACTTTTTGGGAATAGTGTCTAGGCTCCCTTAGTGTAAATATGATAGCTTGTAGGGATTGTGTGAGTTCAGGAGCTACTCAAAATGTCTTGCCCTAGGCGAGCCAGGCAGGGTCCGGCTAGGGAAGATAGGAAAAGAAAGACACATATCTTGCAGGGGAATTAAGATATTGAAGAAATTCCTTTTTGTGAATTTTTTTGAGGGTCTTGGCAAGGCTTGGTGAAGAGGAGGAGGCTCCACCAATCCATTTGGTGTGAGAAATACTTGATAGTCTAAAAACAGCCTGGAAAAGCTTACAAACCCTAGCTTTTTGGCCTATTTTGTGAATGGGCAGTGTACGGCCTATTCAGGCTCAAAACTCCAAGAATATTTAAGGTATGGGGAAGGGAAACATGAAACCCAAATGAAAAACCCTGGTCTTTGGAAGGTTTAGAATAAAAATTGCATTTTTCTCTGTTGAGAGGCCTAATTGGGGTTCTAGGCTTGTAGCCCTTTTGAACCCTAGGAAGGGATTTTGTGAAAGCGATGGTTAATTGGAGTCTTGTGATGGAACAAGAACCCTAGTTTGAAAAACTTGAAGCTATTACAACATTTACAAAACCCTACAAGAATCAAATTAAGTGTTGAGAGAAATTGGCCTTTAGGAAGAGTAAGGGTCAAGGAGTGGAAGTGACAAAGCACCAAGAATGGCTTGGTAGTATGGAGTAATATTGATAGAGGGGTTGGCCAGTAATACTAGGGGTGCCTATACCTTTGATAGGACCTAAAGGTTATGGTGAAGGAGTCACCTAGAAGTTCTTGAGAGCAAGGACCTGAGCATGGGACTGTGAAAGTCTCATCCAACCCTTACCCTATCACTGAGCCTTCCTCTAGCACTTACACTCATGCACAAGTCAGTTTTCCTAATCACCAAATGGCAGTTTCTAAAGTGGATCTAGGACTAATTTTCCCAAGGGCGAATGGGTATTGAATTATGATTTGTCTACAAATTTTGGGAGCCTCTGCTACAAATTTCAATCCTTCAATTTTCCTAGGTTTCAAGTTCAAAAATCTAGAAATAAATTTTGCAAGTGAGTTTCTGTGAGATGACATTTTTTGCAAATTTGACAACTTCTCTAGTTTTTCTCTTCAAGAGATCTTCAAGATTTCTTCCACCTAAATCTACAAACACAAATCAAGAGGGAAAAATGTTTTTTTTTAGTGAAATGGGGGTTTTCCTTGGTCAAACCCCATTTTGGTAATCAAACCTTGAAATGAAATGAAATAGCATGAAAGGAATAATGAATGAACAACTCGATGTCATAAATCACCAAACCCTTGAAACAACCTTGCTCTATTCCTTGAGGAAATTTAGGGCATTGGGATTCTCTTGAGAATAAAGAGACTCATGAGTAGTGAATCCCCCTTCTCTACATTTTGGTGAACCTAATGTGAAAACACCCTCACACTTTCATAGTGATGCATCAAACATCAACCGATTTGTTTATGCATTGTTTATTATATTTAACTTATTATTTACAAAATGAATTTAATATCCTCTTTTAGCAGTTCAGTATCTAATTTTAGTCAAAGTGTTAATGATGTTCCATTTCATGCATGTGATGGTGACTTTGCCTTACCCATGCCACTCAGTGTCTTTGATCCTTCTCAAGAAATTCCTCTTGCTTTGGAGGATATCTTGTTGCAAGAAGATGAAATCATTGATACCTTTCTTAATATTACTCTACCTTCTCTTCATTCCAATGCACTCTCTTCTAGAGAAGATGCATTAGTGAATGATGAATCTCTTCTCTCTTCCAATGCACTCTCCTTAGAGAAGATGCATTAGAGAATGATGAATCTCCTTCCACATTTTATCCTCCCTAGATAAATCTTGAGAATATGCCTTCAAATAATTATTCCACTAGTTGTGACAATTTTGAAAATTTAATCTATGTCTTTGCTACCCCTCAAAGGCATAAGAGACTAGTCATTTACCTAACTCCAGCTAGTCCTTCTCCTAAAAGAATTTTTTATACTAATGGTGTTCCATTTGATAGTGATTCTCCTAATCTTTCTAAGGCTCCCTCTTATAGAGCGGTAGCCCATAATTATAATACTAGAAGGAATAAAAAAAATGTTGATCAACCTAATTATTTACCACATTCTAAACCAAGTCTTCCTTCAACACCTAAACCTACAACTAAACCACCTAGTGGTTACAATCTTGTCGAGCAACTTTATGTTACTCTGGCTAAGATCTCACTATAGGACTTGCTTCAGTCTACTCCAATTTATCAAGGTATGCTTCAGGAATCCTTGAAAAAGATACTCTTTCCTTATTCTACTAGGAAAGTGGATGTTAATGCATTGATAGCTCATATTTTTGTAGATTTTCTGAATATTACATTCTATCCACAAGAACTTCCATCTCTAGAAGTACAAGAGCAAGAAGACCCTCTAATGATTATAGTTAACATTAATAAGATTGGCATTAGACATAATCTTGTTGACATCAGTTCAGAACTCAATGTATGCATGATTTATCTACTACCTAAAATTAAAATTGATTCATCTTCTTTTCCTACTTCT
Organism: Sequoia sempervirens; assembly: GCA_007258455.2. Classification (NCBI taxonomy): domain Eukaryota; kingdom Viridiplantae; phylum Streptophyta; class Pinopsida; order Cupressales; family Cupressaceae; genus Sequoia; species Sequoia sempervirens. Next base: position 177,624,724 of record VDFB02271358.1, read on the forward strand.
CCTCTTGTTGTTTGTGGGTTCGATGGTGCAGGTGCACCAAGTTCTAGTCATTAAGTTAGAAAGGTTCAAGTTTGAGTTTTGTGAGATTGGGTTATTTCAATGTAATAAGGCCATGTCAAGGATATTTTAGTGTTGTAGGGGTCATTTTGTGTCATTTGGGAGATTAGAGAGTTTATAGTACAATAAAGAGTTAAAAAGTGAAAAGTTGTCAAATTTGTAAGTTACAAATTGCAACAAATTTGAATGGCAATGGTTAGATTTTTGAAAGTTGTTTCTTCAGTGGTTGAAGTCATTTGGGACAAGGTAGTTGGTGTATTATATGTTTATAAAGGCCTCATATGTTTGAGGTTGAGGTTGGAGAATCTGTATTTGAAAGTTAATCAATAAAAACTTCTTATTTTCCTTGCAAATTCTATCTTTTTCCAAAATTTCTGAAGTTCCTTTGAACTGTACGGTTCCGTACAGGGTGATCTTGCACTCTAATGGATTGAATTTGGTGGGAAGTAGGCTTAACATCATCTCAAACTTGGTTTTGAGTAATTCCATTTTTTTTTGTGCATTTGAGAGGCAAACTACTAAGCGTCAGTTTGTATACCCTATTTTAAGGGTTTTGAGTGCTTTAAAATATCATTTTAAGCCTTCCACCCACTGCATGCTTCTGTAAATTAGTGGAAAAACTTAGTTATGGTTGGTAAATATGTGTGCAAGGTTTTTGATGATGCCCTAGAAGGAATTTTGTTTGTTTTTGAATGAAAAGGAGAGGTTAGAGAGGGGAGAAGTGAGAAATACCTAAGGGCAGTCATTTTTTTATGTCTTTTTAAGTTTATGCAGACATTTTTGGAGGTTTTGAATGCATTGGGTTGGTTTGGTAAGGTATGCAAGTTGGTTTTTCAATAAACCCTTACCAAAATTGTGAAAAGAGAGCATTTTGGGGTTTGTGTTGTTAGAGGGCTTGTCATGCCCTAAAAGTGGTGAATTTTGTGGTTTGGAAGGCTGGTAAATGACTCCCAATGATTTTTTGAATGTGGGAGGAAGAATAAAGGGGGTTTCTTTGTTAATTTGGCCTAATTAGCCTTGTGAACAATGTAGTTTACTTATTTTGTGAAAGTTTTTCCAAAAGAGTCTTATGAGGGTTCAATGTATGTTGAAGAAGGCCTAAATGGGTGCCTAAAATGCTAGTTTTTTATAGAGGTTGTTAAAGAATTCAAAGAGTTTTGGTGGAGAAAGTAGGTCTGTAGACCTACTAGGAAGACTAGGTGAAAAAATAGAAACAAGCCTAGATTGTATTTATGGGAAGAAAGGAGGTTGGAATCCTTTTATATTGTGAAAGTGAGATGGTTGACACCCTGTATTGTCATCAGAGGGTATCAAAGCTAGGTTAGTAGATCTTTGAAGGTGATAGATTGAAGTTTGCAAAGAAGAAGGTTGAAAGTTTGTGTGCAAGGAAAAAGGTGTAATTGGAGGAGTCAAGATGCCTCCTAAGGGAAGCACTATTGTTAGGAAGATTGATCAGTAGGCTAGAGAGTTAGAAGCCTTGAAAAAGGAAATGGTTGCATTGAAGTCTATAGCCAGGGTTGATATGGATGAGAGTGATTATGAAGAGGAAGAAAATTCTAGTGAAGAGGAAGAGTTGGATCCAAAGGATGTGAGGATGTTGAAGCTTTTGAAGTCTATTAAAGGTGATGGACATAAAAAAATGAATTTTCCTATGTATGGAGGTAAAATAGATGGTGAAGAGCTCTTGGACTAGATAGGAGCCATGGAGAATTACTTTGAAAGTGAAGAGGTAGATGAATAACATAACATGAAGAAGGCTAAGACCAAGTTGAAAGGACATGCTTTGTTGTGGTGGAACTTTGTGCAAGATGAAAGGCAGATAAAGGGGAAGACCAAGATCACTTCTTGGAAGAGAATGAAGGAAAAAATAAAAGTTAAGTTCCTTACTAATGATTGTAATGTTCAATTACTTAGAAAACTTCAAAATATTAGGAAAAAGGACTTAGATTTGCAAGCATATACCAAGGATTTCTATAGGTTAAGTATAAGGAAAAAACATGAGGAAGATGAGGAAGAAAGAGTGGCAAGATATCTTAATGGTCTAAGATATAATATTCAGGATGAAATAATTTTGATGATACCAAAAATAGTAGAAGAATTTTTTAAAATGGCTATAAGAGTAGAAGAGAAAATGAAAAGGAGACAAGAGAAAACAAAAAGAGGTAGAGGCAGTACTTCTAGAGGGAGAGGAACTTTTTCTACACCAAAATAGTCCTATCAAGATCAAGAAGATATTGGTAAAGGTAAAGAACAAGGGGCTGAATCTAGAGGTGGATGGAGAGGTGGAAGAGCAAGTTTTAGGGGAAGATATATAGATAAAGGAAGAGGTTCTAATATGTTTTCAAGAAGGTGTTACAATTGTGGTGAGTTTTCCCATCCATCCTTTAAGTGTCCTAAAAATTTTGGTGCTACTTCAAGTGGGGGTGAAAGAAGAGGTGAAAAGAGATTTCAAATTATGCAAGAAGATGAAGAGGGAAGTGTCAATTCTCCAAGTCATGATTGTGAACTAGAAGTTGGTGAAGCTTTGATGCTACAAATACAAATCTTGAAGGCCTCCAAAGAAAAGGAACCAATGTAAAGGATAAATCTATTCAAGAACACATGCAAGAGTAAAGGTAAAGTATGCAAGGTAGTAATAGATTCAGGATCCACTGATAATATAGTATCTAGAGAAATGGTAGATAAGTTAAGTTTGGTAAAAGTGTTGGAAAATGTGCCTCAAGCTTACTGACATGAAACTCCTATAAGGGAAAATTTGATGAGACCCTCTAAATGTCTTATTGACTAGCAGCTATGTTCTAAACTTTTGAACAACTAAGATCATCGAGACTTTGATTTTTTCTTGCCAATGAGAGTCATCGGCAAGAAATGCCTATCACTATGAGTTTTCCATCTCATTCCACCTGGACAGACCTCTTGCCGATGGGTTGCTTCCTAGTGGTTATCGGGGAGAATCATGGCAACATAAGTCATCAGGGAGAGGCATGAACATTCAAAATGACTCATTCCGATAGAGTATGTCTCACTGAGGTTTTACACATTGGTGATGGATGTCATCAGGGAGACCCTTGGCTGATAGGTTTGCAGTTAGTATGAACTCTTGATGAGAGTGCTAGTCTTGCTGACGGTTTAGTTTATGGACTGTTGATGGATCTCCACACGATGAACTTTGGTGTAACCTCTTGCCAATGGTGTTTCTCTTGTCGATAGACTGGTCGAAGTAATATGAATTATCAGGTGTGCTTTCAATGAGAACTCTTGCCGATGGCTTTCCTCTCACTGATGGGTATGATTTTGGTATGAGTTCTTGCTGATAGCACTTGTCTCACCAACAACTTTGCTTGATGAACATCAGTGTAACATAAGGTTCTATAAGACTCTTAGCAATAGTGATGGTCTTGCCGATGGTTCTATAGTGGCTATCGATGTGATTTTTTAGTGATAGAGTGAGTCTAGGTGACAAGTTTGAACTTGATATGACTCTTGCCAATTGTGGTGACTTTTTCCAATAACGACAATCGGGCATTGTGGCATCGGGGAGACACGACCTAGTGTCTTACTGACATGTGATATAGTTTGAACGCCTTGACCGAATATCTATCCTACGTGGTCTATTTTGAGCCAATGAGAGAAGTAGAATGTGAACCATTAGTATTTGGACTATTGTGACTGTTCTTGTGAGGGAGATGAATAGATTGTGAGGAAAACAATTATGCTCTGGCAATGGTGAATGATGATATATAGTGTGAGATAACAAAGTTTTTCTTGATTGAACACAAGTTTTTCTGAGTGAATTCATTGGATGTTTCTGAGAGCTATTTTGTACAATATTGACTAATGAATGTTGCTACTGTAAATTGACATCAAAAAGTGAAGTTTGTACTCTGTATGTAATTTTGTTTACTGTAATACAAAGAGGATTTTCTTGGTGTGGTGGGTTTTTCTCCCATAAGGGTTTTCCCACATAAATCTAGTGTCCAATTGTGTACATTTTCTCTATTCTATTAATCCTTTTAAGTGTATCTTAATGAACTATAATTGTAAAATTTAAAGTCACGTTTGCATTCTTCCTTGAGGTTTTGACGTTAGGAGAGTTTGTTCCTCACCTAAGTTTTCCTTACAAGTGGTATCAGATCCTGGCCAATTATGTTATCCTTATGGGTACGTTGGGTTTTTTGAGTCAATTATGTTTAGTGGGAGTCTTTTAGAAGTCTTGTAATTCAAATTGTAGATTAAGATGGCAAGCATGTCAGGAAAGATTAAAATTGAGAAATTTAATGGTAGTAATTTTGAGTTGTGGAAACTTAAAATGGAAGATCTGTTGGATGATCATGATCTTTGGCTTGTGTCTAGAACGAAGCCTATAGGCATGAAGCAAGAGGATTGGGACCTTACAGATTGAAAATCAAAGGGGTTGATAAGGCTCTGTTTAGCAAACTTTGTTCTTCTAAATTTTCATGAAGAAAAGACTGCATCTTCTTTGTGGAAAAGACTGAGAGCTATTTATCAGGGTGAGTCCTTGGTGAATAAGTTGTTCTTGAGGAAGAAGTTGTACTCTTTGAAAATATAGGAAGAAGTGTCTATTTCTTATCATTTTAATGCTTTCAACATGTTGATTTCTCAGTTAGCATCTATGGGTGTGAAGATTGATGAAGAAGATCATTATATGTTGTTGTTATGTTCTTTGCCAGATTCTTGGGATCACTTGGTGATGGATATTGGGAGTATTACATCCACTTTTAAGATGGAAGATGTTGTTGCTTCTTTGTTATGAGAAGAGATGAGAAGAAAATCTTCTGAGATGGCGAAGGAGGCTCTTGCTGTTAGAGGCAGATCGAAAGAAAAAGGAAAGAAGAAGAATAAGAAGTCCAAATTGAAATCAGAAGGGAGATCAAAGTCTCCTGGCAAGAAGTCCAAGGTAAAGTGTTGGAATTATGGGCAACCTGATCATGTCTGAAAGGATTGAAAAGAGGAGAAAAAGAAGAAGAAGAGGTATTCTTCCAACAATGATTCTTCTCAGAGTGATGCAGATGCTTTCATTACAGCCTTGGCAACTTAGGCATCAGATGATGTCTGGTTGATTAATTCTAGAGCATCTTTCCACATGACATCTCATAGAGACTGGTTCACTAAGTATCAAAAATATGATGGTGGAAAGGTGTATTTGGCAAGCGATTCATCTCTGGAAATAGTTGGTCATGGAAGAGTCAGAATTCAATTCCCTGATGGAAGAGTGAAGGGAGTCAATGATTTAATGCATATATCAGGTTTGGCTCAAAATTTACTTTCTGTTAGTAAGCTGAATGATATTGGAGTGCAAGTCATGTTCTCTAGAAATGGCTGCAAGATGACTAGAGGCTCAATGGTGCTAGCTAGGGGTTTCGTATTGGTACCTTGTATAAGCTAGATACACATATTGTGCAATGCAATAGTGTCTATAAAGTCACAGAAGGATACTCATGGAGAAAAAGAAGAAAAAGTTCGATAGTGTGAACTCTATGGAAGTTAAACTTCCAGTAGAAAAGACTATGCTCTAGCATCATAGGCTTGGCCACATTGGAGAAAAAATTTTAAAACCTTGAAAAATAAAAACTTGGTTGAAGGGCTTGATGATTGTAACTTCGAATTCAAGTTTTGTGAACATTGTATATATGGTAAACAACACCATGTTTCATTTTACTTCAGTCCTCACAAATCTTTTGGTTTAATTGATTACATATATTCTGATGTTTTTGGTCTAGTAAATATTCCTTCTTTGTCTAAATCAAGATATTATGTATCGTTCATTGATGATTATTCAAGATGATCATTTGTTTATTTTTTGAAAAGTAAATCAGAAGTGTTCAGTCCTTTTAAGGAATTTAAAAACCTTGTGGAAAATCAGACTGGAAGAAAAATAAAATGTTTAAGGACTGAAAATGGTGGTGAGTTTTGTTCTGATGAGTTCAAAAGGTACTGTAAAGATCATGTAATTAAAGGACATAAAACTACACCCTACACTCCACAACAAAATGGAGTTGTTGAAAGGTTCAATAGAACAATGATGGAAAGAGCATGAAGTATGCTAAGCAGTGTTGGCTTGGAGGAGAAGTTCTGGGTGGAGGCTGTTGCAACATGTTATTTAATAATCCATTCTCTGAATTATGCTCTTATTGAGAAAACACCTTTGAAAGCATGGTCCATAAAGAAGCCCTCTTTGAGACACATTTGTGTCTTTGGCTGTGAGGCATATGCATATGTGTCAAATGAAAAAAGATCTAAATTGGAAAACAAGGCTATTAAATGTATTTTTATTGTTTATAGTGTTGGCATGAAATGATACAAGCTTTGGAATTTTGATATGGAGAAGGTTCTATACAACAAAAAAGTTATTTTTTGTGAGCTGAAGCCTTCTACTTTGGATCTACAGTTAGAGACAAAATTAGAAGATAAAAAGGATGTAGTTGAAATTCCTTTGACACCAGATAAAGAGGAATTAAAAATTCAAAATGTACCTAAAACTGGGGAGAGCTCAAGTAGTTCTAAGAGTTCTAAAGAAGAAGATCAACCTCAGCCTCAACCTGTGAGGAGGTCAACATGTGAAAGAAAGCAACCTGATAGGTATGGGTTTTCTTTGGTAGATTCTACTTGTGTGTATGCTTTAATTTCTAGCACTGATGAGCCTAGGACTGTGAAAGAGGCATTTAGAATGCCTGAGTCAAACTCTTGGTTGGAAGCCATGAATGAAGAAATGGCATCATTAGAAAAGAATGATACTTGGAGTTTGGTGCCCTTACCTGAAGGAAAAAAAGTTGTTGGCTATAAATGGGTATTTAAAAAGAAAATAGGTCTGAATGGCAGTGTGGAAAATTATAAGGCAAGGTTGGTTGTGAAGGGGTATTCCCAGGTAGAGGGAATTGATTATGGAGAAATTTTTTCTCCTATAGCTAAGCTAACATCTATCAGATTTCTTTTGTCACTTGCAGCAACGTATGACTTAGAGATTAAATAGATGGATGTGAAGACAACATTTCTTCATGATGATCTTGAAGAAGAAATTTATATGTCCCAACCTGAGCACTTTGCGGAAAAAGGTAAAGAAAAATTGGTTTGCAAGCTAAAAAAATCTCTGTATGGATTAAAACAATCTCCTAGAATGTGGTACTAGAAGTTTGAAACTTTTGTTTTGTCATTGGGGTTTGTAAGATCGAAATCTGATCATTGTGTGTACTAAAAAGCTGAAAATGATCATGTTCTTATTATTGCTCTCTATGTTGATGATATTTTGTTCATAGGCAATAGTAAGTTAATGATTTCTGATCTAAAATCTTAGTTGTCTACAAAGTTCAAAATGAAATATCTTGGTGCAGCCAAGTATATTATGGGAATGGAAATAACCAGGGATAGAAGAGTAGAAAACTTTGGCTTAGTTAGAGTAAGTATATTAATACTGTTCTGGAGAGATTTTGTATGACTAATTGCAAGTAGCTAGTTATTCTAGTTTTGCAGGGAACGAAGCTATCTATTGAAGACTATCCAAAATATCCTACTAAGATAGAGGACATGACCAGAGTGCCTTATGCTAGTGCAATTGCCAGTTTAATGTATGCAATGGTCTGTACAAGGCCAGACATTACCCAAGCAGTGGGAGTACTCAGTATTTTTATGGAAAATCTTGGAAGGAAACATTGGGATGCTGTGAAAAGAGTGTTTAGATATCTGAAGGGCACTTCATAATATGCTTTGTGTTACCATGGCAATTTGGTTGAATCACAAAGGGCTCTCAGCATTCGAGGCTATGTGTATTTTGATTGGGCAAGGGACATTAACAACAGAAGATCCACCAGTGGATATATTTTCATGATGAATGGTGGTGTAGTGAGTTGGATGAGTAAGCGGTAGGCTATAGTCACTTTGTCCACTACAGAGGAAGAATACATGGCAGCAACACATGCCTATAAAGAAGCAATCTGGTTAAAACATTTGTGTCGTAACATTGGGTTTGATGCAGGGATAATTACAATTCACTGTGATAGTTAGAGTGTTATTTTTTTGGAAAAAAATCCTACTTTCCATGCCAAGATGAAACATATTGATGTGTAGTATCATTTTGTACGAGATATGGTGGAGGATGGAAAGGTCTCTTTAGAAAAAGTGGATACTCTGGAAAATGTTGCAGATGCATTGATGAAACTAGTGAGCACAGACAAGTTCAGGTGGTGTGACAGTTCGATGGGCCTTAGTGCCCATGAATTTCAGTAGTTTTTTTGTGCTCTAGAGGTGTCAGTAAGATCTTCATCAAGTGGGAGATTGTTGGAAAATGTGCCTCAAGCTTACTGACATGAAACTCTTGTAAGGGAAAAGTCGGTGAGACCCTTTGAATGTCTTACCAACTAGTAGCTGTATTCTAAAATTGTAAAGTGCTCAGATCACTAAGACTTTGATTCTATCTTGCCAATGGGAGTTATCAACAAGACATGCCTATCGTTGTGATTTTTCCATCTCATTCCCCCTGGATAGACCTCTTGCTAACAAGTTGGTTCCTAGTGGTTATCGGGGAGACTCATGGTGATAGAATTCATTGAGGAGAGGCATGAACATTCAAAATGAATCATTCTAACATATTATGTCTTGCTGAGTTTTTACACATTGGTGATGAATATCATCGAGGAGACTCTTGGCTGATAGGTTTACAGTTGGTATGAACTCTTTTTGAGAGTGCTAGTCTTGTTGATGGTTTAGTTTATGGACTGTCAATGGATCTCCACATGATGAACTTTGGTGTAACCTCTTGTCGATGGTGTTGCTCTTGTCGATAGACTGGTCAGAGTAATATGAACTGTCGAGTGTGCTTTTGGTGAGAACTCTTTCCAATGGTTTTCCTCTCACTGATGAGTATGATTTTGGTATGAGCTCTTACTGATAGCACTTGTCTCACTGACAACTTTGCTTGATGAACATCGATGTAACATAAGGTTCTATAAGACTCTTAGCGATAGTGATGGTCTTATTGATGGTTCTGTAGGGGATATCAATGTGATGTCTTAGCGATAGAGTGAGTTTGGGTGACAAGTTTGAACTTGATATGACTCTTACTGATGGTGGTGAATTTTGCCAATAACAACAGTTGGGCATTGTGGCATCAGGGAGACACGGCCTAGTGTCTCATCGACATGTGATACAGTTTGAATGCCTTGACCAAATGTCTATCCTACGTGGTCTATTATGAGCCAATGAGAGAAGCGGTATGTGAAACCATTAGCAGTTGGACTATTGTGAATATTCCTATGAGGGAGATGAATAGATTGTGAGGAAAACGATTATGCTCTGGCAATGGAAGATGACGATGTCCAATGTGAGATAACGAAGTGTTGCTTGATTGAACACGAGTTTTTTTGAGTGAATTCATTTTATGTTTTTGAGAGCTATTTTGTACAAGATTGATCAGTGAATGTTGTTGCTATAAATTGACATCAAAAAGTGAAGTATGTACTCTGTATGTAATTTTGTTTACTATAATACAAAGAGGCTTTTCTTGGTGTGGTGGGTTTTTCTCCCGTAAGGGTTTTCCCACATAAATCTGGTGTCCAATTGTGTATGTTCATTTTCTCTATTCTTTTAATCCTTTCAAGTGTATCTTAATGAACTGTAATTGTAAAATTTAAAGTCACCTCTGCATTCTTCCCTAAGGTTTTGAAATTAGGAGGTTTTTTCGGCACCTAAGCTTTCCTTACAAAAGGTTCCTCATGAAACACCCTAAAAGGTGTCAAGGTTAAATGATGATCAATCACTTTTAGTCAATGAGCAGGCTTAAGTTGAGTTTCAGATTGGAGGGTACAAGGACAGGGTACTTTGTGATGTTCTACCAATGCAATATTTCCATTTGTTGCTTGGAAGGCCATGCCAATTTGATAAACATGTTGTGTATGATGGATGGGCTAATACATACCCGATTGAGCATGAAGGGAACACATTTTCTTTGCTTCCATTGCAAGAGGAGGTCAAGGAGTAGATAAAGACAACAAAGGTAATCATGATGGGTACTAAAGAGTATGTGAAGATGGGGGAAGTCAAGAATGATCAGTTGGTAGCCATGACAAAGGTTGTAGACACTAGGATAGAGGTATTACAGGTTGGTGCATAGTTAGATAGGAGAAATGATGAGAATAAGATATTAGGAAGTGACTTAGAGAAGGCCACAAATGCTTTTCTTGTAAAGACTCCAAACAGTTTGGGGAAGTGTGATGATATCTTGGTTGGGACAATACTTTGTCCACTTGTTGGAAGAAAGGTTGGTGGGCAGGTGTTTTCCATAAATATAGTGGTTAATAACTCTGATAAAATAGAAGAATTTGGGTCTAAGAGCCTCAGAAGAGATGTAATGGAAAAGAGTGAAGTGATAAAGGGTGCTTGGAAAATGCATATGCATGAGTTCAAGAAAAGCAAGGATGATGAAGGAAAAAGTTCAAGAAGTCAGATTTAAATGTTTGCTTGTAGGTTTGACATCAATTTCAATTGAGTTTAATGGTGGAAAGCATGAGGTAGGTCTATTTGCAGAGAAGAGGCATTGGCAAGGTAGACACAAGATCAACAATGCACAAACCAGGTATTTGGTTCCATGGAGGAGATTTCCAAGTCAAGAAGCATTTCTATCACAAAGAGATTTTGTGAAAGAGATAGGTTTAAAGCAGTTTAGTCCTCATGGGACATGAGGTTTCATTTATTGGGGGTGTATGGTGAAGGTGCACCAAGTTCTAGTCATTAAGTTAGAAAGGTTCAAGTTTTAGTTCTGTGAGATTGGATCATTTCAATGTAATAAGGCCATGTCAAGGAAATTTTAGTTTTGTAGGGGTCATTTTGTGTCATTTTGGGGATTAGAGATTTTATAGTGCAATGAAGTGTTAAACAATGAAAAGTTGTTAAATTTGTAAGTTGCAAATTGAAACAAATTTAAATGGCAATAGTTATATTTTTGAAAAGTTGTTTCTTTGATGGTTGAAGTTAGTTGGGACAAGGTATTTGGTTTATTTTTTGTTTAAAAATGCCTCATATGTTTGAAATTGAGGTTGGAGAATCACATTTGAAAGTTAATCAATAAAAACTTCTTATTTTCCTTGCAAACTCTATCTTTTTCTAGAATTTCTGAAGTTTCTTTGAACTGTACGGTTCTGTACAGGGTGATCTTGCACTCTAATGGAATGAATCTAGTGAGAAGTAGGCTTAACATCATCTCAAACTTGGTTTGGAGTAATTTCATTTTTATTTGTGCATTTGAGAAGCAAATTACTGAGGGTCACTTTGTATACCCTGTTTTAAGGGTTTTGAGTGCTTTAAAATGTCATTTTAAGCCTTCCACCCATTGTATGCTTCTGTAACTTAGTGTAAAGGCTTATATAGGGTTGGGAGACATGTGTGCAAGGTTTTATGTGTAGGGGAGGTCTAAATGATGGTTTTTGATGATGCCCTAGAAGGAATTTTGTGGGTTTTTGAATGAAAAGGAGAGGTTAGAGGTGAAAAGTGAGAAATACCTAAAGGTAGTCATTTTTTGTCTTTTTAAGTTTTTGTATACTTTTTTAGAGGTGTTGAATGCATTGGGTTGGTCTAGGAAGGTCTTCAAGTGGGTTTTTCAATAAATCCTTGCCAAAATTGTGAAAAGAGAGGTTTTTGGGGTTTTTGTTGTTAGAGGGATGGTGCAGGAGCACCTAGGAAGCATTAGGTAGCACTAGGAAAATTTGTGGGCCTAGGATGAAATTTTGTGGTTTTAATGCTTTAAGTTCATGTTGACCATTTAGTTAGCATTTGAGGTTTATGAATAAGTCTTGATCTGTTGTGATCAGTAGATTAAGAAGTGAAGAGGATGGATGGGTTTAGGAACTAAACTTTCTTAGGTTACTAACAATTGGCAAGAATTGTAAAACACAGTGGGTTTTACAACTCTTACTTTTAGGTCTTGGATAAGTATAACCAAGGAAGATAATTGATTGAGGGACCTTATTTAAGGGGAGCCTCGACCTGCGAGTGGGGTTGGAAGTCTTGTTATTGTGTAAACACTTAGTGGTTTGAAAGAAAACAATGATTTTGTGTATCATTTTCTAATTTCTAACTGAAAGTAGGGTTTAAATGGATTGAATCTATTACTATTTTGCATGTAGGATGTAGTGTTGATAGAATACAAGTTGTGTGTGCCATCTTCTAGTCTTTCTGATTCGTTTCCATTCATAGTTTGTAAGTAGTTCACTTTTACCCTATTGCTAGTCTGAACCATACAATTTTGAAGAAATGGAGTGCTAGACCACTTTCCCACCATACAAATTGTATGGCCCTTTGGGAATAGTGCCTAGACTCCATGTTTGTACATATGGTAGGCTGTAGGGGTTGGGAAAGGTTAGGAGTTGTTGGAAAGATCTTGTCCTAGGGGAGCTTGGCAGTACCCAGCTAGGACAGTCAAAGAGTGTAGAGCACTAAGGTTGCAGGGGTGCCAGTCTCCTAGTGAACCACGGTGTGGAGTGGATGTGGATTTCCTTATAGAGGCTTGGTAACAAGGAGGAGGCTTAACACAAACCAGGAAGGGGCAAACAACTGACTGATCTCAAGGAGGTCAGAAACTGGCTTAAAACAAGCCTAAATTTGCTAAGTTAAGGGTTGGAGCAGTGTATGGACAGTGGAGGCTCCAAACCCCAAAAATATTCAAGTTGTGGGAAAGGTTACCATGAATCCCAAGAAAAGAATTGGGTTCATTTGGAGAATTTGGGCACACTTTCCACTTTTCTCGAGTTAGGAGGCCTAATTGGGGCTCAAGGGCTAGTAGCCTTTTTAAACCCTAGAAGAGGGTTTGGTGAGAGCGATGGAGAATTAGATATTGGTGGATGATCAAGAACCCTAGGGTAATGATCTTGAAGCTATGGGATACATCACACACCCCTACATTGAAATTAGTGAAGGTTGGAGATTTAGCTAGCCTTTAGGAAGATTAAGGGCTAAGGAGAGAATGGCAGAGAGAGCACCAAGATTGGCTTGGTTAGGGAAATGGAGATGATAGTAGGGTTGTCCAAGAGAACCAATGGTGACAAACAAGCATTAGGTCCTATAGGTTAAGGTGGTGGAGAGTGACACCAAAGGGGTTCGCCAAGGTGAGACCCAGAGCATGGAACAATGAGTGTTCCATCCAACCCTACCCTACCAAGGGATTATCATGCCCTAAAAGTGGTGTATTTTGTGGTTTGGTGGGCTAGTAAATGTTTCCCAATGATTTTTTGCATGTGGGAGGAAGAATAAAGGGGGGTTTCTTTGTTAATTTGGCCTAATTGGCCTTGTGAATAACATTGTTTGCTTGTTTTGTGAAAATTGTTCCAAAAGAGTTTTATGAGGGTTTGATGTATGTTGAAGAAGGCCTAAATGGGTGCCTAAAATGGTGGTTTTTTGCAATGGTTGTTAAGGAATTCAGAGAGTTTTGGTGGAGAAAATAGGTCTGTAGACCTACTAGGAAGACTAGGTTAAATTGAAAACAAGCCTAGATTGTGTTTGTGGGAAGAAAGGGGGTTGGAATAATTTTGTATTGTGAAAGTAAGATGGTTTCCACTTTATATTGTCATCATTCAATAATACTGGTCAAAATCCTTTAGGCATGATAGTCTTTCTTTTAAGTTTGGGACCCATTTTTCATGTCCACCCTCATATATGTAATGTCAGAAAAGTTACCATATAACCTTCTTCTTGGTAGACCATGGATTCATGGTATGGGTGCAGTACCATCTACCTTACATAAATCTATTATGTTAATTTTTAATAATCAAGTAGTCACAATTAGGGTTGACCCTGAGGCCATACACTTGTGTGAGATGGTAGTCGTTGGTCAGGCTTCAGTTGTGCCTACTCTTATCCCTTCAATGTCTTTCGATGCATTGACGTCTGATCCAGTAGTACCTATCACAAGGAATTCTCTTGAGATAGATGTCCCTAAAGAAGATCCTTCTAAAGCAAGGAGTGCTATGTATGCTCCTTCTACTTCTCAAAATAATGCATGTCTTGGTTATGATTGGGGTTCTTTAAACTTTACATAATCCTTAATCAGAGAATATAGAGTTGACCCAATCCACCTAAGACTTCTGATAACATCATCCAAACTTGCTATCAAAGATGAATATTCTTTTTTACCATGGGATAATGTGAGAAATAGTTGTAATGTCCTTAATTTTGATTCCCTTCCTTTTGAGGAAGATGATTGTGATTCTATTAAATAAGCTAATGTTGGTATTCATGTCAAGAAGTTCGATGGTGATCCCATAGAGGAGTATAATCCCCATTGTTGGAACAATGCTCTCTATGAAGATCCTTCTCCTCAATATTTGAAAACACGTTATGGCCATGGCTTTAAGCTTGTCTCTAAATATGGCTATGGGTGCAAAGTTTGTGGGTGTAATGAACAAGGAATTCAGATCCCTATAGAATATGTACCTTGTAAACATAATTTGGGGTTGGGTTGCTCGAATGAACAATCTAAATAGTGACCATGGTTGAATTTCAACATCACTCTTGATAAACCTTGTTCTCTTGAAGTGATTCATCCTCCATTATCCACTATCTTTGTGCCTTCTTCTTGTGAGTAGTTAAAATTTTCTCCACAAGAGAAAGGGTTGCTTCTTGCTCCTCATTCTTTTTCTAAGCGAGAGCATATTTTGTTGAGGCTACTTACATCCCACTTAATCACTCTTCCTCCTCCTACACATAAGAAATTTCATAATCACGACAAATAAAAACATTCTTTCTGTTCATACCATCGAGTGCTTAGCCATTCCACTAGTGAATGAAAGGCCTTGAAGGACAAGATACAACAACTTCAAGATCTTGGTGTCATAAATCATTTATTTGTTGATGCACTTGCCTCTTCTTCAAATGATAAGTGATATTGAGGTCTACCTCTATCCTATATGTTCTAAGTATCTTGCATGGTTCTCCTCCCCTATATGGTTCTCCTCCCTTTCTCTCTTTTCTCCTCAAATTGTATATACCAGATCAAAGATCTACATATTGTCCATCCTAAGTATATACCTCTTTCTCTCTTTGACATTGATTGCTTCCCTATCTCTTGTATGTATTCTTCTCTTGAAGCGA
Source organism: Sequoia sempervirens (assembly GCA_007258455.2). Lineage (NCBI taxonomy): Eukaryota > Viridiplantae > Streptophyta > Pinopsida > Cupressales > Cupressaceae > Sequoia > Sequoia sempervirens. The sequence goes on from VDFB02271358.1 coordinate 177,639,871, forward strand.
CCAATCCTTACCTTCTTCTCTCCATTTAAGAATTCTTCTATGTATTATTTCTTAATTTGGGGATGATGCATAGTATTGAGACAACCTTCTAAATCGAGTTATCTTTCACTTTGTTGACTCAAATCCTTTAGCTTTTTATGTTTCTGCATGTTTATCTTTTTATATGTTCTAACCCCATGATGTAGTGGATTTTTATATTCTAACTTTGTTGTCTTATGTAGATCTTTATTTCCTAATGTGCTTCTTTTGTAGGTCTTTGGCCTAGGGGCATGCTTCCTTGGTTTAAAGAGTTATCTGCTTCCTCTGTAGTATCCTTTTGGTATCATGATGTTATTTATGTTTAGTAGATTTCCTTTAGCATGCATATTAGTGTAGATTCATATGCCCATTAAATTGGGGGAAAAATGTAATGTCGTAAAATTGAACCCCTTGCAATTTCACATACATTCTTGTATCCACTATAGTGTCCACTCCTTTAGTAAATTTGTAGGATCATTTTAGCCCATACATTAGCCCTTTTCCCTCTTAGGATGCTCGAGACCATTTTTCAGTAGCTACCTTCACGTGTCAGCTTTGCATCAAACCTTTTTATTTTCCTTTTCTTATCATTTTGTAGCATGATGTGTATGGACATTATCACGCCGCATGGACATCCATGTGCTGCGTTAGCATCCTGTGACATTTTGACATTCAAATGACCATTTTCGAGTACCTTACCACTTGTGTGTTGTGTAACAGCCTGGGATGCCTTGTAATAGCTTAGGAACCTTATTTTCCCTCCTTTTCTCTCTTTAAAAGTGATCTTTTCATTTCATTTCCTCCTCTGGATCTTTCTAGTTTTTTCTCTTTCCTTTTTCTCTTCCCTTGGTCTTGCTCTCTTTCTTTCACAGCTCACTACAATAGCACTTTGCATTCTCACAACACCCTCTACAACTCTCTTGGCTATCACAACTATCTCTCTTTTTGGCTTCCTTAAGCCTTGCAGTTGATATCTATCTTACCTTATGCTTGTGAGCTTCTTTAGATTTCTCACATCACCTATCTATTGCATCTCTATTTCATGATACGGGTTCTCCTCCTTGAGCAATGATCTCTTTTATCACTCTTGCTTACATTTCATGTTTGCTTATTATCTCTATCTATCTAGCTATTTGCGGAGGCAGGAACACCAAAATGAGGGTTTGACTGAGGAAAACCCCTAAACAGCCCCAACATTTTCCCCTGGTCTTATGTGTGTAGGTGTTGAAAAAATCTCTTTGTTGGAGGCTTCAATACATGGGTTATTGTGAGCATTTTCTTTCTCTATCCTCTTTAGTTCTATCATTTAATTTACTTTATTATATTTCTATTTGTAGACATCCAAATTTGACCACTCTTGTATGGTCAAATCCATCCCCTTTATTCATCTATTTCACATTCCCTATTGACATTAATTAAATGATTTATTTATTTAATTTTCCCCCTTTTCTAACATTCCTATCCCCCTTTTCTAACATTCCTATGGTATTTAATTTAAATAATTAAATACTTTACCTTTAGCTCCCTTCTCTAAATTAAATAAATTTCTTAATTTATTTAGTTTAGTCACTTTACCTTTTGAATTTAAGTCAATTTTAAATTTAATATTTTCTCTCCTTGTCACATCCTCCATAATTCTTTTTAACATGAATTAATTTAATTAATCTTTGATTTAGATGTGCACACCCTTAATCAGGATTAATGTCACATCCTCCATAACTTGCAACTTGCATCTAATCTTTCATTACCCTCCTCAATCACCTATTTGCACAACCTTAATCTAATCATCATGCCGTTTATGGAATACCTCCAAGTCAACCATCATAAATAATTTCTTCATTTATCCAAGACAACCTCTTCCCTATGTGAATTAAAAATTCACATTTATTTCCCCAAGGCTCTCCTGTCCCCCATGTGGGTTGTTGAGGAATTCTAAAATTCCTCATGTGTCACATCTCCCACATGGGGACAAGGACTTTATTAGGAGACCTTGTCATATCCCCAAGGTACTTCCAAGTACCTTCTCACCATGTGAATTAAAAATTCACATTTATTGCCCCAAGGTTTCTCTCTTTCCCATGAGGATTATTGAGGAATTCTAAAATTCCTCATGTGTCACATCCTTCCCACATGGGGACAAGAACTCCCTTTTTGAGGAAATCTTCTCCCAATACCAAGGTACTTTCAAGTACCTCCACATCAAATGCCCCCTTTTACACCCCATTGCCACATGGAAAGATGTGAAGGCTTGTGAGTCATCAACTCACCATAGCCCTTCATCTTGTCCATATTGGCTAAATATTATCCCTCCATTTCTAAAAGAGCATTTCCCCTAAAAATAGAGGATTTTTCCCTCATTTGATTCAATCACACATTCAACATTGAAGCCTTCAAGCTCTCAAGCATTCAAGCACTCATATTGCATTCACCATTGTTGCAAATTTTCAAACTCATTTTCATCCATTTTGTTCATCCCATAACATACCCACTTGCATCATTAGAATCCTCATTCCATCACAATCATTTTGCATCCATTTTCATGTGATTTTCTATCCAAAGGAGCACACAAATGATCTATTCAATAGGGCCAACCAACCAATCGACTTGGGAAAGGTAAACAATTGATTTTATCTCTCTTTGTTCAATTTTAACTAGGCCAATCTTGAGGTGTTGTTTTGTGTTCTTTCATTTAATTTTGTTTTTTTTTTAATTTGTAGGGTTAGAAAAACACACTACACACATTTTTGGAATGCTTGATGGGACCCATAGACAGGTTTGTTCTTTCATGTTCTCTGTTGTTTGAAGTTTTGTAGGTTTAGGTTTACAAATAGGAAAATTTGCAAATTAAATAGGAAAATCTGCTCCTAAAATAGGTGAACCTACACCTATAGGGGTGAACCTACAACTATAGGGGAAAAACTACAACTACAGGGGAAAACCTACAATTGCAAGGGTGAATCTGCATATTGCAAATTCACCCATCTATCTAGTTTGGGTGATTTTTCTCTCTATTCTGTAGACAAGAAAACCTACGACTGTCTTGGGCGAATCTACTTTATACAAATAGGAAAACCTATACCTGAAAAGAGCGAATTTTCCTTGAATAGGGGTGAATCTTTACTCCAGAATGGGTGAATCTGAGGTAAAACAAAGACTTAATCTTTCAATTTTCACTTCTGTTTTGGTTTCATTTTTAGGTACTCACTTGCTAACTTGTCTTTATGTGAGTGTGCCTCATTTTACTAATGTTTCATTTAGCTATTCTTGTTCATTTCAAGTCCAGAGGTAGAAAAATACTAACGTATTTGTTGTAGAACAAGCAATCCAAGAACTGTAGTTAGTTAGTTTGTTATTTTTTTACATACTAATCTAGGCACACATAGTTTTAAGTAGGGGGGTTAATTTACTTGCATGCTATGTTTGTGGGTGGACTATTGACGTATCCAATCCCCTTGTGCTATTTGGTGATCCTAGGTGATGAGAAATCATAGTTCACTCTAGTCCATTTGTGTTTACCTAGGAGGTACTAGTGTGTCTAAACTCTCCTCTTGCGCTATGTGCGAGTCTGGGGACCAGTTGAAATGTCTAGTATCTTCTTCCTTTAGTGGGACTTACTCAAGATTTCATCACCCAATGGATGATTCCAACCACATGTTACCATTAAGGTATATAAAAGCGGGAGAGCGAAAGCTTTATCTCAATCTAGTCGCATCATTTCTAGCAGAGCATCGAAGCTAGGGGGATACCTAGATAAGATGTTAAGATTTGGTGTAGTGCAAGGGATGTAGATTGTACCCAAAAGTTACTCACCATTTACTCCCTTGGGTTGAGATAGGAATCCTCATGGTGGGCTATGATAGTCCTCAAGTGAGAGTGTGAAGGTGAGCCTATGGTGTCTGTTGATGACCCTATGCCATTGAAATGCTAGTTATCTTCCTTCATGAGAAAGGGTGATCTAGAGAACTAACCTAGTATCATGGAGTACTAACCTTGGGTTACCCACTCAAGGTGGTGAGCCTACATCAAGTTTGCAAATCCTTAACACTAATTCTAGGATTATGCTGCTAGGTGTGTTTTCTTGTGCGATAGTAGTACATTTCTTTTTAGTTGAGTTAGCCTTGCCTTTTGTCTATTGTTTGCATTGCTTTTTTGTCCTTTGCCACTATCAGCCCCTGCCTTCAGAGGCGAATTTTCCACTTATAGGGGCAAATTTGCACTACAGATAGGTGAACTTTCTTTGCAAAAGGGAAAATATACATCCTAGTCTAGTTCGGGTCTCACTATTTGGGCGAATTTTCCTTTCTCAAGGACAAATATACTTATGGGTCACTTTCTCAAGTGACCCTATTTTCACTTGTTTCTTGGACCAGGTGATTTTGTTCATCCATTAGGTGAATTTTTGAGTCCCCATTCATCAAATTTCCCTAGTTTTCTATTGTTTAGGAGAATTTGGTCCTTTCTTGGGTGAATTTGCTACTATTTTGGGTGAATCTATACCCTAAAGGGGCAATTTTGCTTGCTATTTTAGTCCCTATCAATTCGTTGAGTCATCAAATTCACCTATCCCTTATGTTTGGGTGAATCTATCATCTATTTGGGCAAACCTGCCACTAATTTGGGTGAACCTATCACTAGGTTCAGCGAATTTGCTCCAGACAACACAACCCCATCTTCTATTCATCCATTTTGAGAGTTCATTCACCCGTTCTGAGAGTTCATTCATCCATTTAGTGATTTTGTTCATCTATTTGGAGAGTCCATTCATCTGTTTAGGGAATCTATTTCACTGTCATGAGATTTCATTTCTCTATTTGACCAGTCTATTTCTTTGTTCATCAGGTCCGTTTATCCATTCGTCAAGATCGTTCATGCATTTTTATAGCCTGTTTCCTTGTTGTTGTAAGTTAAAGTGAACTTAACTACTATTTAGGCTAATTTGTCAGCTGTTTAGGTGATTTTGATACCTTCTTGGGAAAACTTATCCTCTGTTTAGGTGAACTTGACCTCTGTTTGGGTGAACTTGACCCCTGTTTGGGCAAATCTAATCCCTATTCAGGCAAACCTGACCCCTTCTTGGGTGAACCTAACCCCTTCTTGGGTGAACTTGACCCCTTCATGGGAAAACTTAACACCTATTTGGGCACACTTGACCCCTAATTGGGTGAACCTAACCCCTGCTTGGATGAACCTGAACCCTTCTTAGGTGATCCTGTCCTCTATTTGGGTAAATCTGACATCTTTTTGGGAAAACTTGCAACCTTGTTAAGTGAATTTGACTTGCAAATTCACCTGTTTCTTGAGTCACTTTTGTTTTGGGTGAACCTACTTAGTACAAAGGTGAATTTTCTCCCATTATCCCAAAATGTAAATCCTTTTGACCACTAAAAGCATGTGTTTTTCCAAGTTCTTTGCCACGATAAAAAATTCTTTATCACCATCTATTTTCCTATCATCTTCATTCTTATCCATCTGCATCCACCAATGGTTATCATTTCATCATTCAAATCATCTAAGTGCTTCTTGGGACATCCTTAGGTTGCATATCCATCATTAGTTTCTCAATCTGAATCCCTTAGAATTTCTTTATGAGGTTTCATCCAAGTTGGCTTAGGAGTCTAATCTCAATCATTATTATCTATCACTGCTTAGGATTGTCATCCATGCTAAGTCAGTCATCATCCTCAACCCAATCAATCTACTTCCATATTAAGGTAGATTTGATGCCATAATCATCCTCTTTATGGTTTCACCCAATCAATCAACACCAAACGTTAGCTACTCAAACCTCTAAACTTGGTTTAGAATCAGTTTCATCATTCTATCCAAATCAATCATCTAATCCAATCAATTATCCATCCTCTTGATCAAACCAATCCCAATTCAATTGCACCCTTTATTCATCATCCAAATCAACTAATCAATCCCTCATCCAATCAATCCCTTAATCATCATTTAGGTCATCCTCATCTTCATCCTAGAGAGTAGCGTCATCTTAGTCCACTTGGCAGTTTTGCACTTTCATGCCCATTTAGACCCAATCATAAGCAAAGAAAATGGTAGAGCAACAAGGTCAAGGTTCCCAAAACATTCCTCATGACCCCAACAGCCAAGGAACCCTGAATATCCCTCAATATCCCAACAATGTTGGTTCAACCCATTCCAACACTGAAATCCAAACCACCTCACCTGTTCATGATGAAAGAATGGTTGTCTAGCCTGAGGTCACTGTTGACGAATATCTCAATAACCCCATAAATATCTAGATCATTGACCATGTACTCAATGAACGTGGGGATAGAATCCTTGCCACCTTGATCATGAGAAGGACCAACAAGAATTGAATTATTCAAATATGTTAGTACCACACTACCTGCGCCCATGTCTCAAGACCCCCATAACACATAAAATTTTATGGGAGATACATATGTTCTTGAGGGTCCTTCCGAAGACAATTGGTATCAAGAAGGGTTCAAGAATGCCATTTTATATCAGGTTAACCATCCTCCCAAGATCATTGTCATAGGAGCAGGCCAATCGGGTCCTGATCCTGATGACTCCCTTGCTTATGGCATGCCACAAAACTTGCCACCACTACCACATCCTAACATCCCACAAGGTTTGACTCCCATTCCGTCAGCACCACCTCTTCCAATTCAGCTAGGTCAGAACTCATTAATGTAATGCCTGAAATAAGAGCTTTGCACAATAGACACACCAGAATCAAGATTAGAAGCACACATGCATATACAATACTAAAATCTAACATACAAATTCATACGTTAAGCAACAAAGAACATGGGAAAGTAAAAACGTAATTAAAACTAGAACAATCTCACCAATTTTCAAATGTATTTCCATGAATTATCTCGATTTCCCTTCTCCATTTTGCTTGTATGGTATAATTGCCCTCATATTTTCAAGTAATTCGTGCAAGTATAGCCTAAGATAATGATTAGCAAAATATCGAAGATTCAAGATAAAAGTGCTCTCAAAAGTTATCAAATTCACGAGAGATTTCGAGAGAGATCGGAATGAAGAATGACAAATCAATTTATAGAAAATTGATTATTCGAATGATAGGTCAAGATTTAAAGATCAACAGACGGTTGAGATTGACTGATTAGACATGCATTCAGATAACTGATAGAATTAACACTAGTGATTCGAATCAGAAATAGAATTAAAGATTAATTAAATGATTTAATCTTCAGTTCGGCATTTGAAAACATTAGAAATATCTTTGCATGACAAAGATAAAGATTGATTAAAGCAACTCTTTGTTCGAATGCACGCACAACACTTAATTAATTAAATAAGAATATTTAATTAATCCACATGTACACACAATTGAGTTAGAAGTGGACGATTGAATGGTTAGATGAAGAGATTACTCGAAGATGCCACTCAGACATTAAATCAATAGTTAACTGAATGATTAAAATAGATGTCGAGTTGAGTAAAAGTGAATATTTAGATAACTCACATAATTATCTAAAATATAGAAGAATGTGTTAAAATAGAATTAATGAATTAAATAATTCATTTAATTCAAGACTCGATATTCGAAGGATAATTAAATAAATAAGATTTATTTAATTAAGTGACGAAGGGGATTTTAAATGAATAATTAAATAAATAATGACTTTATTTAATTATAGTTGAAATGCGACAAAGAGTAAATTAAATAATGATTTATTTAATTTAACAAGAAGAAGGTTAATTAGTAACATAATTAAATAAGAAGCGTTTATTTAATTAATTAGATAGAATAAAGAGAAGTGAATTAATTAAATAATTGAGATTATTTAATTAATAGATGAATTGATAAAAGATGAATTAATTAAATAATTGACATTATTTAATCATGACCATGAAGAATATGAATTATGAAGAATATAGAAGTCACAGGCTAATAACCAGATTTCGGTGTCTACATTTTCCCCTCTTTGATACAATGTCGTTTAGGCATTGTGTCAAAGAAAATCAATGAAAATATGCCCCAGTCAAGCTCCGGATTAGAACAGGTGAAGGTATGCCCCCTCGGGAAAATTGACAAATTTTTGAAATGTTCAGAAAAATTTGGAAATGCGCCCAATTAGTCCAGTAGATAGGAAGAAATGCAATGCAGTTGACAGAATTGGGTTCGGAAACGGGAGGGACGGGTACGGGATGATAGAAAACGAAAGTTTACATGGCCAGTAGGAAGGAAATGCCACCTAAGTCTAGGTATATATTTGAAACTGGGGTGAAAAACTATTCATTTGCACCCACCCAGCTTAGAGATTTGAAAATTTTGCTATGACTTTCAGTGAGGATGTCTCCAGTTCCAGCCACCCATCATCGTGCCTACAGGATCAGGACGTTCCAGAGACCAGCCGGCGCGGACCCCCCGGTATGGACCTAAAACTTGTCTTTTAAAAATTTTCTATTTGCGCGCATTTTAGAGTATTTATTGCATTTTTAATTATGCGTCACATTTTAATTTGCACCGCATCTGTATGCGCGAATGACGCATCTGCTTGCGAAAAGCCGCATTTGCATTTCAACGCCAACCATTTAGGCTAGTTTAGAAAAAATAACCGCATGTGTTTTTTGTGTTACGCATTTGATCATTGTGATACGCATTTGAAATTGAGCTACGCATGTGAATTTTAAGATACGCATTTGTTTCTTCTAATACGCATGTAATTGTTTGAAACACATATGCATATTTGTAGCCACATTTGCTTCTTTTGATACGCATTTGAGACTATGCAACGCAAATGTTGATTTTAGCATGCATTTGATAATAATTAACTGCATTTGATTAATAATGACGCACTTGTAATTTGTGGACCGCATATGTATAAAAGCGACGCATGTGTTTAAAAAATGACGCATTTGCAAAATAACAACGCATTTGCATTTTATGTCAAAACATTCATTTTTCACTAGGGTAGATGATTCAGGCTGACATGAGGCATGTTATTGCAGGTTGTTCTTGACCCTATCTACACACGTGAGTCGAGACCCATGACGTTTCGATTCAGAGACAGCTTACGGCTGGCCGAGCGATGGACTTTATGGCATTTGGGTTTGTTGCACGTGACCGATATGCCCCAGATTAGGGCAAATCGGGGTTTACTGACAGCACTTTGCGAGCGGTGGCACTCGGAGACATCGTCGTTCCATCTTCCGACCGGAGAGGCTACAGTGACCTTGGAGGACGTATATAAGATTCTGAGACTGCCTATTAGAGGCACACGGGTAGTCTATGATACCCAGAGAGGTATAGCTGAGATGTGTAGATACTACCCCCACGCTGACGTTAGACAGCTAGGGGTGGATGATTATGAGATCAGATGGCGGGTGTTAGCCCAGAGGTATAGACAGTTAGACTGTCTAGTGGCAACACTGATAGGTGGTATTGTATTGCCTGACCGCCGAGGTCATGGATTTCCTATGGGATGGGGTGAGATGCTAGTAGGCATGCTAGAGCGCTGAGTTGTATATGCTTGGGGTTCATGTGTGCTGGGGATGCTATACTTCCACCTTCATGACATTGCCTATAGAGAGGCACAGTCGATGAGCTGCGGCACCACGCTCCTGATGGTATGGGCGCGGGAGCATATTGCTATCTTTAGACCACCGATGACAGTAGATCTAGCTCGTGGAGCGCCCTACGCCTTTCGGTATGCGGGAGCTACCACTCAGCACCACATTGGAGACACGGGCTACTATAGACATTATATAGACCTGATGCAGGAGTTTACATGGAGACCATACCTAGACTGCGAGGTGTGGTCAGATGAGGGCAAGCATTTGCCATATTGTCGACAGACACAGTATTTAGTGGGACAGACAGTGTCCCATATGCACATCATAGAGCGGCAGTTGCCAGACCGGGTTTTGAGACAGTATGGAGAGGTACAGGATGTACCTCGAGGGAGAGCAGAGTTTGCTCGGTCCTCACGAGAGGTCCTATTGTGGGGGCCAGAGATTCCAGTTGCCACTGCAGAGGCAGATATTGATGGGTTACAGGCATAGGCATGGGGATGGAGGGGTGGACCAGCAGATCTAGGGACGACTCCAGCTTATGATCAGTGGTGGGCACTACACAGGCCGACTCCTTTGACAGATCCAAGGTAGCCAGCACCAGTAGAGCAGCGTGTTAGAGGTCCCAGAGGCAGACGGGGCAGAGGAGGTGGTCGAGGAGGTAGAGGAGGCTGAGGTGATGGTGGGGATGATGGCAGAGGTGGCCGATGTGGAGGCAGGAGAGGGAGGTGTGGTCGACGGGGACGAGGAGCAGCCTTGTCACCGATCCGAGAGGAGAGGGGAGGAGAGGAGGATGTGGCCATGCTAGATGTGGCCAGGGGTGGCGAGGAGGAGCAGCCAGCTAAGGCAGTTATCCTAGACATCCCTGACATCCCAGCAGAGGTAGAGGCAAGTGCCGAGGAGGTAGTTGTAGAGGAGGCCGTCAGAGAGGAGGCAGAGGTAGATGCCGTTGGATTGTTAGGTGCCTACCAGGAGGATGATGAGGAGGAGGATGATCACAAGAGAGAGATCAGGGATCATATCCTGGAGGAGATGGACGAGGAGGAGGATGGGCGAGACAGGGTCCACCAGGATGAGATAGAGGCAGAGGCGCCCGACACTGATATATTATTAGCCCAGGTTGCCTCCTTGGAGGAGCAGATGAGGGTGTTGATGGCAGAGAGAGATGCTTACAGGGTGGAGAGAGACAGAGCCTTGTTGGAGAGGGATCAGGCTGTAGCCCGACGGCAGGAGACTGAGCAAAGATTCACAGAGCTCAGGTCATTATGTACAAGATCATCAGCAGCATTTTCTAGAGAGTTGGTCAGAGCTGGCGAGAGGGAGAGATATTATCGAGACTTGTATGAGACAGAGGTTCCCATAGAGAGACGGGCTCCCAGTTTTTCAGCAGCACAGAGCAGTAGGTCTCAAACTAGGACCCACACATAGACAGTGAGCATAGAGGGAGTGGATTAGCCATGCAGAGCAGGGCCATATGACAGACCTCCCACAGCTCTGAGATCAGCAGGTTCCCAGCATCAGTCTCCTACACACTCCCGACATGATGGCAGTGGTAGTTCAGGATAGAGATACAGTTTTGAGGTCCATTTGAGACATTGTATTTTGATTTGATAGCCTGCGGGCATCCATGTATTTATGATACATTATGACATTGTGATGTGACACATATGAGCGATATGTATATATGATTTTGGTGGTGATTTTATGATATGCATTGTCTATTTATTGATTATGCAGTCTTGATTTATACATGTGATGTCTATATGATATGCCTATGTGATGGATGGTTGTATGTACTTTATGTTGTTTATGCAACTTATGCGATAAATTTGATTCTATGTGACATATGATTCTATATGATGATGAGATGGTATGTGATGTTATATATATAATGACATGTGATGTATGTATTTACAGTTTATTACTTATGATATGCAATGTTAAATGATGATTATTTTCTATTATGCCATGATGAGCTAAATGTGACATATGCCTATATATATATGTATGTTTCTAACATGTATGTTGATGCAGGATGATGTATACCATTTCGTGTCACAGGACTCCATCATAATGCAAGAAAGAAGAATTGTTAATGCGGAATGGAAGATCGATAAAGAATGAAAAGATAGAAGATAAATGTTAGTGTTAGGAATCTTTGATATTTTATCGTATCACAAAAGGTATTGCACTTTATCATCATTGGGTGGGACTAATACAAAAGGAGACAAACACCAGGATATGACATAAATCAAGGTGTGCAAGGTCATCCACTTGCTAAAAATAGATAGTCGCAGACAAGGATTGTCACTAACTCATACTAAGGACACAAGTTGCCCCAGTCTTTTTGTCAGGACAAACCACAGACAGCAAACAAAAGAAAAGACAGGTCATGAGATGTCATTGCTCCTCTAAATCCTTCATGGGACATCCTTGAGGAAACTAGTAACATGACTCAAAATCAAATTTAAAAGACAATCGACAGACAACAGTCAAAGAAAATAGAATTCTAATACGTCATTGCTTCTCTAAATCCTTCATGGGACATCATTGAGAAAGCTAGTAACATGAATCCCAGTCATCAATTCAAGATAAATGATAAGATAAATAAGCCATAAAGTTAATAAGCCAATGAAAATATTTGCTAAAACATGATTTGTTTGTTTGATTTGTTGATTGGTAGAGCCTGATTTCAGGAGATACACATACCGGATAAGACTGTGAGTCTAGTTTCGATGTTATGACTATCTGTATAAGGCATGACAAAGCCTGGTTTCAGAAAGTCATGTATCGTATAAGACGTTGAGTTGGATGCCGTTGATGTGATAACTTGTGTAAGGCTATGTTTGATTGTTTGACCTTGTCGATTATGCAGGAAGGACACATCCTGAATAAGACATAGGTTGATTGTTTTGATAACGTCTGTTTCCAAGAAAGACACATCCTGTAGCAGTAGTTGGTTGATCTGTTTGAATTGTTTTGTTTGGCAAGTTGTTTGATATGACTCAGAGACATTGCTGACTTGTTCGCCAGATTGATGCATGACTTGATATGACGTGTTGACAACTGACTGTGTGTGACGACAAACCCTAAAGGACTGACCTAGTGCGGCCTCGGGGGCTCATCGTGTGATGGCCTTGCCTATGTTATACACGCAGAGACCTCGTAGTTCGACTTGACTGTGACCGACAAGACTGACTACAAACAAAAGACGTGTGTGAAAGTGAAAGCGACGAACCCTAATGGACTGACCTAGTGTGGCCTCGGGGGCTCATCGTGTGATGTGCCTCGCCTACGTTGTACACGTAGAGACCTTGTAGTTCGACACAACTAATGACCTTGTTATACAGACATATGGATTGACACATGACTTTGTACAGACAAACCTAAATGGACTAACCTAATGCCTCAGGGGCACATCGGTGGATTGCCTTGCCTACGTCCAGTCACAGAGGCAACATAGTTTGACAAATGACAAAGACTGACAAGCGCGACTGACTCTGACTCTATTTTTGGAATTTTTGAAATGTTTTTATTTTTTTGTATTTTCTTATGGTTTCATGTCTCCAACACAGCCAATGTAAGAACCAATGTGACGCAGGTCAAGTGTCTGCCCCCAGTCGAGTATAAGACCAACTGACTATGAATAGGGTAAGGTGGGGGATATGAAATGCTCTCGATGTCAATCGTTCCAAGCTATGGAAAATACTACCACTTATTAGGACGAATATATACAAGTGATGGACATAAAAGGTAAAAGATATATACAGGATAGTGGACTATGTACACGAATGTGGGCTATGTACAGGGAAGTGGACTATGTACAGGGATAAAGACTATGTACAGGGATAGGTAGTATGTACAGGGTAGTGGACTATGTACAGGGTAGTGGACTATGTACAGGTAAGTGGTGTATGTACAAGATAGATTAGAATAATAGTAGATAAAGGAGCAGGGTTGAGTACACATGGCTACTGTTTGCCAGGTTTTCACCATGGTACCTATCCAAAGCGCCACTGAAGTGGTTTTCACCATTGGACGATTGATTTATCTTTACTATTTTCCATATTAACTAATTTTTTTATTTTTTTTGGTGTTACCAAGACGCCTGTTTACCAGGTTTTCCCCTTGATAACGATTTTTTTTATTTTCTAATTTTTTTTTGTATTTTTGCTAAATAAGACAAAGGCTCCCAGAAGCTATGCGTAGAACTTCTTCAGATGCATACTATTGATTGGTGAGGACAATGGTTCACCTTCAGGAGTAGAGAGTTGATACGCTCCTGATCCAAAAGCTTTCATAACAACATAAGGTCCCAACCAATTAGGTTCAAACTTTCCTGGTTTGTCTCTTTCTGCTTGATTCTTTGGATTCTCCATTAAAACCAGGTCACCAATGTCAAAATTTCTATTTAAAACCCTCCTGTTATAGCTACGACGAAGGCGGTTCTGATATTCTTGGAGATGGTCTAGTGCCTTCTGTCTACGCTCGTCCAGGAATTCTAACTCATGGAGTCTCGACACTCGGTACTCTTCATCGTCAATGTGGCCCTTCAGTGATACCCTTAGGGATGGAATCTCGACCTCAATAGGCAAAATGGCTTCAGATCCAAAGACAAGTGAGTATGGGGTAGCACCAGTGGGAGTACGGATACTTGTACGATAAGCCCATAAGGCAGGGTTAAGCTGTAAATGCCAGTCACTACCAGCATCATTGACAGTCTTCTTGAGGATTCTAATGATGGTCTTGTTAGACGCCTCCGCTTGGCCGTTACCTTGTGGGTAGTATGGAGTAGAGAAGTGATGTTGAATATGAAATTGATCACACAAGTGACGGACTTCTTGGTTCTTAAATGGGCGGCCATTGTCAGTGATTATAGATTGAGGGACACCATACCGACAGATGATATAGTTTAAGATAAATCTAGAAATCTGTGTTCCGGTAATGTATGTCATAGGAATGGCTTCAATCCACTTCGTAAAGTACTCAGTGGCAGTGATAATGAACTTGTGTCCATTAGATGAGGTGGGGTGGATCTTACCTATGAGGTCGAGTCCCCATTGGGAAAAAGGCCATGGTGACGTGATAGGATGGAGCTCCTGTGCTGGGGCATGTATCAAATCTCCATGAACTTGGCATTGGCGACATTTTGTTACAAAGACATATGAGTCTTTTTCCATAGTAGGCCAATAATAACCCAGTCTCATAATCTTTTTAGATAAGGTAGGACCGCTAGAATGGGAACCACATATACCCTCATGCACCCCATGCAAGGTTGCTTGTGCTTCAGTAGAATCAAGACATCTCAGTAGGGTATTATCTAAAGCGCGTCTATATAGGGTGTCTCCGACGATGGTATATTTGGCTGACTTGTGAAGGAATGTCCTACGTTGGTTATTGGATAGGCCAATGGGGATGACTTCGGCATGAAGGTAATCATAGATTTCTTTGTACCATGGGGAATCAGGACCAACAATGTCACACACCATTTTAGAATCTGGGATATCGTAGGCGGGGACCAAAAGCTGTTCGACCAAGAACTCAAACTTAGGCACGTTGTTAGGAATGTCAAGGAGTGAGGCAATTGTAGCCATAGCATCTGCTGCTTTGTTTAAAACATGAGGTATCTAATGAAACTTGACTTTGTCAAAGTACTCTTTAAAACTATCAGCCATGCACTTGTACGGAGCAAGCTTTTCATCCTTAGTCTCATAATCATCATTTACCTGTCTTATTACTAGTTGAGAATCACCATATACCTGTAGGTTCTTGATTTTCCACTTGACTTGGCGCGTAAACCCTCGCCACTAAAGCTTCATATTCTCGCCATGTTGTTGGCATGGAAATGCAACTCGAATGATTTAGGATGGAATCACCCCGGTGGTGGTGATAAAACAATATCCTGTTCCTAAAACCATGATTTGTATGTGACATCAAAGTAAAGTTTTCCATGTTATGTTTGTGTCAAATGTGAATATGAACTAATGCAGAAAGTCCACCACGGGTGATTTGTTTCAGGATAAGTACCACCTTAACCGACCGCTAAATGACTGGCCCTTAATAGCCTTCTTCTCTACATATCAGAGTATCATAATTACCTACATGACCCACTTGGCCACCGCCTTGTTAATGCTGCCTTACTAAGAAGATATTTCAGAGGATCTATTTTAGCAATCAACATTGTTTGATGGTTCAGCATGTAGTGTCACAGTTTTTGGGTAGCAAATACTACTGCAAGACAGGCACGCTCAATGTTACTATAGTTGAGCTCATAACCAACCAAAGTCCGACCGATATAATAGATCCGCCTTTCATGACCTTCTATCATCATTCTCAGGCAAGCACGTCTTCGAAAGATGAATGGGCCGGATATAAAGAATAATGGCCTTCCTTCCTCAACAGTAAGTATTAAGAAAGGTGGTGTAAGTAAATATTCTTTAATCAGTTGAAAATCCTCTTCACACCTAGGTGTCCATGCAAAGGGTACTCCTTTCTTAAGTAGATGTTGAAAAGGATGTGTCTTGTCTGCTAGCTGCACTATAAATCTTCTAATAGATTGCAACCTTCCCTGTAATGTCCTTAGTTGACTGAGATTGTTGGGTGGTGGCATGTCCATAATTGCTTTTACCTTAGCTGGATCTACTTCAATGCCTCGTCTAGAAATGATATAACCTAACAACTTTCCTGACTTGACTCCAAACACACATTTCTTTGGATTGAGTCTCACATTATACTTCTCTAGCCTCTGAAATACCTTGTCTAAAACCTGTAAATGTTGTGCCCTTGTCTTGGATTTTACAATAAGGTCATCGACATAATCCTCCATACAAGTGTGTACTAAATCATGAAAGATAGTGGTCATGGCACATTGATAGGTTGCTCCTGCATTCTTGAGTCCAAAGGGCATAACATTCCAGCAATACATTCCCCAAGGACAAGTGAAAGTTGTATTAGGTTGGTCTTCAGTTGCAATTATGATCTGGTTATATCTTGAAAATCCATACATAAGGGACAACATCTCATATCTTGCTATCATGTCAACTATCATGTCTATATTAGGTAAAGGGAAGTCATCTTTAGGACAATCCTTGTTGATATCTCTAAGATTAGTGCAGATGTGGATGCCCCCAATTGGTTTAGTGACCAGTACAAGATTGGAGATGCAATTGGCATAGTCGATTGATCTTATGAAACCAACGTTTAACAATTTCTTGAGTTAACGCCTTGACTAATAAAGCAATCTGTGGATGCATTTTTCTCAACTTCTGTTTCACTGGTTTGGCACCTGGTTGTAAAGGCAAGTGATGTAGAACAAGTTCAGGATCCAACCCAGGCATGTCGGCATATGACCAAGCAAAATTAATCTGTCTTTATTCAAAGAAGTTGTGGAACTCTAATTTCTCTTGTGTTGTCAGTGACACTACTAAATAAATCAATCGAGGATTCTCTTTTGTGCCTATGTTGACTTCTACTGATTCTTCCACGAGCATGGGTGACTTTTCCTGTGCAATGGGGGGAATGTTCAAACCTCCATCCTTAGGCGCCTCAGAGAGGCTTTCACCTTCGGATGCGTCCTTTCTTTTTACTTTTTCATGGTCTAGAGGTGCCTTGCGGTTTTCACCTAGAGACTCGTCCTTTTTATCTTGTTTATTCTTTTTCTCATTTTTGCGAATGGAGGGTTGAACAGATTCCCCAAAATATGCTTTATTGTCCAAGTCAATGGTAAAACCAGCTTTATGATCCCCATTAGGTATGCCTTCACGTAATCCCAGGAACTCAACAATTGCTTCGTCGTTCTCAAAAGTATCTAAAACGGGTGTATCTTGTTGATCCCAATCTATGAGTTGGGGATAAACTAAAGGCATGTCATCGTCGGAGTTATCAAAGTCTAATGGAGTCAAGGTAAAAATTGAATTATTCATGTGGTCACAAAAGTCTTGTACCAAGTCCTTTTTTCTCTTGGGTTTGGGTCTAGGTGGATAAATAGGTGGGCCTAATGCCAAGGTTTGACAATCAGAAAGAGGTGGCGTAGGTTGCCAAGAGGTAGGATCAAGTGATTCCCAATAGTAGTGTTTAAACCACTCCTCTTTTGTCATTTTCTTTGGTGGACAGGAATTTAAAGGATTTAGTGAGGAACTTAGCAGCAAGTCAAGTTCTCCAAATAACTTGTCAAGGTCCATGGAAGAAGTAGAGGATAAGGAATCCCACTCATAATCATTAGAGTCAGGCGAGTTAGAATGATTTTGGTCTATTGGTTCGTGAGATGTCTTAATTTCTTCTGAAGCACATACTTCCTCAAGTAAGGGTAATGGAGTACTAGGAACTCCAATCTGAATCGGTTGAAACCCTAGCCCTACTCCTTTTGGCCACTAAGAAACAAATATTGGTTCAATTCTGCCATCTTGGTTTAAGCCTAAACCACTGTGTCCATCATATCCTTTGCTTTGCATGATTCTGAAACCCTTTCTGTATAGTCTTGTAGGAATATGAGCAAGTAAAAGGGGTTCTTGATTATCTTCCTTATACAGCCAGGAAGTAACATCTTCCGTATCTATAGCCTCTTTGCTTAATTCACCCCATTTAGTGAAAGTTGTTGTGGGGGGAACATGTATAGTGATTATAGACTGTCCCCTACCTGTTGTAGGAAAACCATATGACTTAGGAGGGACCAAGTGGCTAACACAATAGGAAGTCTTCATATAATACTCTCCACAACCCTTGTCTTGGATCTCAACCCTAGGAGTAGTGGGAAGTGAAGGTGCAATAGATGTTCGAGTGAGCGTGGACGGGTCAACATAAGAAGATGGATTAGACGATGAGGCCTCTTGGTTGACTGGCACTTGACATTGAGGGATGTCCTTTAGGTTAGTGCAATACTGAAAAGGATCAGGATCACCATCGATAGTTATTTCGGTGCCATTGTAAGGGAATTTAAGGCACTGATGATATGTGGAAGGGACTGCCTTCATGGCATGAATCCATGGTCTACCTAGCAAAAGGTTATAAGGGAGGGTGAGATCCAAGACCTGGAACTTTGTCTCCATTACCGCAGGACCAATTCTGATAGGAAGTGTTACCACCCCCTTTGATTTTCTTTCTTCATCATCATAAGCCTTAATGACAATACTCTTGGTGGTGTCTACGCATGCTTCTGAAATACCTAATGCCTTAATTAGTTTTAAAGTGCATAGATTTAACCCTGCTCCTCCGTCTACCAAAACTCTCTAACTTTGGTGTCATCAACAAGGACTTCTAGATGTAAAGGGTCATTGTGGTTCGTCTTATCTGTGGCATAGTCTTGTTCAGAAAACGTGGCATGATGATTATTGGTCAAGTAGCCCACCATCTCCTGGAAATGATTGACATCAAGGTCATTAGGGACCGTGGTGTTTGTAAAGCCTTATCGAGGATAGACCGATGCTCGGGGGAGATACGCAACAATTCCAAGATTGAAATTTGGGCTGGGGTCTTCCCCAACTGGTCAAGTAGGTTATATTGTAACTTGGAAGGTTGTGATGCTTGCTGTGATGGAGGACCTTGGATAACAAACTTAGTACGACGAGTATTGACCGCACATTCCGGATTAGCCTTGATAGTAATGGTATTGATGTTGTCCTTGGCGGCGCGAAGGCAATGAATGATTTTGCCACTATCATAGTCATGTTTTATATTCGCATAATTGGCTGACATATTGGTCTTAGTACTCGAACTGGGGACAGTTCCTTTCCCATGGTCATGTAGTGGGTCTAAAAAGACTTGATGATCAGTGTTCGATGTCTTTTGTTTTTGTCCACTAACTTCAATGATTCTCTTGTCAACAAGGTCCTGTATGATGTTCTTCAGTTGTCGACAGTTTTGTAGGTTATGTCCCTTAGTCCTATGATAATCACAAAAAGCGTTGTCATCCCACCAAGTTGGTTTAAACTATCCTGGATTGTATTGTCTTGGTTCCTGCAGTTGTATGAGGTTGTGTTGTAACAGCTGTTTGAACACCGACTCAATGGGTTCCCCTAAGGGAGTGAACTCACGTTTCTGGAATCTCCTTGGTGGTGGACGTTGAGTGTTTTGGACCATGTTGGGAGGTTGATTGACAGCATTAAGCGTGTTAGCAAAAGTATGAGGTCCTTGTAATGTGAGGAGGGGTCTTGCTTGTAATGTTTTAGCATCAACCACCCCATCATTGGTGACATTTTTGTTGCGAGACCAGAATCTGTTTCTGTCGGTGGGGGCATTTTGTATGACCGTGTTTCGATTGGGTGTTGTCATCTTGAGTTCACCCTTTTCAATGAGATCCTTCTCTATTATCACCCCCTTTTCCACTAGTTCCGAAAAAGATATGCAGCAATGTACCCTTAAGTTACTCCTGAGTTTTGGATGAAGGTTTTCTTGAAACATTGTAACCTTTTGTTTTTTAGGTATCTCGATAGGACATCTACTAGCAATAGTTCTCCATCTTTGGAAGAAAGAAATGAATGTTTCACCTTTGTCTTGTGTTGTGTGGCACAAGGTTGCTATATTTATCTCATGGTCAATGTGGAAGGAGAATTGCTCCACAAATTTCTCAACTAGCTCTCCCCATGATCTAATGCCAGAATCTAGACCCGAAAACCATTCTAGTGCAACCCCTACAAGACTTCGTGGAAATAGCCTCATAAGGTACATGGGGTTGTAAGCAACATCAATGCATATGGTAGAAAATTCCCTGATATGTTCTATTGGATTGCGTTTGCCATTGTACTTAGGAAGATTTGGTATGACATATCCATGAGGGAAAGGTGTCATGTACAATGATCTATCAAAAGGGAATGGGCATATGTCCTTTGGTGAAAATGATTTCTTAGTTGACACTGACATGTTATCCATTTGCGTTTGTAATGCCTGCATTTGTGTTTGTAGGATGTCAACTTGAGTCAAAGATGTGCTAGAAGGATTATGCAGATCCATGTATGTATTCTGAAATCCAAAGTCTCGTGATGGGTTTTGATTGAGCGTTGGCATCTGAGGTGGATTTGGATTCAGAATGTTGGTAAATGTATTCTGGTTTGGAATCGACATAGATTGATGTTGTCCTAGATTCTGTGTAAATGGATTCTGAGTACAACTCTATACAAAGGGATTCTGATTCGGAATCGATGTGAAATAGTTTTGGCTTGGAATCTGGGTAGACGGATTTTGACTACCAATCTGTGAAAAGGGGTTTTGATTCAGAACCGATGTAAATTGGTTTTGACTGCTAGTCTAGAAAGGTGGATTTTGATTGCCATATTGGAAGGAGGGAATGCCCCCTGTTTGTGTAATCCTTGGTATAGTACTAGTGACCTGAACACTAGGTATGGCCATCGACTATGGCAAGGTACCTATAATGCTAGCAGTAGGTGTGGTTGTTGATTGCGCACTCATGACACCGAGATAAGATGTATGGGCTGATGTTTTAGGTCTTTTACTCCCGCTAATAGGATCGAAGGGAATAGATGATGAAGCCCCTGTAGTGAAACTAAATCTCGATGTCATCGTAGGTGTACCAAATGGGGACGTATGGACTGTCGTACTCTATGTAGACGTGCTAGATGGCATAGTCGTGCTAACTTGAGGTATAGTAGTACTAGCAGTCGTGGTATTTGTCCCTTGTGTAGGTTGAGTTTGTAAGGTACTAATATCAAATCCTAGAGGTAAGGTAGCACCTTCAGCTAGCAATTTTCCTAAGAACCGTTGAAGATCATTTGCTAGGTACTCATCTACAAAAGAGGCAAACTCAGGGTCTTGTGCGGCAGCCTCTATGTCTTCTGTTGTAACATGTCCTTGAGTGTTTCTAGTGGTAAATTTGTCTAATAGAGTCTTATGAGGTCTTGAAGAAAATGGGTTGATGAACTCGCTTGGGTTCGACATGTTTTCTCTCTCTCTCTTCTCTTAGACCTAGTTTCAACCATGTAAGACAAGCTCAATATGCGGGAAATGCAAAACTATATCTAGAAACTGTATGACTCTATTCTATGTTTTTGGGGTTTTCTTATGCAAAATAAGGGATGTCCTATGATGATACTAGTCTGGACTCCAAGGGTGCAAGAAGTCTAAATGAGACCCTAAAATGATCAATTCTATAAACTCAAGGTGGAAGGACCAACTACCTAAAGTCAAACCAAAGTGTCAATTTAGTTAAGTCAAGGAACCAATGTAGGACGAAGATCAAGACAAGTTGAGTTTCCTAACTAGACTGATGAGCTAGGACGACTCTCTGTAGGACAAAGTATATGATGATAAGACTAGGTTCAATGACAGATTTCGTTGACACTATGACCTTTCTAGAGTATAGATGGTGGACTACTCCTAAAGTTTGTAAAAGTGACCTCTCTAGAAGTCTAATGCAAGGTGATATGTACCCTATGATGAAGCTAAACTCTAACTGAAGACAACTATGGTAATGACTAAATGAACCTAAAGGATGCAAAATTGAGCAAATCGTTTCAGGTTTCTGTTTTCGAAGACTGTTTGTATGAAGACCACTGAAACTGGTATAACCCTACTAACTGGACAGTGACCGTGAATTTTAGTTTTTCTGGTAATCAGACAGATGTGTTTCAATTTTAACAGTTGCAGTTCAAACTGACAGATGCAACTCAAAATTACCAGATGCGACTCAAGCTGACAGATGCGACTCAGAATATAACGCATGTGGTGTTTCCAAAATAGATGCAACTCACACTGACAGATGTGATTCAGATATTACAGATGCGGCTCAAAACAACCAGATGCGACCTATATAAATCAGATGCGAGCTAAACTGACAGATGCGACCCAAAAATTACAGATGCGACGCAAAACTTACAGATGCGACTCAAAATTAACAGATGCGACTGTAAAAATCAGATGCGTGTTTCTGGTGAACAATTGCGACTCTCTATGAATTTTCAGTGACATGAAATTTAAACTGACCCAGTTTTCTATGATCAAATTCTGACAATCAAAGACAATCGTAAGACAAAGTGTTTTCAGTTTCAATTTTGAACTCCAAGAACGTTTAAAGTGATAACAGACAAGTACATCCTAATAGGCCAAAGGCCTAGGGTTTGTATACTTGCTATAGCCCACCAGTTATACCCCGGATTGGTGATGAACACCTTTCCTTCTCGAGAGCGGATAGCTTAGGAATTTGGTGGCATTGGCTCCCCTCCACGGCTCATTAACGTCTTTTGAGCACACCAATTCCGAATTCATTGGGTAATGACATCCCAAGAACCACTATCTCTACTCAAGGGGATCAGTAGTGAGTAATCTTCGGGCATGATACTGTACCCTGCACTAATACCAAGCAACGGCCACAAATAGGTTGGTCTCTACAACAAAGGGTATTTAATTGGGCATTCGTTAGGTAGGGTGTGATACATCTGTGGCGTGTAGAGTCCTTCGGATCCATCGTGGAATACACTAGAAGTGATTCTTAGAGGTTTCCCAAGAACCCGCACAATATACGGTTGCGTCCCTCGGAGTTTAGGAGTGCTACGGTCACGAAAGTGGATTAAGGGTGAGTACCTTTTCCTAGAAACGAGGCCCAAAGTTCTAGAGTTGGTAACGTTTCTCTTACACGGGGATCGTCACGGATAAAGAGAGGATGCCGATATACCAAATCGTGGGATAACCAGGACTTATTAGCTTTTGCACTAAACATTAGACACTTTATTGAGTTTAATCAAATGAAAGATTTGCTTACCAAACAATCTGTTTCAAAATTTAACTAGGGTCTTCGACAAGCTTCCTGCAGAAGATATCATTAGTAATTTTCAATTTTGTCTTCGCCAATTGTCCTGCAAAAGCTTGTTAACTCCAAATGGCCACACGCTGAAAATCAAATATCAGTAACATGAAAATCAATTGAAAATTCCAGATTTCCAAAAGCAGAAATAAAATTTTACCAGTCAATTGCGTCGTTTTGTTACCAGTCACATGCGTCGTTTCTTTTTTAGTTGCGGCTCAGGATATCACTTGCGATTCAAGAATTTCCAGATGTGTCGTTTCTCTGTCAGATGCGGTTCATAAACTCAATTGCGGTTCAAAAACTTCACGTGCAGTTCCGGAAAATCAATTGCGGTGCAGAAACTTCACATGCAGTTCGGAAAATCAGTTGCTGTGCAGAAACTTCACATGCGTCGTTCCGTACGAAAAATTTGTAAAATCGAAAATTAAAAAATCTACGGATTTGCGAAGATGGTGTCTTCACGTCGGGTTCACCAAAATGTAATGCCTAAAATAAGAGCTTTGCACAATAGACACACCAGAATCAAGATTAGAAGCACACATGCATATACAATACTAAAATCTAACATGCAAATTCATACATTAAGCAACAAAGAACATGGGAAAGTAAAAACGTAATTAAAACTAGAACAATATCACCAATTTTCAAATGTATTTCCATGAATTATCTCGATTGCCCTTCTCCATTTTGCTTGTATGGTATAATTGCCCTCAGATTTTCAAGTAATTCGTGCAAGTATAGCCTAAGATAATGATTAGCAAAATATCAAAGATTCAAGACAAAAGTGCTCTCAAAAGTTATCAAATTCGTGAGAGATTTTGAGAGAGATCGGAATGAAGAATGACAAATCAATTTATAGAAAATTGATTATTCGAATGATAGGTCAAGATTGAAAGATGAATAGACGGTTGAGATTGACTGATTAGACATGCATTTAGATAACTGATAGAATTGACACTAGTGATTCGAATCAGAAATAGAATTAAAGATTAATTAAATGATTTAATCTTCAGTTCGGCATTTGAAAACATTAGAAATATCTTTGCATGACAAAGATAAAGATTGATTAAAGCAACTCTCTATTCGAATGCACGCACAACACTTAATTAATTAAATAAGAATATTTAATTAATCCGCATGTACACGCAATTGAGTTAGAAGTGGACGATTGAATGGTTAGACGAAGAGATTACTTGAAGACGCCACTTAGACATTAAATCAATAGTTAACTGAACAATTAAAATAGATGTCGAGTTGAGTAAAAGTGAATATTTAGATAACTCACATAATTATCTAAAATATAGAAGAATGTGTTAAAATAGAATTTATGAATTAAATAATTCATTTAATTCAAGACTCGATATTCGAAGGATAATTAAATAAATAAGATTTATTTAATTAAGTGACGAAGGGGATTTTAAATGAATAATTAAATAAATAATGACTTTATTTAATTATAGTTGAAATGCGACAAAGAGTAAATTAAATAATGATTTATTTAATTTAACAAGAAGAAGGTTAATTAGTAACATAATTAAATAAGAAGCGTTTATTTAATTAATTAGATAGAATAAAGAGAAGTGAATTAATTAAATAATTGAGATTATTTAATTAATAGATGAATTAATAAAAGATGAATTAATTAAATAATTGACATTATTTAATCATGACCATGAAGAGTACGAATTATGAAGAATATAGAAGTCGCAGGCTAATAACCAGATTTTGGTGTCTACAATTAATATTGGGGGCAACCCTTTCCTACCACCACATCATAGGTCCACAACCGTATCCAACACATTCATTACTTAGCAACCACAACAACCACTGCAAGGTAACCCTAAACATACCACCATTCTATAGGAAACATCACAATAACATTCACAACAAAATATTCCCATCCCGACAATGCAACCACAACAACCTCCCCACCAACCACATGGTAATCCATCACAACCCCCTCAAAATCCATTGTTCCAACAACCTAATATCTTGTCTCTACCCATTTGGGTGGAACCATCTCATTAGCATACACAAAGCCTAACACAATAACTATTATCTCACCAGTATATCCCACAAAATATCACCCGAATAGCTCACTTTACACATGACCTACCACATCAAACCCAAATCTTGGTCATAAAAATCACGTTCTGCAACAACCTCTGCAACATCTATCTCATGCCACCACTTCACAACCATCCTATCACGTTTCCTCTTATCGGTAGCCTAGTCCCCAATAGCCACCTACTTCACAATAATAAACTTCCTATAGCTATTAGACCAACCCATACTGCACTTTGCAACAACCTCTGTCTTATCAACAACCATCATATCAACAAGGTGCTTCCACCTCATACTATCAAGAACCTTCATCCTACCAAAAAGGAGGCTCTACCTCTTATTATCAAAATCCACCATATTATCAACAATCTTATGCCACTCAACAACCAAAGTCCACTTACACCAATCAATGCCAACCCACACCTTCATACACACCTCCACCTTCATATGATCAAAATGACTCCACTCCATCATCGTCCTATTAGAAATATCCTTCGTATAACCAATCCATCCCATCTAACCAACTTCAAGCACCACCCATTAACAAGGAGTGAGAAGAAATGAAGGCCACACTAAAAGAATTACAAGCAGGTACATCTAAGAATTCTTTCAAATTTGAGGATATTTGTCCTTACCCATTTGATTCCTCAATTTCGCTTGTTCCTTTTCCAAAGCACTTTGAAATTCCAAAATTTGACAAGTTCAAAGGAAACAAGGATCCGAAAGCCCATCTTTAGGAATTCTATGTGCAATGCCAAGATGTCTAGCATAGCGACAATTACCTCCTATGATTGTTCCCCAAGAGCTTAGCAGGGGTGACTTTAGATTGGTTCATGGTTCTTAAGAGGGGGTCAGTCACTTCCTTCATAGATCTTTCAAAGAAATTCATCAAACAGTTCTCCTTCAACTTAGAGAAGGACATCGATACCTTGGATCTCCTAAAGGAAAAGAAACGCAAGGGAGAAACTTTTGCTAGCTACCTACAAAGATGGTGTGCAATTGCTAGTCACATGAAATCCCCTCCTAGTGAGAAAGAAATGGTAACTCTTTTCATAGCCAATGTTCATCCTGATATGGCGTATAACCTTAATCTTCACTATGTCACCACCTTTGTGGAAGTTATCAAGAAAGGTCCCATTATTGAGAGAGCGCTTGATGCAAAAGGGAAAATCAAACTACACAATTTTGATAAGGACAAATCATTCGGTGACAAATCTCATTATTGGAACAAAAAAAAATGCAGTCAATGATGGTGTTACTAAAACTAAACATGTCCAAGTAGCAAATACCTTGAAGAAGCCACAATACTTCCCTCCTCAGCAATCGATTCCTACTGCTATATCTGTGCAATAGGGGGCACCTCGTCCTACTCAACAATCCAATCAAGGCAATTAGGGAAACAATAAGCATGAATTCACTCAGTTAGGAGAACCCTTAAGTGCTATTTTCAATAGGCTCTTGCAGGTTAATTATCCGATCACATATCATGTAACCAAGCCTTTTGATGAGTCCAAACCCAATCCTTCTTGGTACAAAGAGAATGAGTACTATGATTTTGATAAGATTAAGCGTCATTCTACAAACAAATGTTAGGGATTAAAATAATATGTCCAAGATCTCATAGATTGAGGGGATATTCATGTGGATGCAAACTAGACATCTTCATCCAATGCTCAACTACAAATTTACCAAAATTCCTTCCCAAAGCATAATCAAGGTGCTAGCACGTCTAATGCTAATCTTGGGTCTGATAACAATAATAATCAAGACAACACCACAAATAACATCAATTACAAGAATGTCGCTTATAATTATGAGGATCTCATCACACACATTAGATAGGCTGAACTACGTGTGTCTATGATTCAAGTTAAAGGAAAAGACCCCCAATGTGACGTTACCACTTTCCGCACTCACTTCACCATCCCTAGAGCTTCCACATCCACCCAGCTAGCCCCTTTTAGCTCATAGTACAACATTCTTTACCACTTAGGAAAGACTCCAGCTCAAGTATCTATCCTAGATTTGTTGAAGTCTTCTCATGTCCACCAAGAGATCTTAACCAAAGCTTTACAGGATACCCATGTCCCCAATGACATAGATCCCACACAATTCCAAGCCTTAGTGGGACATCTTTCATCCACCTACCAGCTAGGCTTCAGTCAAAATGACATGCTAGCTATTGACTCCAATCATAATCGCCCCTTCATATTGAGATCCTTCTTGCTTGACATAAAGTAAAAAGGGTCTTGGTAGATAATGGCTCTGCCCTAAATCTTTGCACTTTAAAGTTCATAAAGTAGCTAGGATATACCCATGCTGACTTAAATAATTAGGTCATCATCATCAAAGCTTATGAAAATGTAGAAAGAGACTCTGAGGGGATCATTTTTCTTCCAATTTAGGTTTGCCCCATTATTCAATACACTACTTTCCACGTCCTTGATTTGGAATTTCCCTATAATCTTCTCCTTGGCCACCCATGGCTCCACCCTCACCATGCATCATGCACTTATGGCCAACCCTCTCAGTCTGCACTGAATGAAGAAGAGAAAATGCTCACCTTCAGCTCTAAAAATGTGGGAACTAGAACTTTGAGATCTCTTGGGTTATGACAAGATACACCTAAGGGTGATCCCACAATAGTGGTTTACAATTTTTGGCCAAACTGGACACTAAAATTATTATTTTTAACTAAATCTTCACATTCGGGCACCTATAGCGGCTAAACCGTGAGGAATTTCAAGATGATGCAAACTAGAGTCTCATTACATTTTATTTGTAGATTCTAAAAATATTTTTTTCAAAATTTTTGGAATAAAATTGCACTTCTTTTTCCATCTCCCACGAAAACTAGTATTTTTCAAAAAATAACATTTTTAAAAAATGACGCACACCGTATAACACATAACTTTTTTTCCATGAAGGATAAAATTCTAATTCTTTCGAATTTAGATTTGTAACTCTAATATCTAGTGTTCCACTTGGTTAGATAGTTTTAAATTCAACATTTTTTCTTTAATCAAGTTTCAAAGTCAAACCAATTACAATTCAGACATAGCACAACCATATAACATGTAACTTTTTTTGTATATATCAAAATTCAAGTTTTTTTTTTGGTTGGATCAAGGACTTCAATATCTAGTGCACTCATATTTTTAATTTTTTTATTTATAATATACTATTTTTCCACATGTGCATAATAGAGACCTTCATTTTTGGTGAAGAACATATGTTTAATAAAACAAAAAAAACAAATACATAATAAAATCAAAACATACAAAAATTATATTCGTTGGATAGCTCATTCTGAGGACTATCTGATTCCAGAAGGGTTTTTGAAGACTTCTCCATTTTCATCCTCAACCCGAGCTCTGAAGCGTAAAAAAATAGACTTTTTTTATGTCTCAGGAGGGGGATGAGGGGCAAGGGGTTCGAATGACTTTCGAGCGAACCCTTTAAAGAGGTTCACTCGAACCATGGTTCGACCAAACCTCTTTAGGGGGTCTGCTCAAACCCCCTTTGCTATGATTTTTTTTTGTTTTTTGGTGGCCAAAATTTGCAGGTGTTCACTCGAACATTGGTTCGAGTGAACCCCTAATGCATTCAGTTTAACCAATAGGTTCGTACGAACCCCCAAAATCACTTTTTTTGCTTTGGGGTCATTTTTTGTGAGTTTTCCTTCCTCACTTGAATTGTAAACCACTATTATGGCTTCACCCCTAAAGATGTGTAAGAGAGGGGGACCACCACATGAAAGAGCCTATGTCATAGAGGGTCGAGATGTGAGAGGTTTCCCTAACTTACCTCAACTAAGTAAAATGTTTAGGGTATGAGGATGAGAATGGTGAGGACTATGTGTAGACACGTAAAATGTACTGATTGACATTATGCATCTGATCCTAACCACTAACATCGTTTCGTCCTGAATCATCCTTCAGTATAACAATTGGATCAAATACCTTTATTTGATTAAATTCATCAATATTCCTCTCTTAATTAAATAAATCGGTTGTCTAATTAAGTCACCTTTTCTCAATAATTAAAGTAGTCATTTTTTATCTAATTATCCTATTCAATTAAATAATTAATTTTATCTGATTAAATCTCTTAAGTCTATCTATTAAATTAAATAAATTAAAACCTTATTTAGTTTAATATAACATCATCTCTTTTAATTAAATAAATAAAAATCTTTATTTAATTAATCCCTTATCACATTCTTCTCATATTTGATTTAAATAAATCCACAAATTTAAGCCAAATAGGTCACATCATTTAACCCCTTCATTAAATTAATTAACTTTGATTAATTTAATCTCCTCTCATGTCCCATCCTCCATCTTTTACCACTTGCACATGAAAATATATTTAATTGATTTATTAAATCTCTATTTTCCTCAACAAGGCATCTTTTAAGGAATATTCTTCAAGTTTGAATTCAAAATCCAAGTTGACTTGTCCCTTCCAACAAGGAATTTATTCTCTCTTACATGTTCTTTGCCTTGAGCCAAGTGGCATTCAATGCATTCTTCCTTCCCTCTTACATGCCATTTCAACAATTTCAAAATTCAAATATAGACATTTGTTGGCACAATCCTCAAAACTTGCACATGCTCCATCCACTCACAAGTTGACAAGTGACACTTTGCCATTGGCTAATTCTTAGTCCCACATTGCTCTATTTTGGACATTCATCCATCTTCTCATTCTATAAATAAGAGGTTAATCTCCTCATTTGATCATCCATAATTTGAATAAACTTACTATGCTCAAATCATTAGAAAATTTCATCCATTATCATTGAGTTCATAGCTAGGTTATGCATATTTTTCTATTGGAGAACTCATCAAGCATCAACCAAGTGGATAAATCTTCATCACACATCAAGATTGCATCATAGGAGTTGGGAAAGGGCCAATTTTCACGTCAAATTGGCACCAATTCCCCTATGGGATCAAGAGCTTGCTTGTTTTGATAGGATTTTAATCTATTTCCTTTGTGTTCTTCATTCTTCTTTCCTATTTTAAACTATGCTAATGGATTCATGGGGAATCCTTGTCCTTGCTTGCATTTCATCTTCTAATGTGTTTGTTCATGTTTTTTTGCAGGTATTAGGATTGGGGTTAGCACATTTGGTGCTAAAAGGAGGGCAATCTCACCTTTCAATCAAGTTTTTTAATCAAAATTACTCATTTTTCTTTGTTTATAGGTTCAACATCACTATTCAGCACCGTTGGTTCTCTAGCATCGCTATATAGGACCACTAAAAATTCAAACTCTGATGCTTCAGTCTTCCCACCTAGAAATTTAAATTCTAAATTGCGCCATTGGACCAATCAGACCCGTGGGAATTTTCAAAAAAATCAAACTGCACCACTAAGCAGAAGGCCGACACATTCATGCTCACTAGCCTAACTATAGAGCGACACTGACTAGCAAGCAACACTATACAACACCACTGGAGAAATAAAACTATGATGCCTTCATGGATTGCACCGCTGAAGGGGAGTATGAAGTGAAATTTAATTTACAGCATGTGCTTTTTTTCAAATTCTGCTTCTTTTGTCTATTTTCTATCTTTTTGACCTTTGTTTTGCATAATATAACTGATTTTTCTTGTAGATTGAATCGATTAAAGATGAAGAGGAAAAGAAGCATGATGGTGTCATTTCACAAAAATGATTGTTTTTGAACACTTTAGTGTTGGTTTAACACTTTTTGAGGATTCATTATTCCTCTTAAGGAAAACTTGTCATCTTTCATGCTTAGGATCCACTAATTTCATTTGGGCTTTAAAAAGAACATTTCAATTTTTTCTACAAAAGGCTTAAAATGAATATTAGGACTCAAATCTATGAAAGTTTGTTTCCGGATTAAAAATTGAACAAGGAAATTTGTCACATTTACTTTGGTGCTTTTAAAATGAACTCACAATTCCTTTGAAAGGTTAAAATGAATATGTGTAACTTGGTTTTTGTGATTGCTTACTTAAACTAACATCATTAAAAAGGACGTATGTGCTTCTCTCGCGCTTTATAGCGATCTTGAGAATCAAAAGGCCTTTTTTATGATCTTAGGTTGAGATAAAGTAATCACCTCCACACTTCATTTTTGGGTTGAAAATTGAATAAAATACTTTGTGAGTGTGAGTAAACTTATTGCATACATTCTCCCTTTGTTTCTAAACAAGGTTCGATCAAACTTTGAATATGTTTATTCACTTTTCTTTATCTTCAATCGCCTTCCTTGGGGAAAAAGTACTCACCCAAGGGAATGACTCAATTGGTAATACTCTAAAGCTAAGAGTATTTCCAACCGGGATATAAATGTGGGTATTGGAATAAATTCTAGTATCACGCGATTGGCTTCGACAAGATGGATCTGACAAGGGACTCTCACTGTATGGGTCAATCTCCACGAATAGAAAGTCCTAATTAAAACCCATGTTTTAGAATTACCAAAATCCTTGACCTATTTGTTGGTGCAAGAATGGTCATTCTGAAGCCGCCCCACACTTTTACGGTCTTTTAGTAGAAATGAAAAGAATGCCATGGGAGTTTCATAGGTGTTGATGCTTGTCTGCCCCGTATAAGTGAGTGTCATGGAGGGGAGCTAGTGGGGTCAAGCATCTAACCATTCACTAAAGATAAGTGTAGCTAGACTTGTCCAAGTGGGGACTCAACAAATATTGTCTTTCATATCCATAGGGTTGTACTTATTCTTGGTCACAAAATGCTTTTCTTATTCAAAAACATCTTGGAAAAAAACACTTAAACATCATCATCAAAATTTCAAACCCTTTAGGAAACAAATACAATTGACCCAATTCATGTGTTATTGCTTGCCCTTGGGATTTTATCCTTAGAGGTTTCTAAACACTTGGATCACATCTCAACTTGTCTACTAAAGTTAAACAATAGGTAACCCTTTCCTTGAATTCATCAAATTTCCACATAACATACTTTGTGGGATTCAAGGAAATTAAGACATTGGACATCTAGTTTGGAAAACCTAATAAAAGAAGTGTTTGTGGTAAAATAAAGTCACTAAGAAAAGATAACAAAATGGACTCTCACATATGTTGAAACCTCATGATTTCCAAGAAATTCAAAATCCCAAAATGAAATTCGTTGAGTCAAAATTCAAAATCAATAAATGTATGCTCAATTTGAACCACTTCTTAATTATAGAGGTCCATAGAAGCATTCCATGTTCTTCAATACTGATGTCTAGGTAAACAAAGTGTCTTTTTTAGGTTCATCCTAGGATCAAAAGAAATCAAAATCTTTTTTCATCCATCCTTCAAGTAGTAAACCAAAAATCATCTCACCATCATCTTTTGAGAAATCTTGAAATTATCCTTCATGCTAGGATTTTTGGCGAAAATCAAAATCATCAAATCCTTGAGACAAAATCCTTGAAATCTTTATCAAATAATCTTTGGCTAGGTATGTGTAGATGCATCCTTTTGCATATGCTTAGTCAAAATTATCAAACCATCTTGTTTAGCTAGGTATATGTAGATGCATCCTTCTTCATATGCTTGGTTAAAGTATCATCTTGTTTGAATAGGTGTGGGTGGATGCATCCTTCTCCCTACACATATTCAAATTATCATCATTTGAGAAAATCTACCCCTTAAATAATCATCCAACATCTTAGGGTCTATTTTTTCAATCAAAGCAAGCCAAAAAGTCAAGTCAAGGGAAATCCAAAAAAAATCAAAATCAAAATCCAAAACATATCCAAGAGTCCTAAAAGTCTAGCATTCCCCTCAAGATTTATCAAAAGATCAAACATCCACATCATCCATCTTTTCCATCATATCACCTTTTGATCCTCAAGACATCCTAAAAATTTCTCTTTTGTGCATAAAATAAGATCAATCCAAAGAATTAGAGATTCATCTCCCATATTCTTGAAAATTGATCCTTGTTTTATGGTTCAAACTAGATCTCAATACAAGAAGAACATGAAAACTGACAAAGAAACACCCTCTTCAAGTGACCTAAGCCAAACAAACACCGAAATGAATCCTATCGAATCAAGCAATCCTTTGACTATCTCATCGTCACAAAATCCACAAGAAGAAATTCAAGAAGAAGATCTTACCTTTGGGATGTCACATGAAGAAATAACTGAAATGATCCAAAATCTAGAGAACCATAATATCATCAACATGATGATGAGGCTTAACCCTTCACTATACATGCTTGAACTAGCAAAATAAGGGGCCAAATTTCCTTCTAATTTTGACGTAAGCTCTATAGTGGAACCACCTTTGGAGGTCATGCCTCTAATTTCATCCACACTCCCCATATCATCTACACCCCCATCCCAAAGCATCACTCAAAACATTCCACAAATCACATCTTTTTCTCCAACCCAACCCAATTTTAATAAGGGAAATTCATTTCTTAATGCTATTCAAAAACACCCCCTTGTCAACAATCAAGACTTGGATGAAAATATCATTTTGGAACAAAACATACCCCAAAATCCATTACAGAAGTATGTCCCTCTCACTTTCCATAATCCTAATGATCCATCATCATCATCCTTCTGCGCAACACCTCAAACTTCTCTCCTCACAAATTTGCAAGAAGAAGGTGACATGTTCAGACTTGGGGGAATTTTTGACACCACATCATTTTCTCAAGAACTCGTACCCCTCATATTTTCACCTATTCCACCATTACCACCTTTATCCACACCTCTACTTGGCTTGGGACTCCCACCTTTACCAAACATTAATCAAAATCAAACCAACATTCCAAACACCAATCAAAACATCACACCAAACTCTCAAAACTTGTCATCGATATTGCAACAACAGATGACAACTACACAAGCAATCATGACATCATTGACCACCCCCCTAACATCTCAAAGCATGGGCTCTCAAGGACCAACCACATGAATAGCACCATCCACCACTCAAAACACCAACACGACATCACCGCTCACCACCACCACAAGAACCATTATGAGTCCACCAACACCCCCACCACCACCAAACTCCAATTTATCAAGCTAATACAACATGGCATTGCAAGCCACTCAACAAGCTACTTATCAAAAGGAATTCATGCAAGTGCAAAAGCAAAAAGTTGTACAAGCAGTGCAAGTTGCTCAAGCTGCCCAAATTGCACAACAAGCGCAACATGCCACACAAGCCCAAGCCTTATTGCAACAACAAAAACAACAAGCTGCACAAGCTGCTCAAGCATCCCAAGCTGCATTACAAGCACAAAAGGATGCCCAAGCCCAAATTCTATTACAACAACAAGCGGCACAAGCCCAAGCTCAAGCTCAAGCACACACCCAATATCAAGCACAACAAGAAAAATTTCTTGCACAAAAACAAGCAGCATAACTACAAGCATATCAACAAGCAATAAAACAATATCAAGAGCACCAAGAAGTAGCTCAATTAGCAGCCCAACAAAAAGTGTTGTTGGAACAACAAAAATAACAATAGCAAGCTCAACAATAGGAAATCCTAGCACAACAACAAGCACAACAACAGGAAATCCTAGCATAGTAACAACAAGACCAACAACAAGCGTTGTTTATACAATAGCAAGTGCAAGCATACCTAGCTCAACAAAATGTGCAAATACCATCAAATAACACACCAAACAACACACCCATCCAACCCACAATTGAAACACCCTATAATACCTTCATCCCACTCCCTGATCCACAAAATGATGTAATGACACAAATCAAGTTGCTCTCACAACAATTGCTCGATCTTCAATCAGGGTGAACCACAAAAACACCAAGCAACTTGTGTCCCTATCCATTTGACAGGAGCCTTGTGATGAAACCATTCCCAAAGGGATTTGAGATCCCCAAGTTTGACAAATATTGTGGGATGGGAAACCCTGAAGATCACATTAGGGAATTCTAGGTTCATTGCATGGAAGTCATTTATGACGATACCTATCTAATGCGGCTATTTCCTAGGAGTTTGGTTGGCCATGCTATGGAATGGTTCTCTTGCCTACCTATAGGAATCAAAACATTCCAATAAATTACAGACACATTCATTAAAAACTATGCATGCAATATCACCATGGATGTTAGTCTAGAATAATTCTTAGTTCTGAAACAAGGTAAGAATGAATCATTCGCTTCATTCCTACAACGATGGTGATCCAAGGCCAATTGGAGAAAATGGGTCATGCCTGAGGAACAACAAGTTTGCACCATCATATCCAACCTTGAAGGCCTGTTGGAATTCCATCTCAAGGTCCAAGGGATTACTGCATATGACCAGTTGATTTCCAAGGCTCTCAGTATCGAGTGAGCCCTTATAACACAACCTGCAAGATCAACTTCATACCCTGAACAACAAAACAACCACCCACCCACTAATTACAATGAAAAACCTTGCACATGGGCAAGGAATTTTTTTTTAATAATGATGGTGTTGTCGATGCCAAAGTGGTCATCAGTGCCCCTCACCAAAATGCACCCGCACCACAAATACAAATCCAACACCCAAAAAATCATGAAGCAACACAACAACTGAACAACAATCCGACAATTAAAAATTTCAATGATAAAAGGGGACCACCCCAATAGAACATGAATTACCCCAAGTGAAAGTACACCACTCATGGGGAACCACTTGAAGTCATCATGAAGAAACTAATAAATGAAAAACTCATCAAAGCTCCCACCTATGAGAATGACCAAGAACCGGATGTGAAACCTCCTTGGTATAATGAGAATCAACTCTGTGACTTCCATAAAATCAAAGGGCATACCATGAATAGTTGTATGAGGCTAAAAAACATAATTCAAGATCTCAACGATCAAAGAATTATAAACATGGAACTGCCAACATGAAACCAAAACCTTAAGATATACACGAAGCAGATGCCTAACCATGGCAATAAAGAGAATAATAACACTAATAAGGGGAAAGAAACCTTCAAGAATGTAAATTATTTGTATGACCACATCGTTGCATCACTATATGAGTACTACACTACCATCACTATCAAAGGAGCCCATGCCTATTGTGGAGTCATGACAAGAGGAAAAAAGGTTACCATCATAGGATCATCCTAACCAAACAGAGTCCCTACACCTAGATCTATCCTCAATGGATATAGCATCCTTGATCAACTCAAAAGAATGCCAACACAAATATCCATCATGGAGTTACTAAAAATCTCATCTTCCCATAAGAAAATCCTTGAGGAAGCATTGGCTTCATCCACTGTCCTCGTAGATCTTGATGCGGAACAATTCCAAGCTATGGTCAGAAATATCATTACCCTAAATCTCCTCACATTCTCTGACCAAGATTTTCTTGCCCAACCATCTCATAACCATGCACTACACTTAGAATTCCTAGTACATAAAATAAAATTCAAAAGGGTCTTGGTGGATGGAGGTGTTGGCTTGAATATTTTTTCTCTCAAGCTCATCAAACAATTAAAAATATTAGAGGATTCTATCAACAAAGGAAAGGGTATCACAATAAGAGCATATGATGATCAAGAAAGAGTGTCCTAGGGCACAATCAAAATTCCTATTCAAGTAGGGCCATCTACCATGGAAACCACTTGTCAGGTCCTGGACCTCGACTTACCATATAACATCCTCCTAGGACGCCCATGGATTCATGCAATGCAAGTAGTAGCATCAACTTTCCATCAATGTGTAAAATTAACATTTGAAGGACAAGAATTCACCATCCATGGAGATCCAAAACCATTTTCCTACTGCAAAAGTATTGAGGAAAAGTACTATAAAATCCCCCAAGTACCAAAAAATGACGAGGGCCCATCCACACCATACATTGATCTTGCCACTCTCGCTTCCACTTCTGTGATAGAGACACCTGCCACT
Source organism: Sequoia sempervirens (assembly GCA_007258455.2). Classification (NCBI taxonomy): domain Eukaryota; kingdom Viridiplantae; phylum Streptophyta; class Pinopsida; order Cupressales; family Cupressaceae; genus Sequoia; species Sequoia sempervirens. Next base: position 177,677,111 of record VDFB02271358.1, read on the forward strand.
CCTACCATTCCCACCATTTGTGACATTAAGGTCATCATCCAAGATAATGGTTGTGGAAACTACATGATCCCTAAAAATGTGTTTGTGATAGGAGAGTTACCACAATCTCCTAGATCATAGGGACGTCCGCAAATAAATGAAGCCTCCACATCTCAAACGTCTCCTGAACACTATCCCAACTTTACAAGTTGGGGAGATCTTGGCCAAGAGGTTATTGAGGCAGATCCACCTTATATGCTATACCAAGATGAGAGAATAGTAGTTGATTTACCCATGGATGACAGAAGCAAGGGTCAACAAATGATGCTCGCAATGGGCTATGACATAAATCAAATACTAGGGGAAAATGACAATGGGCTTATAATACCTATCATTCCATAGACATGAATGGGAAGTCTTGGCCTTGGATGTACCACTCCGAGTATAACCATATGTGGCCAAGGTCCTCCAGTTAGAAAGGTCAAAAATCCTCCTCAACAATTTGCAGCTGAACTCCGCTTACCAGTATCTATAGGTCGTGTCATAGATAATTTCACATTTGACATAACCAACGTTTATAGTAGTAGTGATGAAGAGGATCCCATGACCAACTTACCTAGGCTATTTGAGGATACCACTCTTTTAATGATTAGCACCCTATCTTTTGAATCAAACCATCAAAATCATGAAATCCACCTAGTATATCCCCAACTCATCGAATACAACCAACTAGGAGTACCAATTCTTGATACATTCGAAAAGGATGAGGTGCTCTCAGAATTCATGGGACTATGGGAAAACATTCCATATGGGGATCACAAAGTAGGGTTCATAATTGAGCTAGATACACATGCCTATTATGGGGAAACGATCGAATCCCTCAGTCATAAAAGTGATAAATTAAGAATAATATATAAGTCCTTGAGTGAAAACCACACTGTGGCACTCTCCAACATGAAAAAAGTAAAAATAAAGGACAAATCCAATGGTGAAAACCTCTCTAAGGTGCATGATGATGGGGGATTCAATCTTCCTGCCAGAGCTCTTCATCAAGAAAAATCAGCAGTCCTGGCAGAAAAATGCAATCTGATTAATCTAGGAACAGAGGAGACCCCACATATCACATTCTATGTGGAATCATTACTATCAAAAGAACAAGAAATCCTAGCAACCTTCTTAAGAGAGAGACAGGTTAAATTTGCATGGAGCTATGCTGACATGCCCGAGATCAATCTAGAAATTGTGGTTGACCATCTAGCAGTACACTCTGAAGCAAAGCTCATTAGACAAAAGCTCGGGAAAATGCACCCTTAGATCGCCCTAATAGTAAAAATGGAACTAAAGAAGCTATTAGATGCAGGATTCATTCAACTGATAGATTATCCAGAATGTGTGTCAAATGTGGTGCATGTCTCGAAACTCGATGGGGGCATCAGAATCTGCATAGACTTTAGAGACTTGAACAAAGCATGTCTGAAAGATGATATCCTATTGCCCAATATTGACATGATTGTAGACATGATGGTGAGACGTGAAATGCTTTCCTTGATGGATGGTTTCTCAGGTTATAACCATATAATGATTTCTAAAGAAGACCAACAAAAAATGGCCTTCACTTGTCCATGGGGGACTTACTACTAGAATATGATGCCATTTGGCTTAAAGAATGTAGGAGCAATATACCAAAGAGTCATGAAATTAATATTCCATGACATGATCCATAAGACTATTGAAGATTATGTTGATGAGATTCTAGCCAAATCTAGAAGGAGAAAGGATCACATAGCAACCCTAAGTGCAATTTTTGACAGGCTAGAAGATTACAAGGTTTGATTAAACCCAAAGAAGTGTTTCTTCGACGTACAATCAGGAAAGCTGCTGGGATACATAGTGTCAATGAGAGGTATTGAGGTAGATCCAACAAAAGTAAAAGTAATCCTTGATATGGAGGCACCCAAAACATTAAATCAATTGAGAGGTCTCCAATGCAAGCTTCAATCCATTTGCAAGTTCATAGCATAGCTGACAGACAAACAAAACCCATACTCTCACCTACTTCACAAGGGAGTAGTGTAAAAATGGGATAACAAGTGTGAAGAAGCCTTCAATAAAATCAAAGAATATCTACTTACACCACTAGTCCTAATGCCACCAATCCCAAGAAAACCATTAATTCTCTACGTGTCAGCAACAATAGTAGCCCTTGGAGCTCTCCCAACTCAACATGAAGAAAATGGAACAGAAAGGGCCATCTATTATATCAGAAGAACAATGGTTGGGCATGACCTAAACTACTCATTCATAGAGAAAGAATGCTTAGTAGTAGTGTTTGCATCACAAAAATTCATACATTACATGTTGACACACAAAATAAAACTCATCACCAAAATCGACCCTCTCAAGTACTTACTGTCAAAGGAAATACTCACTGGAAGAATGGCCAAATGGGTGATGATACTATCAGAATACGACATTGAATATGTGGAGTAGAAAGCAATCAAAGGCCAAGTCATTACAGAGCAGCTTGTAGAAGCACCAATCTATTCAAAGAATCCTCTCATCTCTGAGTTTCTAGATGAATCCATTTTCAATCTCAATGTAGCTGACCACTGGAAACTTTACTTTGATGGCTCATACACGCAACATGGATCAGGAGTCGGTGTCTTCTTTATCACCCCATAAGGAGATTGCATACCAAGGTCCTACAAACTGGCATTTCCCTACACCAATAACATTGCAGAATACGAGGCTTTAACCATAGGTCTCAGAATACTAGTGCAATGGAACATTATAGCTCTCAAAGTATATAGAGACTCTCAATTGATAATAAACCAAGTGAATGATGAATACCAAACTAAAGATGACAAGCTCACTCCATACAAAAAATTGGTGGAGACTCTCAAAGAATCCTTCATTGAAATCACATTTGAGAAGATACCCAGAGCCAACAATAGAGCAGTAGACACCATGGCAATGATTGGATCCTTACTAGACATCCCTCATAAAGTTCCAAAATATGAATTTCTGATCGAGCAGCTTCTCATGCTTGCATTCGAGGTACCAAAATCAAAATTTATGTGTGAAATCATTGGTCTCAGTGATCCTTGGTACCACAAAATTTATACATACCTTCGAATAGGCATCATACCTGCTGACTTACCCTCAACCGTAAAATGAACCTTTGTCAAAAAGGCATCCTGATTCGTCATCCTAGGAGATACCCTATATCATAGGAGCATAGAAGGAACCCTATTGTGCTGGTTAAATTTTGAAGAGGCATTGACCACTCTAACTAAAGTACATAACCGTATCTATGGTTCACACTTGAGTGGAATGACCATAGCCAAGAAACTGTTGAGGATGGGGTATTATTGGCCTACAATGGAAAGAGAGGCACATGACTATGTTAGAAGGTGTCTACAATGTTAGCAGCATGGGGACCTCATCCATGCTCTAGCACAAGGCCCTTTTCACAATGGGGACTTGATCTCATTGGAAAAATAACTCCCACTTCATCTAACAACCACAAATTCATCATAACCACCACATAGTACTTTACTAAGTGAGTGGAAGCCATACCCATGACATATATAACTAGGAAGCAGATATCAAAGTTCATCCTGAACTATCTCATTTTTCACTATGGTGTTCCACAAGCCATTATCTCAGATAATGGGACACCATTTAAAAATCAGGAGGTTCGTGACTTATGTGAAAAATTCAAAATCCAACATTGCTTCTCCACCCCATACTATCCCCAAGGCAATGGCCAAGCAAAAGCCACAAATAAAACCATTTTGAAAATCCTCAAGAAAACAGTCAATGACACAGGTCGTGACTAGCATCTGTAGCTCAATCCCACCCTTTGGCCCTATTGAACAAGCATTCACACACCCACAGGTGCCACCCCCTTCTCCTTGGTCTATGGATCAGAAGCAGTACTCACCATTGAGATCGAGCTCCCGTCACTAAGAATATCACTACAAAACCTCATCACAGATGAAGAGTATGTAGTATCAAGATTGAATGAGCTGGAGCTACTAGATGACTGACATATAGATTCTTTAAATCACTTGCAATTCTATCAAAATAGAATCAAGATGATCTATAACAAGAAAATTAGAAGCAGGACTTTCCAAGTCAGAAAACTGGTACTAAAAGAGAATTAGAAGAACGTCCCAAATCCAAACAGTAAAGGAAAATTTGAACCCAACTAGTTGGGACCATTTTTTATCACAACAAGTTATAAGTCAGGGGCATATCAGTTATCAACACATGAAGAGGAACCTCTGCAAGAGCCCATGAATAGCTCTCCTCTCAAAAAATTTCATGCCTAATCTTTCAAGGTATAGAACCAAAAATAAAAAATTAGAAAATATCCTAAAAATATATTTACCTTGGTGAAAACCTAGAAAATAGGCATCTTAGTGACAACAAAAATATCAAAAAGAAAAAAATCCAAAATAATCAAAAAAAGGATTAAAAAGAGTAAAGAGAAAAATCGTCGTCTAGTGAAAACCACTTCGGTGGCACTTTGGACAAGTACCTTAGTGAAAACTTGGCAAACAGGCGACTTGTGTAAATAAGCACTTTCCATCTACCAAGATCTTCATAGCTTGTTCTACATCATCCATCCATTATGCTTTCCATCATCCATCACATTTAGATCTCCACCCATCATTCATTCACCTGCATCTGCACCATGGCTTGGTCTTATTTTCGTATCATGATCCCTCCTAGTACTACTCAGCCCATCCTCAAGGTTAGTTTTTCCTGACTTTATCAAAGTAGTCTATTGCATCGCACTGGGGGTATGTTCTCATTAGATTGGATTTGTGTATATTCTTGAAGTCCTAAAATTAGAAAATCCAAAAATGCCAAAACATCAAAAAATTCAAAAACAAGTCAAAATTTAGTCAAAAAGTTAAAAAAAACAAAATCATCTAGTCAAACTACGTGTCTCTAAGCCTTGAAGATAGGAAAGGCTGATCTTTGATCATCCCTCGAGACACTTAGGTCATTCCTTTAGGAGTCCATCATAATAAACTGACATCTCATCATGTATATCCTCATCTATAAATAGGTCAAGTCATCAGTTGAACTATGTGGTCTCTGTGTGTATAACGTAGGCAAGGCTAATCTATTGATTAGCCCCCAAGGCCCCTAGGATAGGTCTTTAGGTTAGTCTCTTGGTCAAAATCCTAGAAAACCTCAAAACATTCAAAAAATTGGACAATGAAAACATTTGAAAATCTCCAGAAACACCAAAAACAACCTCAAAACATTGCAAAACTCCAAAAACATCCAAATATTTGAAAAAATCCATCAGTCTCATCTCGCTTTCACCCGCAATAACATCACTCATAATAAAAAATTGTCATACTCAACCTTTGGTAAGATAATCAAAAGCATGTCTAGCCGGTAAAAAGTGAAAACTCAAAACATCAAGTCTCAAGTCTAAGGAAGTACGTAAACAAGTTGGTCAACTCTTTATGTCGATAACCTATCATCCAATTGGTTCCATATCAATCATTTGAAAGAACACTTTGGATAAACGAAATGACGTTATGCCATCCACTAACATTCTTGTTTGTTTACTTTATCTTTGTCTTTTGACTTATCTTATTGTGCTCATTCCAAGGACTTCTCGATGATATCCAAATAGAGGATTTAGAGAAATAGGAATTGGGCAATGATCATTATCTTTTTTCTACTATGATTGTTGGACGTTCTTGTAATATAACTTGGTGAATACTTGCTTTGTTAGGTATGTATGGAGGATGTTTTGGATAGCTTGTTGACTATTGCATTGATAGGTTATACCTTTTCGTGTTTTGGTCTGAGGTGTTTGAAACTTATAAAGTGCATCCTAGGAAGGTTCCCATATGTCAGGTGTGAACAAGAATACTCCTATTTGTTTGTCAAGTCAAAGTTCATCACATTGGGTACAACGCCATCCTGGTTCTCTATACCTTGATGCATCTTACCACATGTGTTACCAAACATAAGAAAATTGGCCCTTTGAAAATCCCAACTCCTCGACAAGTAGTCATAATCATTTGCATATTCATCATCTTGTGTCTTGTTGACATGACTTCTTCTCTTTCATCCCTTCCTACTAATCACACTAACAAGGTACTATGACATTTTATCATCATCATCATCATCATCATCATTATCATTGATCCTATATCCATAAATCATTGGCATATTGCATAAATGTATCATATAGGAAATACATGCATTGCATTTTCACCATCATATAAACATGTTACTACAAGCATTTTCCATAAATTAGCACATCCCTTTCTCATTACATTTCATCCACTTTTTTCATCACATTGCATTCATCACATGAACCATCACGTAACATTCATTTGCATAATCATCTCATAACCATTTCACATTTACCACCGACTACATAATCATACATAATAGGTATAATAGCATTATAGATAATACATTGCATTATAAGAATACATACTCACATAACATCATAAAGTCATCTTACGTTCATTTTTCATAAAACATCACCATACCACTTTGCATTAACATATCATTTCATATATTACATTACATCACATTAAATGCATCACATATAGTACATTATCATTTAACATGTTTAGGATAATATATTTGTTATTCTAAGCATCTTAAAACTATCTCATTTACATCATCAATACATATCATATAAAACACGACCATTACATTCACATTGCATTATATCATCCATTAATCATCCATATCAATATATAGAACACCTCATAAATAACCATAACCATGTAGCAATTGTTTTTTACATTTCATTTGCATAAATCATTCAATACCATTATAAGCATAATAGGAACATAAAAATCCATTGCATAACATACATCCATCCATAATCATTTTATAAGCATAGTTCACATCTCATTTCACGTATACACCATAGATCATCACCATATCATTTTGCATATTACATTTCATATCACATATCATATCATTTGCATCAACATACACAGATCATTATATAAATCATCATCACCATCCATTCATATTACATATCATATAAATCCATCTGCATATCATGAATAAACAACATAATATAAGATCTAGTCATAATGCATACATCATCAGAAGGAAATGCATCCATATACACATCGCATCATTATAACATGATTGCATAGCATATAGAAATAGAATCATCCATAAATGCATAAATAAATGGTATACATCACATCATATCAAAATCATCATCTCATATATATCATCATCGGGTAACTGTCATAGTACAAAATAATCAGATCACAGTACATGTGTGTCAATAAGTACAAAAAGGCCCATCGGGCTATCAAAAAGGAGCCCATAAGGCACAAAAAAGAATCATCTCGATCAAAAAAAAGTCTACCCATCTTGTCTGTTGTCCTTGCCCCTGTCACCATGACCCTCTGTTGGTTTGTGGCTGGTCCACTGTGAGTAGTCTAGGGCCCACTCTACTCTAGGTACGGTTTGATGGTAATGCATGTGGTAATAATCTACCTCCCAGACGGCCTCCATATAAGACCGAATGGAAACTGTTCTCTGAGAGGAGGAGGCTGCCATGCTCTCTAACTGTTGTTGCCAACCCATCTCTATAGCCGCCTGTAGCTCTATGGCCTACCTTTACAAAATGGCCTAGTCTCTCTTGGCCCTAATCTGATCTCTCTCGACCCTAGTCTGATCCCTCTCCCCTATCAAAGTTTGAACCTGACCTTGCAGCTGTGCAATCAATGCATCTCTAGGATCCAGCTGCCCTACTAGTTATGTTTGTGCGAGATGCACGTGAGGTTGATCCTCACCCTTAGCTCATGGCGGTGCACCTGCCTACTCCTACTACCTAGCTGGCACCTACTGTAGATCCTACATCTAAACATTAGCCTAACTTGGCTGAGGTGAAACCCTAACCGGCTAGTCCTGCTATATGCCGTCTCTCTATCCTCATCCTCCCCTTTTGCCCCTCTTTCTCTCCTGAGTGGGGAATGCTCCTAGAACTGTCAACTATAGGGGAGGCCAAAACTAGTCTTTGTATACCTGTGTGATGCCTGGATCCACAAGCCCCTGATCGTAAGCGCATGGCTAGGCCACTAACTGTCTAAAACTGTCAATGGCCTCAGAAGCAGAAATGTATTGATCCCATGAAGCCTATGACATTTTGCAGGAAAATATGGCCACACAATCATCATCTGGCCAGTCTTATGACTCTTTGAAGTGTCACTTAATGCACCCAGATAGGTACCTCTCCACCATGGTATGCTCCTACCCCTACACAAACTGGTCCTAATGGGAAAAGAAAATATGCTCTAAATCGTCAGCCCATCTGGGCTGACCAAGGTATGGATGTCATGCAAAAGACTACATCTCATCTAGGACTCTCCTCTAGTAGGGAATCCCATGATTTCCCATGTGTGTGAAGGACACACCACCTCCGTAGCACCACATGAGGGGATCATCAAGGCCCATGGGTACTACAACAACCCACGGCCAAACAACAACAATGTGCTCCCATGCCCATACATGGACAAGTGTAACACTTGCCCCGAGTGCTCTTCCATCGAGGTAGACGTACTCATGTAAGTCTCAATAAAGTGAAGCAAGAAGACTTGAAATACGTACTCATTTAAGTCTCTATACGCATCAAAATGTGCTCCCAGCAGAGTCCCTAACTAGGACTGAAGTACCGACCTCACTGATCTGGGGTAAAGAGACTTGAAATGATAGCTGCAACAACCAAGTGAAAAGGAAAGGCTAGAGACCTATGACGCTTAAGCTCAATCTAACCCTCACAAAAGATAACATCCTCTATGGTGAGGATTGTGCGACAAGCATCCCACTCGGTATCTATATCAAAAATAATGCACTGACCATGAATTGACAATCTCAAGATGTGCCACATGTCCTCCAAGGTGATGGTAGCCTCGCCAGTAGGAAAGTGGAAAGACGAGGTCTCACTGTGCCATCTCTGGTCAAGTGCTGACATCATCCCAAGGTGGGTGCACATGGGCGCTACGTATGTGATGTGTCATAGCCCCATATCTCATAATCGATCCTGCTCTCTGTCACTAAAGTCTCATAAATAACTGAAGAGATCTCGTGACTTGTGCTCTCAGGAATAGAGCTCCCTCACCACATCCTGCATCAGGAAGGGTCATCAAGTTAAATTTTTTTAAAAGGTCTCATGCCAAGCATTCAAAAAATCACTCTAGCATCGCTATCCATGAAGGCGTCGCAATTTGATTTTTTTTCAAAGTGCAACGCTGGGGCACAAAATACCAAAAGTGCACTACTGCGGTGCACTTTTTTGCCAAGCAGTGCAGTTTGAAAAGATCCTTGTTTGATTTACCACAGCCACATCACACTTTGCAAATGACCCCGTGAGCCATGGCATTAGCATCAAAGTTTGGATTTTGTTTCCAAACTCCAAACTCCACCACCATGGTGCAATTTGGAACTGAGCAGCGTAGTTTGATTTTTGAGTGGTGCTATATAGCGTCGCTGTAGAATATCTAACTTTAAGAGCAATAAATGAGCACAAAAAATGAGAAATAAAGCTCAAGTAAGGATCACTTACCGGTGCCCCAATGTTGGGTGGCCGCTGGTATGTCTGAACTCAATTGGAAATGTGCATCGGGAGTTGTCATTGCACCATATCATGAAGAGGTTAGAGCTCAAACCTTAAATTTGCTAGAGGGCTGTGTGTGAAAATGAACTAAAAGTGACCCCTTGGAGCCTTTTTAAGCTTGAAAATTAGGGTTTTTTCACCCTGTTTGGCTATCCTGCTAGGGTTTTGGACCCTTCAACCCATTTTTGTCTAGTTGAGGCTTGTTTTACATCATTTTATTGTGTTTCTACACATTTTTGGCCTCTTGGAGCCTTTATGGACCTGTCGGGCACCTTGTCCTCTTTTCTCGCAAGATCACCCAAAAAAATTGAAATTTTCGTCCAATCTCTTGAGGGGGCAATATATTGGCATGTTTTCTCTTGCTAGGTAGTAGTGGGGCAAGATTTTGAAAATGGAAATTTTTTGGCTTTGATCGAGACTGTTTATTCTTTGAACCAACACAACGAGTGCATTGCTTCAAAGAGGGGAAAAATGTAGACACATAAAATGTACTGATTGACATTATGCATCTGATCCTAACCACTAATATTGTTTTGTCCTTAATCATTCTTTAGTCTAACCATTTGATCAGATACCTTTATTTGATTAAATTCATCAATATTCCTCTCTTAATTAAATAAATCAGTTATCTAATTAAGTCACCTTTTCTCGATAATTAAATTAATCATTTTTTATCTAATTATCCTATTTAATTAAATAATTAATTTTATTTGATTAAATCTCTTAAATCTGTCTATTAAATTAAATAAATTAAAACCTTATTTAGTTTAATCTAACATCATCTATTTTAATTAAATAAATCAAAATCTTTATTTAATTAATCCCTTATCACATTCTTCTCATATTTGATTTAAATAAATCCACAAATTTAAGTCAAATAGGTCACATCATTTAACCCCTTCATTAAATTAATTAACTTTGATTAATTTAATCTCCTCTGATGTCCCATCCTCCATCTTTTACCACTTGCACATGAAAAAAGATTTAATTGATTTATTAAATCTTTATTTTCCTCAATAGGCATCTTTTAAGGAATATTCTTCAAGTTTGAATTCAAAATCCAAGTTGACTTATCCCTTCCAACAAGGAATTTTTTCTCTCTTACATTTCCTTTTCCATGAGCCAAGTGGCATTCAATGCATTCTTCCTTCCCTCTTATATGTCATTTCAACAATTTCAAAATTCAAATATAGACATTTATTGGCACAATCCTCCAAAATTGCACATCCTCCATCAACTCACAAGTTGACAAGTGGAACTTTTCGATTGGCTAATTCTTAGTCCCACGTTGCTCTATTTTGGACATTCATCCATCTTCTCATTCTATAAATAAGAGGTTAATCTCCTCATTTGATCATCCACAATTTGAGTAAACTTACTATGCTCAAATCATTAGAAACTTTCATCCATTATCATTGAGTTCATAGCTAGGCTATGCAGATTTTTCTATTGGAGCACTCATCAAGCATCAATAAAGTGGATCACTCTTCATCACACATCAAGATTGCATCATAGGAGTTGGGAAAGGGCCAATTTTCACATCAATTTGGCACCAATTCCCCCATGGGATCAAGAGTTTGCTTGTTTTGATAGGATTTTAATCTATTTCCTTTGTGTTCTTCATTCTTCTTTCCTATTTTAAACTATGCTAATGGATTTCATGGGGAATCCTTTTTCTTGCTTGCATTTCATCTTCTAATGTGTTTGTTCATTTTTTTTTGCAGGTATTAGAATTGGGGTTCACACACTATGAGGTCCTACAATCACTCTGCAATCTTGAGTTTTAAGGTGGGGCTAGGCGAGTCAATTTTTAGGTTCAACTTTGTGCCTCAAGGAGATCTCTGCTCGAGGAAAAAAGCGCGGTCTTTAGATGACAGTGCAGTGTGTTGGCATCTTGAAAGTGCATTTTCATCTATATGACCAAATAATAGTAGAGACAAGGTTAAACTCGCTAAAGTGACTAATGGCCTAGTTGAATAACAAAAGGGGGCTAGAATGGTACAAGTAAATAAGCAAGAGTAAAGAAGGCGAGGAGGATCTCATTGAGAAATTTATTCAACAGCTGATCTTCTACAAAACACGAACACCTACACACAGAAAGAAGGAAAATTTTTGGTGGTTGAATAGGGGCTTGCTTTAGTCAGACCCTCGTTTAGGTGTTTCCACCTCCACCAACAACCAAGGGAATGAGATAAAGAAATAGTGTAATAAGAAGAATGCAAACACTACAAAATAGTACTATGCTACTCAACCAAGTGATAGAGGAGAGGTGAGGGAAGCTTAAAACCTCCAAAAAGAGCACTCAAGGCTGATTGGGGGAGAAATGAGAGGAACTCAAGCCTTTTTTGCAATGGCATGGTTCCAAACATGCTCTATTGAAGTGATAGAGTCAAGCTTTGGCTGCAATGGAATGCTTGAATTCTTGAAGTGAGTGAGAGTGGATGCAAAAGTGTGAGCATGGAATCTTGAAGTGTGCAATAGCATAGAAGAAGTTGTGAAGAGTTGGATTGAATGTTGAAGGGGTGAATTTGAAGAGAGGATGAAGAAAACCGGCCATATTCGGGTTGGTCGGCCAAAGGGGGGCATCATAACTTCACTATCAATGAGAAGTGTAACGCCTCTATAGGTTCAGTTGTAGGAATCTTTTAGGGATGTAAGCACAGACGTTTGTGTGCCGTGTGGGTGTCCCCGATAGAAATTCCTCCACCGACACTCAAAACAGGTGCCAAGTGGACTGCCAACAATGGGCTTAGGTTGAATTAAGCCTCCAAACTTGTTTTTCGAAGGTGGATGAAGGAAAAATGGGGATTTTCATAGGGGATGCAAATTCACTCTTATACATTTTTACCCCACTTTAGTGAGCATGAATACTGATGAGTGCTTAGTAAAGTAGATCAAGAAGAGTATAAGTTTAGAAATGCATACCTAAACTATCGAGGAAGCAGTACTTGGTCTGACATACCTGAAGGTGTAGGAAAAGTAGGACTCCATAGCTACTTGGAACCATGAAGTTGGAAAAAAAAAAGCATCTTACAGGCTCGTAGACCTATAAGGAGGCAACCCCCAAGATCTCTCCCATGAAGGAAGCCCTGAGGAAGCACCCTTAAAGCTCTTAGTCCCATAGGGAAGGTATTCTCCATGAACTCAAGCATGAAGAATACCAAAAGAAGTGCCCTATAGGCTTTCATTCCTGTAGGGGAGCCACCCAAAAGATCTCTTGCATGGAGGAAGCTCAAGAAAGTGGACTCTACAGAGTTAGGAAGTGACAACATGTCTACCCATATATAAAGCATGTCCAAAGTAGTCATGTAGGAAAATAAGTAGACAATCATGTAGACCATAAAAAAACTTTCAAAGAGGTCCCTCAAGAACCCTTCAAAAGGAGAGGGGTCCACTCAAGGGACACATTGTTTGAAAGGTAAGGTCTAGTCGGGCTGCCCCCAAGCTAGATGCAAAAAGGTGAATGGAATAAGTCTAGTCGGGCTGCCCCCAGGCTAGACATGAAATAATTCCATTTGGAATAGAGACTTTGAAAGAAGGGTCCCTTGGTAACCTTCAATGAGGAAAACAAGGGTCCACTCAAGGGAAACACAATTCAAAAGCAAATTTTCTTCTTAGATTGATTCATCATCAAGGAATCCTTTCAAAATATGTTCACTTCATCAAGGAATTTGAAAGAAATGATATGCCCCCATGCGAGGGGAAATAAAAACTATTCCCACTTCAAAGAAAGGTATTCAAGTCCTTTCTTTATGCACTTGTGATGAAGGAAACATGTTCTATTGGGGTTCCATGTTGAGAATGTGATTCTAAGGAAAAATTTGTGAAGACTTTCGAGAAAATATTCGTTGTCAATGAATTCATTTTCTGAAAATCAAAGTGTTGAAGAAGAGAATTGTCAAACATAGAAGGGAAAACTCAAGCAAAGAAGAGAGAAAGATAAAGAGGAAGCAAAAGAGAAAGAAAAAGTACAAACAAAGGATACAGGGGGATCTGGTTTAGTGGGGTTAGATCTATCTGAGCTCATATAATAATATGTAACCACAATGCAAGGTGTAAGATCATCATTCCCCAACCAGATTTGAAATAAAAAAATTGGGTCAACATGGAAGGGAAGCCTAAATGCCACCAACACTTTGCATCATCCCCAATTTAATGAAAACTAACCACAAACATGGAAGAATGATGATAAAAATAGAAGTAGTTTTACGACACAAAAACCACACCTATATCAAAGCACCAATGGGGGTGATGAGGGTCATCCATGCACACATAGCACAAGCACTGGGGAACACATCACAAAAAACACACACACAAGATCAAGAAAGGGCCTCCTCCTAACACTGATCAACCAAGAGGTTGTTTGCTTCCCAATCTAAATCCTCAAAAGGGGAAGGATGATAAACTTATAGTGGTGGGATGTTAAGAGGAGGAGCATCCAGTCCTCCTATAACAAGGGCCAAGGAAGAGGGCCCCTCAAGGTCCTCTCCACTGAGTTCCAGTGGAGTCAATGTTAGCAATTTTGTGAAGATAACTGATAGGGTCAGAACCTCATCCAAGGAGTTAAACATGCACCCCATAGGAGTGCCATGTCTTACTTTAGTAGATGAGATAGGCTATGTCTAAGGTTCACCGTTAAGCTTGCTGAATGACTTGGGAGTGATGACAAAATCAAGAGAAGCTGAGACTAGTTTTGTCATAAGGACAAAACAAGTTAGCACAGGACCACCTTACGAAGGAGGTGGGCTCCTCTTACATCCTTCATTGATAGAAGAACTAGCCTTCATCTCTTTCTTTGTTGGAGGAGATGAACTCCCCACAGATGAAGCTAAAGGTGCAGAGGAAAAGGAAGAAAGGATCATAGTGGATACAACTAAAGTGTTAACCATATCCATAGGATTTGGGAAGGGATGGATATCTGAAATGGATATCAGTAGTGGTCGCTCCACCAAAGGAGTGATGAACACCTGTACCAATTTAGGGTTAGGTGCATTCATGCTTGCAACATAAGTCAGGAGCAGGCCAAACTAGAGAGAAGCAGAAGGAAGGGAGGAAGGAGATGTTGTAGGAGGTTTTGAAACATGAGTGCTCATTCCTTCCTCCTTTCTTTGTGAGGTGGATTGCTTGGCCAGGAGAGCCTTTTGATGAGACTTGAACTCATGTGCAAGGCAATTTCTATGGCTCATGGAGTTAGAGGCTAGAATTTGTGAAGGGATAAGAGGTTCATGCTCAACCATAGGAAGGTACACCATGACTATTTTAGGTAGAGGAACAAGTACCTATACAAGAGTAAGGGGAGTAGGGTAAGGAGAAATAGGAGGAGTCGACTAGAGAGTCTCGGTAGTAGGACTCTTTCTACTCAGTGCCTTAGGAGCAGGACTAGTGGGAGGCTGTGGATTGAATTCTCTATGAGAACCTTTCTTCTTGCCATATAAATAGTACCATGATCTAGGATATGCATTGTGGAGGTCCGCGATCTTGATCTTGGTCCTACGCTAAGGAGGTATCATCAGACACAGTGGGTAACCACTGGGTTTTCTCATCCAATACTCTTCCAAGGAAAGGGGAGAGGACAGGGAAATATAGGAAAAAGTCACCTTTTCTTTACCTTCACAAGAAGGAGAGGGAGCCAGCATGAGCTTCTCCTCTTTTTTTGAAGAAGAGGGAGTGGTTGGTGTAGCCTTCTTCTTTCCTTTATGAGAAGGGGAAGGAACTGGCATGGACTTCTCCTTCTCTTTCAAAGAAGGAATAGTAGTTGGCACAGGTTTCTTCTTCTCTTCTCGGGAAGAGGGGCCAACTGATTATTCTATCACAAGAAGGGTCAACTCTGGCTCCCCTTTGACCCCAGTTTTATACTTCACATAATTCTTGTAAAGTAGGTCCATTCTTAGAGGAAGTAGATTGACCAGGGAGGGTCAGAATTGATCCAATGAATACCCACCTAGAGATACTAGGGGATGATATTCGATTTCATGCACTACATGCATGACACCCTAATGGAAAAATTTTAAACACTTGTGGATAATGGAGGAGATCTCATTCATAGAAGCTAACTAGGGAGTTCCTGGCTTCACTCTGAATAGATTTGACTCTGGGATAACATTAAAGGCTATGCTAAAAGCCCTAGTTCCAATCAAGATAGACAAAGTAATTGAGCCATAGGGTTTAAGACTCATCATCGTGTGTACGGATGGTAGATTTCTTTTCTTCATATTTCTCATTTTGTAGTGAATTTAATACCAATGTTTCTTCACTAATAACATCCACACAACTCACAAGGTCAATCATGACTCCTATCACAATGTTACCATTGACACAAACGGGAATGTAGAGGGGTGAAGGAATAGTGGAGGTTACCATGACCATATTAACATAGGCCTTGGGTTAGGTAACAAAATTATTGGGATCAATAATCATGTTAGCAGAGTGTGACGAAAATAGGTCCATGTATATCTACAATTCACTATTTTCCTTCACCACTAATTTGTTAGTGTTCTACTTATTCCCATCGAGACGAATGGTACCATCTTTGATGCGGTCTTGTATCTCATGACACAGCTACATACATCATTCGGTATCATGTCCCTTAACATGATGGTACTGATAGTAAGTGCTCCCATCATACCAATTAGGTTAGGCCTCCTTAATAGGCTTAGGGGTTGGTAAAGTTATGATTTTATCCTTCAACAAATTTTGTAAGATGGAAGTATAAGATTATAGAAACTTTGTGAACTTCTAGTTGCATTTAAGGTCATTGTCATCAACAACTACTACATTCACAATGGCTTTACCTGTCCCAGAGATTGATACAATGGACTTTTCCTCAGAATGGGAACACAAAGAGGATCCCCTAAACTGAGCAACTATTTGTTGGTCCTCTCGCAAAGTTGCACACAAATACGTGAAAGAAGGGTATTTCATCAAGGAAAACTTCTCTTGCTAAGGCCTTTGTAAGTTTCCTATGAACACCTTCTACATGTCAGAATTGAGTAGTTGATATGAGATTTGTGAAAGGAGCACTTGATAACGGACTATGAAATTAGTAATATTTTCGTTATCTCCTTGTTTACATTGAACGAGATCTAAAAAGGTCATCTTCGGTCTGATGTTCACTTGGAATTGTCTAAGGAATTGATTTACAAGTTTTTCAAATGAGAAAATAAAATTTTTAGGAAAGGAACAACACCATTTGAGTGTTGTGTCCTTGAGAGATCAAGGGAATAGTTTAGCCATCAACACATCATGATGGAAGAAGTCAGTGGAAAGGGCATTAAAGGTAGACACATGTGTCTGTGGATCTCCCTTGCCACCAAACTTCTCAAATTTAGGGATCTCCATTCCTTGAGGGAAGGGAGTGTTCAAGATGGAAACTGACAATGGGTTATGTCAAAAGAAAAGCTAGAAAGGGTAGAGGTTTGGGAAAGGATCACCAACTGGCTTTGCATCTTATCCATATTCTGAAGTAGAGTGTTTAGAATAGGTTCATTAGAAGATAGAGGGATAGAGGAACCTCCTCCAGAACCACCACTAGTATGACTTCCTTTGAAGCAGCCACCAAAGCCATTTCCACCAATAGGGCCTCTATTAGAGCCACCACCATGACCTCCACCAGATTTTCCTCCACTACCGAATCCACCACCACTACCAAAGCCTCCACCACCCAGTCTGCCAAGACCTCCACCACTAGAGGTGACAAAAGGGGTAAAGCTAAAGCCCAATGGGACCTTATTCACTTTGATAGTTTTAGGTTGGTCATGAACATAAGGGATACTAATAGAAGGGATTGCATCAGCCATGTAAATGGAAGTGGGAGGCATTGATACCCCTAACTATCCTTCACTTACCTTGAAGGTGGCTCCTTGTGCAAAGCTCGGGTTGCTTGAAGAAGCACACACTTCAACAAGACCAAGGAGACTACTTAGAAGCTCTACATGTTTTTGATCTTTACCCATCATATGTTTTAATTCACTAACAACCCGAACAGCTCTAGCCATCTTCATATTTCTTTCAAAATTGTTTTTCAGGTCACCCAATCCTTTAGCAAGGGCAAACACATATTCTGGAGGGATTTGAATGGCCTCATGATCATCCACTGATGATGGCATGGGAGACGTAGGAGGCGTGGGAATGTGATTGGTTTTATTAGTGAATCCCATCTCATTACTTGATAACAGCTCCTGCCCAGCCAAACTTACATCAATACCAAAGAAAAGGCCTATAGAGAGAACAAGTGAGACCTTCATCCTATCCATCGAGAGGTGTCATACACTTTTTATGATATGCCTAGAGTTTGTGGATTGGGTTGTGATTCTCATAAAATTTCACAACACTCGAGAACACAACAATCATGAAGTAGCTGAGGAAAGCCTCAACACCGACAGATGAACAGACATTGGCTCACGTTGGGTTCACAAAAAATGTAAGAGAGGGGAACCACCACATGCAAGAGCCCAGGTCATGGAGGGTCGAGATGTGAGAGGTTTCCCTAACTTATCTTAGCTAAGTACAACATTTAAGGTATGAGGATAAGAATGATAAGGACTATGAGGTCCTACAATCAATCTACAATCTTGAGTTTTAAGGTGGGGCTAGGTGAGTTAGTTTTTAGGTTCAACTCTATGCCTCAGGGAGCTCTCTACCTGAGGATAGATTTGTGGTCTTTGGATGACAGGGTGATGCACTAGCATCTCAAAAGTGCATTGTCATCCATACATCTAGCCAATAGCAGAGACAAGGTTAAACTTGCTAAAGCGATTAACAACCCAGCTGACTAACTAAAGGGGCCAGAATGATACGAGTAAATAAACAAAGTATTTTCTAATATTGTAAAGTAAATAAGAAAGAGTAAAGAAGGCGAGGAGGATCTCATTGAGATATTTGTTTGCTAGCTAATCATCTATGAAGCACACACATCTACACATAAAAAGAGGGAAAATTTTGGGTGGCTAAATACAGGCCTACCTTAGTTAGACCCCCATTTAGGTGTTTCCACCTCCATGGACAATCAAGGGAAAGAGATAAAGAAATAGTGTAATAAGAAGAATGCAAACACTACAAAACAGTACTATGCTACTAAACCAAGTGATAGAGGAGAGGAGAGGGAAGCTTACCACCTCCACCAAGAGTAATCAAGGCTACTTGGGGGAGAAATTAGATGAACTCAAGCCTCTGCTACAATGGCATGGTCCCAAACATGCTCTACCAAAGTGACAGAATCAAGCTTTGGTTGTGGAATGCTTGAATGCTTGAAGTGAGTGAGAGTGGATGCAAAAGTGTGAGTATGGAAGCTTGAAGTGTGCAATAGCTCAGAAGAAGTTGTGAAGAGTTGGATTGAATGTTGAAGGGGTGAATTTGAAGAGAGGATGAAGAAAAATGGCCATATTTAGGTCAGTTGGCTGAAGGGGCCATTACAACTTCATTTCCAATGAGAAGTGTAACGCCTCTATAGGTTCAAATGTAGGAATCTACTAGGGATGTAAGCACACTATATGGATGTCTGCAAGTTGTGTAGGCATCCCCGGTAGAAACACCTCCATCAAAACTCAAAGTAGGTGCCAAGTGGACTGCCAAAAATGGGCTTAGGTGGAATTAAGCCTTTGAATTTGGTTTTCTAAGGTGGATGAAGGAAAAAAGGGGATTTGCATAGGGGATGTAAATTCTCTCTTATACAAGGTGACATCATCCAATGGATATACCATGAGGAACATGAACCTTCTCTGCCTCTAAAGGAATATTTTCAAGAAACCTATCCTTGGCCCTCTAAGTACACCAAGAAACACCATTATCAGGGGTGATGCCTTGGTGTAGAAGAGTAAGGAAGAAAGCAATTGATAGAAACTTTTGTGCATCCAAGAAATTTGGGCTTGGGCTATGATAGCAAACAAAAGGGTCCCATACCATCAACTAGTGCTTCTAACAATGTTAGAGTGGACAACGGTCCTCTGGAAGAAATACTTGAAGAAGAATCCATCATACATGCATATGATGATGTGGATCATGTAGATCTTTCCTCCATGTTTGATTTCCTATCTGTTTTCACCATTGACCTTTCCCTTCAGTACCCTAAACTCATATATTGGGACTTACTTGGTAGTGTACTTGTTGACACCTTTCCCTCAGTGGATACTTATGTACATATTATGGGATTGGGGGAGGATGTATGCCCTAACTGCAAAAATAAAAAGAACCAAAATCGAAAAGGGTCACCTAGTGAAAACCTCCCTGAGGCACTTTCTGACTCAGAAAAAGTAAAAATAAAGGGTGTATCTAAAAGTGAAAACCTCGATGAGGCACTGGAAGATGGGGATGTTCATCTTCCACTTGTGGGAACTCAATTGTTTGAATGGTAATAAATTTTAATTGAATAGACACAAGTGAATCTGGGAACTGAAGAAGATCCAAAAATCACGTATATAGCCAAGTCCTTGTTAGAAGAAGAGTACTCCATCATCGTCCAGCTTCTCAAAGAAGGCATCATCAATTTTTGTATGGGCCTATTCAGATATGCCAAGTTTAGATCCTACTCTAGTAGTACATCATTTGGACATACATCCTGATGCCAAACCAGTAAAAAAAAAACTCAAAAAAATGTATCCTCAAGTTGCTTTGTTGGTCAAGGAGTTAGAAAAATTATTATAGGTTGGTTTTTATAAGGCCCATTGACTACTCTGATTGGATCTCTAACATAGTTCTAGTCGTTAAGTCTAATGGGAGTATCAGGATTTGCACAGAATTTTGAGATCTCAACAAGGCATGTCCTAAGGATGACTTCCCCCTACCTAACATTGACATGTTAGTTGACTTGACAATAGGCCATGAGTTGCTATCCCTCATGGATGGCTTATCTGGTTATAACCAAATCAGAATAGCACCTAAGGACCAACATAAAACTACCTTCACTATGCCTTGGGGCACCTTTTGTTACAATGTCATGCCCTTTGGTGTGAAGAATGTAGGAGCAACATATCAATGTACTATGATAGTCATTTTCCATGATCTTATCCACATTATCATTTAAGATTATGTTTAGATCTATTGGGGAAGTCTAGAATAAGAGCAGAGCATCCTATGATCCCAAAGAAGATTTTTGAGTGGCTAGAATACTGCAAGTTATGAATAAATCCGATGAAGTATGTGTTTGGGGTCAACCAAGAAAACTGCTAGGTTTCATCATCTCTAGGAGGGGCATAGAATTGGATCTTGCTAAGTTCAAATATATTATGGAAATTCCTCCACCACACAATTTAAAATAGTTGAGGAGCCTTAAAGGAAAGATGTAGTCCATCAGAAGGTTTATAGCTTAGTTGGCCAACAAATGACAACAGTTCACTCATCTCCTAAAAAAAGATATGTCCTTCAAATGGAATCCTGAGTGTCAGTTGGGTTTCAACAAGATCAAAGAGTACTTAGTTCATCTGCTCATCCTCATTCCTTCGATTCTAGGTAAACTGCTCCTATTGTATATTCCAGCTACTTCAATTGCATTGGGGCCATTGCTAGCACAACATGATGAGACTTCCAAAGAATGAAAAATCTACTACATTAGTCAAAATTTAATGGGTTATGATCTTAATTACTCCCCAATGGAAAAGGCTTTCTTAGCTATAGTCTTCAGTTCACAAAAGCTTAGGCACTATATGCTTAGTTATCCAGTCAAGTTGATATCAAAGGTTGATCCACTCAAGTATTTTTTATCTAGAACTACTTTGACTAGTCACATGGATAAATGGGTCATGCTATTAGGTGAATTTTATATAGATTATGTGAACTAAAAGGATATTAAAGGATAGGTGATAGAAGATTAGCTAGTAGATGCTCCTTTGGTGGATTCTTATCCCTTGGTCACAGAGTTTCCTGATGAAGAGGTTCTTATAGTCATAGAAGCCCCCACATGGACACTCTATTTTGATGGATCATACACACACAACGGAGCTGGGGTAGGCATCTTGTTCATCACCCCATGAGGTGATTACATCCTAAAGTCATTCAGGTTAGCTTTCCAATGCACAAAAAACATAGCAAAATATGAAGCCGTCCTCACTGGTCTCAGGATCACCATCCAATGGAATATCAATCACTTACCAATTTTTGGTGATTCACAGCTAATCATCAAATAGGTCAATGATGAGTTTCAGACAAGAGATGATACTTTATTACCTTACAAGTGCATGGTGGATGACTTCAAGAAGTGTTTCACCTCTATCCAATTCGAATAGATCCCTAGAGTCTAGAATAAAGCAACTGATGCAATGGCTACAATTGGTTCCTTGATCGACATACCAAAAGATCAAACAGATCACAAGTTCCTAATCAAACAATTGGTAATCCCTACTTATGACATCCCTGAGAGAACAATGGTGTGTGACATCATAGGTCCTGAATCACCATCGTATCACAATATTTACACCTACCTTCAAAAAAACATCCTACCCCCTGACCTCACCCGTAATAAAAAAAAATCCTTTATCCAACATGTTAGCTCTCAAAAATGCAGGTTTGAACCATGAAAGGTTGTCAAGCTTTCACAAAATTTTAGTGTAATAGACAAGGTCAAAAGATTTGGACCTTCTACTCTTTAGGTGCTGCTGGACCTAGGCGGGTGAACCTATATGAATGAAGCAAACTTAATGTACTTACCTCTCTTGAATTTTTTTTCCAACAATGGTAGATGGGAGTGGACAAATGAAATCAAATTTGGTATAAATTGTATAGCAATATTCCAAACTAAATCCTAATATGCTCAGTTAACAGATGTAAAGAAAATGAAATGAGTCTAAATGGTGAAATGCAGAGACTAGTGCCTTATTGGGTATGCTGAGTCAAATGAAATAGCAATGGGAAACCTCTTTCTGGAAAATACTCAAATTGTTTGGCATATGTTTTGTTTATAACTTGTATAAACATGCAAGATTGTGATTACTAAGCTCTTCTTAATGATCCAGATGAATTTCCCTGATTACTATGATTAATCAAAAGGATTTAATCGCTCCTTGAAAGAACCAATTAATTAACCACACATTTACAAAAAATGTGCACTAATAAATCAAATATAAAATTGTTATACCAATTTAAACAACTAGAAAGCATCAATATTGGAGACAACTCAGTAATACTTTCAATAAATATAACAGACAATTGACACCAAAAAATAGGCAACCGCATCAACTAATTTTCATTGAAATCTCCATTTTGAAATCATACATCATAATCTCTGTTCTATGGAAATTTTATCCAACTTTATATTATCTACCCTACCTTCTGTATATCGAATCTCTCATCTACAATCATAAATGAACATTTATACATTTTCATCTAAAGAGACACATCATTTCGCATTCATGTCGAGGAGCAACTGCATTCGGGCTTTTGTTAAAATTTTCTGAAGACATTCGCTGAGACATCCCCTAGTTATGCCGAAGGAAAATGTATTGCCGAAAGTAATCTCGTGCATTGCTATGAACTCATGTTGTCATATTGACATTTTGAGTCTCGCTGACAGTCGCCCTTTGGTTCTTTGTGTTTTGTTGTGACCTTTTGTCGTCAGGGAGATGTCCCATAGATGATACTTCGTTATATCGAGATGTGCTCCTTAGTGTATTTTCTAGTCGCTAAGACAATTTTGAGTCGGGGAGATGTCCCATAGATTGCCTATGTCTCACCGAGATGCCCCCGTAATATCCTTCTGGTCACTGAGACATAAACACACTCTCACTGAAAAAATTAATCTTACTGATGAAATAAATTTCATCGGAAAGACTATGAATCTTTGAAAAGACTCATACCGATGTCAAATGTCTCACTGAGAAACCTCCTTAAGTTCACCCTTTATCACTGTGACAATATAATTCTCTCACCGATGAAGCAGTAAGTCGGTGTAACATTCAGATCGGCAAGACTATATAACCTCACCCTGATAGCCTTTTGATGAAACACCTTTGCGCCTTATCGGCAAGACCCAACACCGTCGGTAAGACATCATTTCGATAGTCTTTTGAAAGATTCCATTTGTGTTTTTTTTACGAGACCAGAAGTATTTGGTGAGACTTCACATTGAAAGAATTTACTTTCACCGAAATACCTTGTGATGTATTCCTGCCGCTAAAACATATAGGCTTTCTCACCAATGAAAAATCATATCGGCGTGACATTCAAGTCAGTAAGACTATATAACTTCATACCAAAAACCATCAATATCATTCCTTTGTACTTTTTTGGCGAGACTGGAGGTACTCGCCAAGACCTCATCATGAATACCTTTTGCTTGGCCGAAGTGTATATCCTCATCGGCATGACATATGGGTCGCTGTGACTTACTCCGATGAAAGATCTCTCGCCGAAACATTCTTTATGCTGCCGGTTGGTAAGACAATGAGATCTCGCCAATACCACATGTCAAAAACCTTTAGATTGGCTGATATACTTCCACATGCGTCATTCGGCAAGACATAATGTATTCGCTATGACTTCACTCTGACGATGAATCTCCTACCGATGGGAAACCTTTAATTTTTGAAACAATGAAAATGTCTTGCCAAATGGTGCATGCATATGATTTATGATCGGTGTGACACCAAAATGGTCTTGCCAAAAATCTACAACAAATATATATCAGCAAAAAATGCAATATGGACCGGGAACACCCTGATTTCTTCATGCCAATAGAAATTATAAAATGGAATATTCAGACCTAGATGAATTTTTTGGGATCACATGGAAAAAATGGGCAAAATGTTATGAAGAAAGGATTTTGTGTACATGATGAGGACTCATTTGGAAACTCAGGGGTATGAAAAAGTATGTAAAATTATCAAAAATTTATAGTTCTAACAGTGGCTCCGTCTGGGGATGAATGGTTGTGAGATCATTGCAAGGATCTAGATCTTTGGGTGAGCAGACCAAACTCAAGCTGATGGATTATGAGAAAAATGGAATGAATGGAAATGAAAGTGACCCTACACTACTGTACATGGAAAAAAATATTTTGAAAGAAGGAAAATTAGGATTGTCCATGTACTGAAAAGTCTTGTTCCTTTTATTTCCTAAACTAATGTGCATGGAAAATAATTTTAAAGAGGATCATCAAGAGTTGTCCATGCACTGGCAACCCTTAATCCTCTATGTTACTCAAGAGAAAAAATGTTTCAGAAATTTCCCGTGCACATGCAACTCCTGCTCTTCACCAACCATATTTTGTAGATAATAAGAATCTTCACCTCCCTTTCCAACAACCAGAAAGGGTCCCAACCACAAAGCTTCAAACTTCCCATGCTTTCCTTTCTCCTGACACCTTGCGTTCCACATTAGTACCAAGTCGCTTTCTCCAAATTTTCTATCCTTTTCCTTTTTATCAAATAAATACTTCATCTATGTCTGTAACTTCATGTTTTGATTTTGGGAAACTCTCCTTATTTCATCAAGTTTAGCAAGTTGCTCCATTCTCTCCTCCATAGGTTATGGAATATCCAAATCTTCTTGAAGGAAAAGCTTGTAGATTGGTAACAAATTCTACAAAGGCATCCTGGCCTATGTTCCATATACCAATTCAAATGGAGATTTTCCAATTTCCTTTTTATAGTGATTCTATCAGCCCAAACAACTAATCTCAATTTCAAATCCCAAAGCTTCTTGTTCTAAACTAGCATCCTCCTTATAATCTTCAGAAGACTTTTATTACTAGACTCTACTTGACCATTGGCTTGTGGATGGTAAGGAGCTACATAAGAAATGGTGATGCCATATGTACTATAGAAGTTTCTAAATTCATCTGATCTAAAACACATCCCATTGTTAGTAATCAGTCTTAGTGGTGCACCAAATCTGGTAATTATATTCCCCATTAGAAAATTTGTCACCACTTTACTTGTAGCATGTTTAGTTGGGATTGCCCCATTTGGTAAAATAATTAGTGGCCACTAGTATCCACCTATGTCCACTTGATTTTTCTTGTATCTCTCCAATGAAATCAATTCCCCATTGATGAAAAGGGGCATCAGCCTGCAAGGGTCAAAGTGGCAAAGCTCCCTGATACTTCAGTTTTCCAAAGAATTTCTGGCAAGCTTCGCATTTTCTTACATATGTAAAAGAGTCACTAAAAACCCTTGGCCAGTAGTAACCTACCCTGAGAATTTTATGTGCAGTTGTCTTTGCTGAGTAATTTCCTCCACAAACTCCTTCATGCATTTCACTTAAGACATGCCCGGATTGTGATTCATCTAGACATAACAATAGTATACCATCCATGTTCTTCCAAAATAGATCTCCATCCATAAAAACATACTTAGATGCCTGCAACTTCAATGTTCTTTTCTGGTTGTCATTCAATCCATCTGGACACTTCATGTATTTAAGATAATGCATGATATCTGTATACCATGGAGTATGCTCAATGCTCGCAATTACAGTATCTTCTTATATATTGCAAATTTGGTTTGCTTCAATATTCACTTTTGTTATCAACTTAGCCAAGCCCTGACCTCTTACTAGTTTAGTAATTTGTATCTCCATGTCAAATTCTTGGATTTTCTTAATCCATCTGCATCTTTTCCCTATTACTTCATAGTATGTCAGAATATCCTTAATAGCTACATGAGGGACGAAAGCCACCACCTTTGCTCCAACATGATATGGCTTGAAAGCTTTTACATCTTTCACTAATGCAATTGCCTATTTTTCCATTATATCATACTTTAATTCAGACCCCTGTAATGATTTGTTGAAGAAAGACACAAGTTGTTCATGACCATCCTCATTCTTTTGCAACATAACAGCAACAATAGTGTGCATTGAGGCAAATGAAAATATCTGGAAAGGCTTTGCAAAATCTGGAGACTTAAGGACAGGAGCTTCCTTGATGGCCCTTTTGATAGATACAAAAGCTTCCAAAGCCTCTGTAGTCCATTCTATTTACTGTCCTTTCCTCAACATTTTTAATATAGGTTCAATGATCTCAGCAAAGTTTGAAACAAATCTCCTGACAAAGTTGATCTGTCCAAAGAATGATTGTATAGCCTTGGTAGTTTTAGGAACAAGAATTTTATCAATGGCCTCAACCCTCTCAGGATCTATCTTTATCCCTTCTTTTGAAACAATGTGTCCCAAAAGCTTACCCTCTGTAACTACAAAATGACACTTCTTAGGGTTCAAGTTGATACCATATTCTAAGGCTTTAATAAATACCTTCTCCAAATGTTGTACATGATCTTTAGCCTTCTTTGAGTAAGTAGTGAGGTCATCCTGCTACACCACCATGATAGCATTGATCAAATCTGCAAATCCTATGTCCATAGCTCTTTGGAAGGTTGCTCCTGCATTGGTGAGACCAAATGGCATTCTCAGATAAACATATGTCCCCCAAGGAGTTGTAAATGTCATCTTATATTGCTCAAAATCTTTGACCTTGACCTAGTTATATCCTTAAAACCCATCCATCATAGACAACAGCTCGTACCCTGTTACCTTATGCAATATAGTCTCCATATTGGGTAGAGGATAATTATCTTTGAGGGATGCCATGTTTAGATTTCTGAAATCTACACATAGCCTAATGTCTCCATTTTTCTTTCTCACAGGGACCAAATTTGAGACCCACATTGAATGTCCGATTGGTTTAATGATTCCCCCATCTCTGAGCTTTGCCAATTCCTCCTGCATCTTAGGCTCCAATGTTGGATTTATGGGTCTTTGATTTTGTCTAAATGGCTTAGCATCTGGCTTCAATGGTATTTCATGCTGAAACAAATCTTCCCTGTATGCTTTTAGATCTTCATAAGACCAAGCAAACACATGTTTATATTTTCTCAGCAACTCTATCAACATTCTTCTAATTGTAGGGCTTATCTTCTTCCCTATGTACACCTTTTTTGGTGCCATCTTAGTTCCCAAGTTAATTTCTTCAATATTCTAAGGCTTTAATAAATACCTTCTCCAGATGTTGTACATGATCTTCAACCTTCTTTGAGTAAGTAGTGAGGTCATCCTGCTACACCACCATGATAGCATTGATCAAATCTGCAAATGCTACGTCCATAGCTCTTTGGAAGGTTGCTCCTGCATTGGTGAGACCAAATGGCATTCTCAGATAAACATATGTCCCCCAAGGAGTTGCAAATGTCATCTTATATTGCTCAGATTCTTTGACCTTGACCTGGTTATATCCTGAAAAACCCATCCATCATAGACAATAGCTCGCACCCTATTACCTTATGCAATATAGCCTCCATATTGGGTAGAGGATAATTATCTTTGAGGGATGCCATGTTTAGATTTCTGAAATCTACACATAGCCTAATGTCTCCATTTTTTTTTCTCACAGGGACCAAATTTGAGACCCATGTTGAATGTCTAATTGGTTTAATGATTCCCCCATCTCTTAGCTTTGCCAATTCCTCCTATTTCTTAGGCTCCAATGTTGGATTTATGCGTCTTTGATTTTGTCTGAATGGCTTAGCATCTGGCTTCAATGGTATTTCATGCTGAAAAAAATCTTCCCTATATGTTTTTAGATCTTCATAAGACCAAGCAAACACATGTTTATATTTTCTCAGCAACTCTATTAGCATTCTTCTAATTGTAGGGCTTATCTTCTTCCCTATGTACACCTTTTTTGATGCCATCTCAGTTCCCAAGTTAATTTCTTCAATATCCTCCCTTCCAAATAGTGTTTGTTTCATGAGAGACCAATCGTTTCCATCATACACCCTCTCCAATGCCACTAAGCCTTTAGGAAGCTTATTTTTTTTGAGCTGTAAGATTTCTTTCCCAAATACCATTTGCTTCCCATCCACTTCTTCAACCAAGGCATTGAAGTCAATTTCTTGGGCTTCATACTGATCTATACAATGGAGGAATTTAAAAATATTAGTATCATCATTAAAGAATTTCCAACTATATATGTTATCGGGCACAATGAACCTTGTCTTGAATTCAATTTGTGATACCCCAGCCAATGTAATATCATCTCTTTTTAGTGCTACATTTGCTAGAAAATCAGCCATTATGTTCTTTGATCTATCTATCCACTCAATTGAGAAGGCATCAAACAACTCAATTGTATCCAATACAACATTTTTGTACTGCTTCAGTCTTTTGTGCTTTGCTGCATATTTTGACTTAATTTGTGAAACAACCAACTCTGAATCCCCCAGAATAGCCAGCAACTTGATTTTATGTTTCACAGCTATATTCAGTCATGTTAATAAAGCTTCATGTTCTGCCACATTGTTTGTACATTCAAATGTTAACCAGAATGAATACTTAAATGTAATACCTTCAGGTGAAACAAATACTATCCTTGCTCCATTACCTTCTTGGCTACAAGCTCCATCAAAGTAGATCTTCCACACACCATTGTAGTTCTGTGCAACATGCTTCTCAATTGGATCACTATTGGTTAATTCTAGCTGGGCTGGTTTTATATTGAAACTCCCAAGATCAACATCACAAAAACAATTGATTTGGCTTTGTGGTACATAGTCAATAAGCTGGTTCATCGTCAGATCCTTGTACAACTTCACCTCTTGGCCATTTACCAGAATTGTTGCATAAAATAGATCAAACTAGAAATTTCCACCAATAGCTGTCATCCACTATCTTGATAAAAGCATACCAAACTGAGGAGGGGTGTCTATTACTGTTATATCAATATTTTAAGCCACTTGAGGATAAGCAGCTAGCTTGAATTCAACATCTTTCATTATACCCACCACAGGAACGGGTCGGTTATCCATTGCATAGCATTTCCCTTCATATGTATCCACCCACATGCCTAGTTGTTTCATCATTCCTACTAGCATAATATTCATGGAAGCACCAGAATCTATCATGCAATTCCTCAACAATTTGTTATTTATGAGTAATGTAGTGAAAAAAGGACCAACTTGTGGAGGACTTGTCAATACATTACTCAAGCAAATTTCTGAGATATTTACTTTATCAAGCTTACTAATTGCTTTGGTAGCCACCATGTTTTTAGAATTCACATGCTTTTCATTCTCATTTGTTATCAATTGGACAACACTATCTTTGTATTCCTTAATCTTCATCATCTCAAGTTGTGAAACATACATCTTTACTTGAGACAAAGCCTGAGTGAAGTCAAAAGAAGAACCTTCTGCCTTAATCATTTTCTTTTGTTCTGATGTTTCTCTTTTGTTCTCTTCTTTTTCTCTTTTACTTGGCTGATCAATCTTTTGTATTTCTTTATGTAATTCCTTTACTTCCTCCTTTTGGACAGGCTTCTAATCACTTTTATCATTTTGTTTTTTTTCTATTTTCTTTGAAGCTCCTTGTGTCACCTTTAATCCTTCACAAAGATTCCCCTAGAGACACCTTTCTTCTCATTTAGTGCCCTATTTCTCAACCAGTACTTACTCTTTGCCTCTTCAACTACATCAACAACTAATCTTTCTATCTCCTCTTCAGTGAGTTTCCTCATGTTGCCCTGAGTAGGCATCTCTTCAGAATGTTGCTCTGTATAATCTTCCTCAGAATTAGAAAGGATTTGCTACTCAGCCATGTGGACATTGTATTTCTGATTTGAAACATCGTACTCATAACTTGCATCCTCTAAAGATGAGTACCCCTCCTCCACATGGTGAAAAGTGTTTGAAGTCAAGTACACCTTATGATCTTCTCCACCGTTTCCCATCAACATTCCTTCCTCTTGCATTCTTTGGGCTACAACACAATAATCTGGGGAATGTGGCTTATCACAGACTTCACATAAATAATTGTTATTTACCATATAGGCTCCCTTCTTTCTCAATGGATTAGGAGTTTCTTTGTTTCTAGGCCTATTTGTTATGGGTTTTCCATCCTTCCAATTTTTGTTATAAGGCATGTCATGCAACCTAGGCATTTCATTATTTTATGTGTTCTCCTATTTTCATTGATGATTATTGGTTTGTTGGGGAGCCCTATGATTGTCTCTTTTATCAATTATCCCAGCAGCCCTCCTATTGTTTTCAATTGTTAATTTTGTCTTCTGGGCTTCATCCAAGTCTCTTGGGAACCTATTTCTCAGTTCATACCCTATTTTAGGATCGAACACATTCAGATAAACACTCAATGCTACAAATTCTGGCAACTTTGATCTAGGAGGTATTCTATTCTAAAGTTTATTGAATTTTCAATTGAAATCAAAAATTGAATCATTCCGACTCTTCTGAATTCGCATCAATTCATGAAGAGCAGCATCTGGTGCACTTAGATTCCCATATTGCTCAAGGAATCGGTCCTAAAATATTTGGAGAGAATAAATAGAGGCTATTGCTAGGCTATTGAACCAATCCATAGCTTCTTCAACAAGTGACATCATGAATAGCCTCATATGTAAATCTTCATAAGGTACATCCAAATCCTGAATGAAGGCATTGAAACTCCTTAAATGGTCTTCGGCAGAAATTGCACTACTTCTCGTAAACTTAGGCACTAGACCCCTCCAACTACCATCTATGGGGTAAGGGTATAATTGAAATCCTATCAAATCAAATTATCTGATCATGGTGGTATACTGATGAGGAGGAGGGTTAGGTGGGTACTGGTACATTGGGTTATTATATTGTGTGTTATGATGTGGCACATAATGTTGACCATGAGGTGGCTGAACATTTATACATTATGTGGGAATATGAGGTGGATGATTTGGCTGTCTGTATTGATTCCCAACTTGATGGTGAGGGACCCTTGGTGGCTCAGAAGGCCTTGCACCATAATTACCATGTTTATGAGGTGGTACATACTTTGAGGGACAACCAACTATGTGAGTAATGTTCTGAGCTTTCTGCAATTTGAATTCTCTCATTGCTTGTATCATTTGGGCCTTTTCCTGCTCTTCCCTCTCTTTTTTCTGAGATTAAAACCTTTCTTTAACTTCTTCATAAGTTAAAGATTCATAATCTTCTTGAGATACCGTATCCTCATTGGTCTCATTTTGATTATTCTCCATTCTTTGTTCACTTTCATGTTGATATCTGAGTCCCTCTTCTTCGAGTTTAGCATCAAACTCTAGTTGCTTCTGGGGATTATAGAAAGGATTTCTTTGTTCTTCTAGGGTACAAGGCTCTTCACTTGAATTATCTTTATATGTATCATAACGGTCATATGTTTCACCATGTAGTATTGATGATTTGTCTTTGTTCATCATGCACATGTCCTCACTTACCCCTTTACCCTTGCCACCCTTATCATTTTTTTGTATCCATTTACTACTACTAGCAGGGGCTCCAGAATGACCTCCCCTATATTGAGATATTCTTCCATTCATGTTGCAATGTTTTTACTAGAGTTGCCACTCACTTTCTTAAAAGTGAGAAAATGGTTTTTTTTTTTTTTTTTTAATATTCCTAGCAGAGTTTGTATTTTGTTTATGACTCTATGATTAAGGCACAGATTCTAAAGTTAAGTCCCCAGTAGAGTCACCAATTTGTTAGCTCTCAAAAATGTAGGTTTGAACTATGAAAGGTTGCCAAGCTTTCACAACATTCTAGGGTAATAGACAAGGTCAAAAGATTTAGACCTTCTACTCTTTAGGTGTTGCTAGACCTAGGTGGGTGAACCTATATGAATGAAGTAGACTTAATGTACTTACCTCTCTTGAAATTTTTTTCCCACAATGGCAGATGGGAGCGGACAAATGAAATCAAATTTGGTATAAATTGTATAGTAATATTCCAAACTAAATCCTAATATGCTCAGTTAATAGATGTAAAGAAAATGAAATGAGTCTAAATGGTGAAATGCAGAGACTAGTGCCTTATTGGGTATGCGGAGTCAAATGAAATAGCAATGGGAAACCTCTTTCTAGAAAATACTCAAATTGTTTGGCATATGTTTTGTTTATAACTTGTATAAACATGCAAGATTGTGATTACTAAGCTCTTCTTAATGATCCAGATAAATTTCCATGATTACTATGATTAATCAAAAGGATTTTATCCCTCCTTGAAAGAGCCAGTTAATTAACCACATAGATACAACAAATGTGCATTGATAAATCAAATATAAACCTGTTATACCAATTTAAACAACCATAAAGCATCAATCTTGGAGACAACTCAGTAATACTTTCAATAAATTTAATAGACAATTGACACCAGAAAATAGGTAGCCGCATCATACATCATAGATCATACATCATAATCTCCATTAACATCTCCATTTTGAAATCATACATCATAATCTTTGTTCTGTGGAAATTTTATCAAACTGTATATTATCTACCCTACCTATTGTATATCGAATCTCTCATCTACAATCAAAAATGAACATTTATGCATTTGTATTTGAAGAGACACACTGTTTCACATTCCATTTCAATGGGAAACTGCATTTGGGCTCTTGTTAACATTTTCTGAAGACATTCGCTAAGACATCCCGTAGTTATGCCAAAGGAAAATGTATCACTGAAATTCATCTCGTGCATCGCTATGAAGTCATGTTGTCATATCGACATTTTGAGTCTCGCTGACAGTCGCCCTTTGGTTCTTTGTGTTTCATTGTGACCTTTTGTCATCAGGGATATGTCCCACAAATGATACTTCATTATATCGAGATGTGCTCCTTAGTGTATTTTCTAGTCGCTAAGACAATTTTGAGTTGGGGAGATGTCCCATAGATCGCCTATGTCTCACCGAGATGCCCCCGTAATATCCTTTTGGTTGCTGAGACATAAACACATTCTCACTGACAAAATTAATCTTACCGATGAAATAAATTTCATCGACAAGACTATGAACCTTCGAAAAGACTCATACCAACGTCAAATGTCTCACCAAGAAACCTCCTTAAGTTCACCCTTTATCGCTGTGACAATATAATTCTCTCACCGATGAAGCAGTAAGTCAATGTAACATTTAGATCGGCAAGACTGTATAACCTCACCTTGATAGCCTTTTGATGAAACACCTTTGCACCTTATCGGAAAGACCCAACACCTTCAGTAAGACATCATTTCGATAGTCTTTTGAAAGATTCCATTTGGTTTTTGTCGACAAGACCAGAAGTATTCGGTGAGAATTCACACTGAAAGAATTTATTCTCACTGAAATAACTTGTGATGTATTCCTGTTGCTAAAACATATAGGCTTTCTCACTGATAAAAAATCATATCGGTGTGACATTCAAGTCAGTAAGACTGTATAACTTCATACCAAAAACCATCGATATAATTCCTTTGCACTTTGTCGACGAGACTGGAGGTACTCACCAAGACCTCATCATGAATACCTTTTGCTTGGCCAAAGTGTATATCCTCATTGG
This sequence comes from Sequoia sempervirens, assembly GCA_007258455.2. Lineage (NCBI taxonomy): Eukaryota > Viridiplantae > Streptophyta > Pinopsida > Cupressales > Cupressaceae > Sequoia > Sequoia sempervirens. The sequence goes on from VDFB02271358.1 coordinate 177,710,982, forward strand.
CGTGACATATGGGTCACTGTGACTTACTCCGATGAAAGATCTCTAACCGAAATGTTCTTTATGCTGCCGGTCAGTGAGACAATGAGATCTCACCAAGACCACATGCCTAAAACATTTAGCTTGGCCGATATACTTCCACATGCATTGGTCAGTGAGACATAATGTATTCGCTATGACTTCACTCTGACGATGAATCTCCTACCGATGTGAAACCTTTAGTTGCTGAAACAATGAAAATGTCCTGCCGAATGGTGCATGCATATGATTTATGATTGGTGTGACACCAAAAAGGTCTTTCCAAAAGTCTGCAACAAATATATATTAGCATAAAATGCAAATTGGACCAGGAACACCTTGATTTCTTCATGCTGATAGGAATTATAAAATGGAATATTCAGACCTAGATGGATTTTTTGGGATCACATGGAAAAAATGGGAAAAATGTTATGAAGAAAGGCTTTTGTGTACATGACGAGGACTCATTTGGAAACTCAGGGGTATGAAAAATTATGTAAAATTATCAAAATTTTATAGTTCTAACACAACACACCTCCCATTACACTAGCATAGGGGATACACTGTATCATCATGTGTATGATGGAACCCTTCTTAGGTGTTTGAACAAGACCAAAGATCACACAACATTAATGGAGGTTCATGGCATGGCCTTAGCCAAGAGAATTCTTAGAGCTGGTTACTATTGGCCAACAATAGAGCATGATTCCTATGAGTTCATGAAGAAGTGTCTGCCTTTCCAACAACATGTGGATCTGATACATGCTCCTACATAATATTTGTAGCCCATCATTGCACCATGGCCCTTCTCTTAGTGGGGTTTTGACTTAATCAGCAAGATCTACCCTTCATCCTCTAATGGCCACACTTTCATCATCACCGCAACTGAGTACTTCACCAAGTGGGTGGAAGTAATTCCACTTTCTCAAATTATGGGTATTCATATCTCTAAATTCATCTTATTCCATATCCTCTATAGGTATGGAATCCCATCCACCATCATCTCTGATAATGGAAATCCATTCAAAAACTAGGTCAAGAAACACGTGTGTGAAACCTTTCACATGCAACATTGTTGGTCTACGCCCTATTACCCCCAAGGTAATTGTCAAGCGGAGGCTACTAACAAAACTTTGATCAAAATCCTAAAGAAGGTTGTTAATAATACTGGTCATGATTGGCATCTCCATATCCATCCCACCCTTTGGGCTTACCACACTTCCATCCACACTCCCACAGGTGCCACTCCATATTCTCTCATATATGGTGTCAATGCCTTCTTTCCAATTGAATTTGAGATCCCCTCACTGAGAATATCCTTGAAGAACCTCATCAGTGAAGAAGATGCATGGATTGCTCACCTTGCTCAGTTAGAACTCCTAGATGAAAAATGGATCAATGCATATGATCACCTTCAAGCATATCAACATCATCTCAAGAGAAGCTACAATAAGAAAGTTCATCTGTGCCAATTCAATGTGGGTGATCTTGTCCTCAAGGAAAATTAGTGAATGCAACAAGATCGGGAAAAGAAAGGGAAATTTGAGGCAAATTGGTTGCGTACCTATGTAATCATAGCTAAGAATGGATTTAGGGCATATAGGTTTGCTACATCTGAAGGAGAGCCCCTCGAAGAGCCTATCAACATCATGCACTTGAAATGGTTTTATACCTAAGTCAGTTAGTTTATCCTATCCTACATAAAATCTAAAAATCCAAAGTCCAAAAAAAGTAAAAAATTCTCAAAAATACAAAAAATAAACATAAAAAATAAAAAAAATTCAAAATAGTAAAGAGAAATAATTCATCCTATGGTGAAAACCACCCCTAGTGATGCCTTGGATAAGTATTTTTGGTGAAAACCTAGTAACAAAAACCATCCATAAAGGGATTAATCATTATCTACCTTGCATCCTAGTTACTCTATGTTTCCATCCATCCTATTCAGATATCCAATCCTGACATCCAATCATATCCTGTCACCCTATCATCATCATATTCATGGTTTCTTGGTATATTTTGGTTGAGCATTGGATGATCTAAATCAGCTATCCACAATCCTGAGCTTTTAATCCTACTTTGAGCTTGTTCGTCCATGTCATTCATCAATCTTGCGTCATCACCTAGGTTCCATCATGTCGGTCATCATTAGGTCTCATCCTCTCCTGTCATCAATAGCGAATCCAACTACATACACCTTCATTACAACCACAGTCTTCCTTGTCGGTCATTTTCCTTTCTTTTCCAGTATCTAGAATAGTACGTTTGGCACCTTGGTGCCATTTTGTCATGTCAGTTCTTTGTTCATTATTGTTGGTCTTTTTTGAACTACAATGCCCCTACACTTTCACATATGCAAGGTTGATCATTTGATCTTCCCTTGGATAATTTGTTTGTCTAGTCCTTTTCATTCATCATTCGTCACCATTGTCCTCTTTCCACTTTTATACATGGTCTTTTATTGAACTACGAGGGCTTTCGCTTTCACATAGGCAAGGATAATCCATGATCATCCCCTGAGCCCCTAGGTCTATAGGCTATGTTAGTCTTGTGTCTCATGTCACGTTGTCAAGTGTGTCCCTACTTAGCTAGTTCTTAACAAATGAGATCCACTAGTATTAGGAGTTCCAATCCATCTGGAGTATCCTGCATCATGATGATCACTTATTTTAGTTCCCATATTTGGTCTCAACATGATGCATCCTTCCTAACAAACCTCATCAATCCCATCCACCCTCTTGATCTTGTGGCAAAGGACATTTGAAATTGATTGTGATCTTTTAATTATTTTGGATTTTGTTTATCATTTGAGTTCCCCTATAATACCCCGTCTTGGTCACCTTGATCCATCATATCATGGTATACTTCGATTGGTAAACATAGGGGCATATCTTGATCTTTTCTTTGTTGCTATCTTCCTAGTTGTCTTGCGTAGTGCCCACCAAGATCCATGTGGTCTTGTGTTACATTGGGACATCCTTTATTCTTGTGGTTATCCCAATACCTAGCCTGACCAAAGTCATTATGACTTTGGGGTGTTGGGATAGCCTCCTTGTTTGTTGTGTTTGTTTTATGCATTAGAAACAAATTTTCCTTTTTCCTTTATACCCTAGCATATTATGTCTTGTGCTATAGCAAAAATCAGTGCTCCTAAAAATGGAAAATCACTCTATGATCGCATTTCATTTATCCTTTCATTGCATTGCATTCATCTCCATCCATCCCTTTCCCTGAACTATGATTTGTAATTCTGGTTGTGCAAACATTCATCCCCCCATCCCCTTTTCTTCTTACGATTCTTATGGTTCTTGATAGGTGTATTATCACACCCATCATATTTCATTTAGTACTTGGTAGGATGTCTCCATCATGTCAACCACACAAGCTAAAGCAAGCATGATGTGCAAATAAAGGAGGCCTATTAATGACATGTGGTCCATTGTCACACCCATCACCCTTAATTTTGTATGATTACAAGGTAAAATTACTTTCCATTTAACCTATCATTCACCCTCATATCTGTGATAATTTCATTCAAATATTAATGTTTGTAAGGAATTTAATTACTCCCCTCATTCATATAGGTTGCATTATAATCCCACTTTGCATTTCTTTCTATCATATTCATTTTAAGTTGTTTAGATTAATATATATTTGTTATTCTAAGAATCTTTAGTTCATTTTCATTCTCACCTTAAGTTGTTTAGATTAATATAGATTTGTTATTCTACGCATCTTGAGTTCATCTCCATTATTATTCTAAGTTGTTTAGATTGATCCTAATTGGTTATTTTAAGCATCTTAGATTCATATAATTATCATTTTATTGCACTAAAAATCCTAATCCATCTCGTTACATTGCATATTCATTACATTCATCCATCACATAAAATAGATCACATATGCATACATACATTTTGCATTCATATCATCATAAATTGCAAATCAATAATGTGCACATATACACATCTCTGCCTACATCAAAAAATGTTAGGCATAATGCATTCCATACATGTCATCCACATAGGTATAAACATAAATCATCATAAATACATATGCATATCATGATCATCTGCATATCATCATCACACATGCATATAAATATCAAGATATAATAACATTCTTTAGATCATGGAACATGGTGTTGAAATGGTCCTTGTATATCATATAAATAATCAAAATATAATGTCCATCATAAATACATCCATACATCATAATCATCAAATAAAATATGGGTACATCCATCTTGCACTTGTCAAAAATTGGGATCCTATCATCCTTATCATCTCTATCATGTGCTAGCCCCATCTGATCTTTATGGTAAATTTGGCACTAGCCCCCTACACGGTGGAGTCTCTTTATAGCTGCTATACCCTCAAGTGTGTGTCCCTATTGACTGAGATGGTGTGGGAATCTGGGGCACCACTCAGACACAGGAAAATACCCACTGTGCGAGATCTAGAACTGTTGTGAAGTAGGAAAACATATAGTAGCTAGCCTCCCTCATGTACTCATCTCTTTTAGCCACCTGATATTTGGTTGCATCTTACCTTGCCCTATATCTATCCAAAAATCCACATATGGATCTCCTCTCCTATGCCTAAGCATCCTAAGCCAAGCACAACTGATTGATCTCTACTCACATCTGAGACATCTAATCCACTATCACATCCCTCTTACCCTGTAAGGCCTACACCTTTGTCCCTGTCTCACCTTCCTCACCATGCACGACATATGCCTATGCCTAGAACTGCATCCCTCTCCCTTTGTAATGTATGTATCTGTTCCGCTACCATGTACCTCTCACCCTAGAGGGCTTGCACCTATGCATGTGTTTCATCTCTCTATCTCTACATGGTCTATAATTGGGCCTCCACCACCTCCACCCTCTCTAGTGTCAACCCTCCATCCTTGACTATCACATCTGCCACCTCTACTCTATCCTAGATCTCATCTTGTTCCCTCCTCAACTCAGTCCTCTCCCTCAACAATCCTATCACCTACCTCCTCAAATGCTCCATATCTCTCTCTTCCTCTTGCAAAGCTTGTACAAATACCTATCCCCCATGGTCCCTCTGTTTGTAGTCTAGTCACCTCAACCTACATCCTATCCCTCTCCACCTCTAAATCATGTACAAGATCTGTTGCCTCATATGCTAGGGTTGTGTGATCCCTCTCTCCCTCTACCCACACCCTCTCTACCTTTGCCTACCATCCAGCTCTCTCTGTCTCCAATATCCTTTATGCCTCTATCATTCACCTCTTCCCCTCTTCCCGTACTCTCTCCACCTTAGCTTGATGTCTATCTCTATCCACATATGACTCAAAATATCTGATCCACAATTTGTAACCTTGCCTGGGTCCCTCTCAGCAACACAACTAGATCCTCTAGTAGTGGTGGTATATAGGAAACCATGGCCAAAGGGTCTACCTCAGGGGCATCTACCTCCATTGCCTCATTATGTCCTCCCCTCTATGCATCATCACTCTCCTCCTCTACCTCCACATCCCTATCCTCATCTCTCCTCTATCACCCCCTCTCCTCCTACCTCTCCTTTTTCCAACTAGTCTCATCTCATCCTCGTGACTGAAGCTGAGTGCCCCTACAATTGGGTGCAATTTAGTAATTCGTACTGGCATATGGTGTGCCCACCATGTGGAGAATCTCACTATAGTCCTTGCAACTACTACCCCCAATCTACCAAGGTATGGAACCTCCTGCATCTCCTCCCACTACTCTCTTATGAACTCTACAGTAATCTGCTCACCCCATGGTCACTCTTGGGTAATCTTCCTAAATCTCTGCGATGCCCATAGGATGTCCTGTTGTACCCCAAATTGCCTCATCACTCTGCTAGCCTGGTGCATCTCTACTATGTAGGGATCTCATCCAATAAAGTAGGATACTATGAAGAAGTATCCCTTATGTCTCCTCTCATCTTCCATCTAGCCTCGTAACCCTCACTCCATATATGGCCTCCATGTGATGTGCTCCTCTCATAGGTCATCCAGTCTCCTCCTCTAGCTCTCTAGATCCCTGATACTCTGGTAATGAAATCGCCAGCCATATTTTTATCCATACTAGTATGCTATTGCATCTCTCTCATCCTATGTGCCTACCTTTAGTACCCCTGGCCTTGTGACACTAATGTGCTCCCATGTCCAGATGTGTAACAACATCACATGTGTAACACTAAGTGTCTGATGATAGCACACCACGTGCATGTCTTGATATAGTTATGTTGGTATGCATGGACCCCACGTAAACTCCCCCTCCTATTGCTCCACAATATGTCTCACAACCTCAAAAAACTTAAGGCTGCAAAACTGACCACTCTTGTCTAGCAACAAAAGGCTGCTAATCAATCCACAGTGATATAGAGGAAGTGGAGGCACTCCTAGTCCCAAGCATCTATCTAGGTCCAACTCCATCCCCTGGATCGGTAAGTCTCTCACTGCTCATCCAAAGAGAACCTATAGGTGTAGACACCGAAATCTGGTTTTAGGCCTGCGACTTCAATATTCTTCATAATTCGTATTCTTCATGGTCATGATTAAATAATGTCAATTATTTAATTATTCTCTATAGTTTTCATTTCTTCTATTAATTAAATAATCTTAATTACTTAATTAATTAACATTTTCTTTATTCTATCTGATTAATTAAATAAACGCTTTTTATTTAATTATTTTACTAATTAACCTTATTCTTCTTGTTAAATTAAATAAACTTTTATTTAATTTACTCTTTATCATATTTCAACTATAATTAAATAAATATTCTTTATTTAATTATTCTTCAAATATCGAGTCTTGAATTAAATGAATTATTTAATTCATTAATTCTATTTTAATGCATTCCTCTATATTTTAGATAATTATGTGAGTTATCTAAGTATTCACTTTTAATCGACTCAACATCTATTTTAATCACTCAGATAACTCTTGATTTGATGTCTGAGTGGCGTTCTCGAGTAATCTCTCCGTCAAATCATTCAATCGTCTAGTTCTAACTCAATTGCGTGTACATGCAAATTAATTAAATATTCTTATTTAATTAATTAAATCTTGTGCGTGCATTCGAACATGAGTTGCTTTAATCAATCTTCATCTTTGTCATGCAAAGATAATTCTTCTATTTTCGAATATCGAACTCGAAGATTAAATCATTTATTTAATCTTTAATTCTATTTCTAATTTGTATCACTCATGTCACTATTGATAGTTATCAGAATGCATGTCTAATCAGTCAATCTCAACCGTTCATTGATCTTTCGATCTTGGCCTGTCGTTCGAATGATCAATTTTCTATAAATTGATGTCATTCTTCATTCCAATCTCTCTCGAAATCGAAAACTCTTTTTGAATCTTGCGAGCACTTAATCTTAAATCTTCGATATTTTTCTAAATCATTATCTTAGGCTATACTTGCACGAATTACTGAAAATATGAGGGCAATTATACTACAACAGCAAAATGGAGAAGGGCAATCGAGATGAATCATGAAAATACATTTGAAATTGGTGAGATTGTTTTATATTTAATTACGTTTTGACTTCCATTGTTCTTTATTGCTTAACATTAGATTTTCATTTAGAGATCTTAGATTTGTATTGCATGTTTGCTTCTAATCACTTCTTTTCTTAATCTGCATTTTCTTAGATGTTACATTGGTGAACCCGACGTGAAGACACCATCTTCGCATATCCCTAGACTGTTATTTTAATTTTTGCAGGTTTTTCGTATGGAATGATGCATCAGTTTGACGAAACGATGCAATTGACTTCCTGAACCGCATCTAATAGAAGAAACGATGCAAATGAAAAAATATGACTCATCTAAAAATTCCTGAACCGCAATTGACTGGTGAATACCGAGCTGCAATTGAAGAAGAAATGATGCATCTAACTGGTAACACAACGACACAATTGACTGGTAAAACTTTATTTCTGTTTTAATCTAGAGCATTATTCGGGCATATTTCTTATCGATTTTCTTTGACACAATGCTGAAATGACATTATATCAAAGAGGGGCAAATGTAGACACCGAAATCTAGTTTTAGGCCTGCGACTTCAATATTCTTCATGGTCATGATTAAATAATGTCAATTATTTAATTATTCTCTATAGTTTTCATTTCTTCTATTAATTAAATAATCTTAATTACTTAATTAATTCACATTTTCTTTATTCTATATGATTAATTAAATAAATACTTTTTATTTAATTATGTTACTAATTAACCTTATTCTTCTTGTTAAATTAAATAAACTCTTATTTAATTTACTCTTTATCATATTTCAACTATAATTAAATAAATTCTTCATTTATTTAATTATTCAATTAAAATCCCTTCATCACTTAATTAAATAAATATTCTTTATTTAATTATTCTTCAAATATCGAGTCTTGAATTAAATGAATTATTTAATTCATTAATTCTATTTTAACACATTCCTCTATATTTTAGATAATTATGTGAGTTATCTAAGTATTCACTTTTAATCGACTCAACATCTATTTTAATCGCTCAGTTAACTCTTGATTTGATGTCTGAGTGGCATTCTCGAGTAATCTCTTCGTCAAATCATTCAATCGTCTAGTTCTAACTCAATTGCATGTACATGCAAATTAATTAAATATTCTTATTTAATTAATTAAATCTTGTGCGTGCATTCGAACATGAGTTGCTTTAATCAATCTTCATCTTTGTCATGCAAAGATAATTCTTCTATTTTCGAATACCGAACTCAAAGATTAAATCATTTATTTAATCTTTAATTCTATTTCTAATTTGTATCACTCATGTCACTACTGACAGTTATCAGAATGCATGTCTAATCAGTCAATCTCAACCGTCCGTTCATCTTTCGATCTTGGCCTGTTGTTGGAATGATCAATTTTCTATAAATTGATTTGTCATTCTTCATTACAATCTCTCTCGAAATCAAAAACTCTTTTCAAATCTTGCGAGCACTTAATCTTAAATCTTCGATATTTTGCTAAATCATTATCTTAGGCTATACTTGCACGAATTATTGAAAGGAAATTATACTACAACAACAAAATGGAGAAGGGAAATCGAGATGAATCATGGAAATACATTTGAAATTGGTGAGATTGTTTCAATTTTAAATATTTTTTGACTTCCTTTGTTCTTTGTTGCTTAACATTAGATTTGCATATAGAGATCTTAGATTTGTATTGCATGTTTGCTTCTTATCACTTCTTTTCTTAATTTTCATTTTCTTAGATGTTACAATAGGGATTGATCCTACTCCTCTCCCTTTGACCTCATCCAGCTCACAAGGTGTCCCGCTATTGGTAATCACAAAATCTACCACACATCCTCTAATGTGACTATCATCTCCCCTTTTGGGAGATGGAAGGTGGTCATCTCAGAATCCCAACACTCTATTAGTATAGTCAACACCGCTCGGTGTGCCCTAATGGTAGGGTACCCAAGCATGTACAATAAACTGGCTTATGTTAGGGTTGTGTGATCCTCCCCATTCATCACCAAAATCATCACCTCCAACACTGCTGAGTGCCACTCCCAAGTCTATAGGGTGTCAAAATGTTGCATCCACATCAACCAGCATGTCAGTTACTTACCCAAGCCCCCCATTATTCATTCCCTTTTCTCTCACCTTTTTCCCTTTTCTTACCTGCCTCGGGTTTCTCTCCTATGGCTAACTATTGTTTCCTAATTCATCCTTTGTCCCACTTTACTTACCTCTTTTCATGACCATTTGGGTGAATTCGTCCAATTCTTCTGCCCCTTGTTCCTATGGAAAATTCACCTATCCCCTGGTTGAATCCACCCTAAACTGCTCTTCCACTCTTCTTTTGGGTGAATCCACCTTCAGATAGATTTGCTTGTTCCCCTTTTGTTGGGAAAATCCACATTCGGGAAAATTCACCCATCACCCAGGTGGGTACACCCAAGTCACCATCAAGTGGTTGTGCCTGACAGATGGGTGTTTTCGCTATGGGTGGAGCTTCTCATCTCCTAAGTGGGTATGCCTAGGCCATCATCAAGCAGTTGCGCTCGGTGAATGGGCATTTTTTCCCTTGGCAAAGCCACTCATCACCCGAGCGGGTACACCCAAGCTGTCATCGAGTGGATGTTCCCAATGAACGGGTGTTTCTGCCCTGGGCAGATATGTCTAGATCTTGGGTGTAATCACCTGTCACTAGTGTAGGTTCACCTAGGTACTAGGCGGGTCTACCCAATCTTTCCTCTATTTTTTTTCCAGTGGATTCACCTAAATCATGGGAAAATCTACCCCTATTCTTTGCCCCCTTGCCCTTTATGGGTGTTTTCTCTCTTTCCAGGCTAATATGCCTCTTAAATAAGAAAATCTACCCCCTTTTTCCCTCTGCATTTAAACAGGCAATTTTCCCTAACTATTGGGCAAAATCGAAACTCCACCCACCACCCATTTTTATAATCTACCCAATCCCAAAATCCATGTTTTTAAATTACATAAAAAATTAAAAATCATGCTTAAAATCACAAAGAGGGTTTTGGACCTAACCTAGAAGGGTACTACATGCGTATGGTAGTATTGTCACACCTCGTCACCTCGATGGATAATCCTGTCATCAAACTCCTTAGCCATGCTCATCACCTTCTTTCTCTCTTCTTTCTCTTTCTCAACTACTAGGTGTGCAAATGAGGATTAGTAATTCCTAAAATTACTATATGTAACTTTTCCCTCCTTTTTTAATCTTTTTTAACTTTGGGTACTTTTTCCCTTTTATTTAACCACTTTTTGATTTATTTAATTCCCTTTCTTCTATGGGCCACCATTTGCACACTGTGTGTCTATTTTCCTCTATTCAAAAACTATTCTTCACAATTTTTTGAGCTTTATCTCGTGGTACCCTCCATTTCTTCATATCAAAAAGGCACCCAAGGCCCCTTTTCTTCCCCATCCACCCTCTCAAGGGGGCATCCCCTACCATTTTCCTTCGTTCCTCCATCACATCAATTCCCTTGCCATAATGGGCCATCTCCCTTCATCCTTCCACAATTGGACATCCTACATGGCTTTTCCCGCATTGGGGCATCTTTTTCTAGTCCATTCTTCTATTGAGTCACCTATATTTTATTTTTCTTTGAAACACTATTATTCTAATAGTATTTCAAAAAGGGGCAAAATTTAGACATTTGAATTTGACCACTCTCATATGGTCAAAATTCATCCCCTTTATTCATCTATTCACATTCCCCATTGACATTAATTAAATGATTTATTTAATTAATTTTCCCCCTTTTCTAACATTCCTAAGGTATTTAATTTAAATAATTAAATACTTTACCTTTATGTCCCTTCTCTAAATTAAATAAATGCCTTAATTTATTTAATTTAGTCACTTTACCTTTTGAATTTAAATCAATTTTAAATTCAATATTTTCTCTCTCCTTGTCACATCCTCCATAATTCTTCTTAACCAGGATTAATTTAATTAATCTTTGATTTAGATGTTCACACCCTTAATGAGGATTAATGTCACATCCTCCATATCTTGCAACTTGCCTCTAATATTTCATTAGCCTACTTAGTCACTTGTTTGCACAACCTTAATCTAATCCTCATGCCATTTATGACATAACTCCAAGTCAACCATCATAATTAATTTCTTCATTTATCCAAGACAACCTCTTCCCCATGTGAATTAAAAATTCACATTTATTGTCCCAAAGCTCTCCTCTCCCCCATGTGGGTTGTTGAGGAATTCTAAAATTCATCATGTATCACATCTCCCACATGGGTACAAGGACCTCCTTTATGAGGAGACCTTGTCATATCCCCAAGGTACTTCCAAGTAACTTCTCATCATGTGAATTAAAAATTCACATTTATTGCTCCAAGGTTTCTCTCTTTCCCATAAGGATTATTGAGGAATTCTAAAATTCCTCATGTGTCACATCCTTAACACATGGGGACAAGAAATTCCTTTTTGAGGAAATCTTCTCCCAATCCCAAGGTACTTTCAAGTACCTCCACATCACATGCCCCCTTTTACACCTCATTTCCATATGGCAAGATGTGAAGGCTTGTAAATCCTCAACTCACCATAGCCCTTCATCTTTTCCATGTTGGCTAAATCTTATCCCTCCATTTCTAAAAGAGCATTTCCCCTAAAAATAGAGGATTTTTCCCTCATTTTATTCATTCTCATATTCAATATTCAAGCCTTCAAGTTCTCAAGCATTCAAGCACTCATATTGAATTCACCATTACTATAACTTTTCAAGCTCATTTGCATCCATTTTGTTCATCCCATAACATACCCACTTGCATCATTAGAATCCTCATTTCATTACAATCATTTTGCATCCATTTTCATGTGATTTTTCATCCAAAGGAGCACTCAAACAATTGATTCAACATGGCCAACCAACCAATCGACTTGGGCAAGGTAAACAACTAATTTTATCTCTTTTTGTTCAAATTTAACTAGGCCAATCTTGAGGTATTGTTTTGTGTTCTTCTTTCATTGCATTTCATTTGTTTTTGTATCTTTAGGGTTAGAAAAAAACATTGCACATAGTATTATATTCTATTTCTTTCTCACATTCTAAAATTTCTTAGCAGTCAAAATAGAAGTAGTCACTTTAGTGCTTTCTGTAAAATTCTTGGGTTTTGATCCATACGAGACACTAGCACACCTCTGGGACTCCAATGTACTGTACTAATATCTGTATTCTACATTGTTGTCCTTTGATAGAGAATTCATTAGTTTTTCCATAAAACCTTTGTGGCCTTCTCTTTCTAATTCTAAAACTCGTGCTTTTTTCCTTGAGGTAGTTTAGGGTAGTTCACCCCTTAGGATTCTTTTGAGAATAAAGAGACTCATGAGTAGAAAATCCCCCTTCTCTACAACAAGAAGAAAGAAAATCTTACAATGGTACATGAGGAGTATCAAAAAATTTAAAAATAATGGCAATGTATGCCCCCAATTGAAAGAAATTGCTAACATCATTGTTGTGAGAAATTTACTTTAAAATAGCCAATAATCAATGCTAAACAATAAAGAGGACATGAGAGCTTATTGAAAAATCCCTATGCCAAGTCATATGTTCCTGAATGAAGCTACATCATGAAAAAGGGAGGAAGGATGGGTTTCCCCCAAAATGAAATCATAAAATACATAAGGGATCCACGAATTCTGGGTCAGTATTTATTTTCTATGTTGTTGTTATAGAGCTTAGAAACATCATCATAACCCAAATACTTGTAGAAGAGGAGAATGACACATAGAGAGCTAAAATAAAGAAAAAATATTTTGGGTCAACATGGAAGAGACCTAAATGTCTCGACACCTTGAGTCATCCCCAAAAGGAAAACACAAGACAAAGAAAATATAAATGTTTATGACATATACAAGAATGTAGGTACAAATAGAGGAATGCACATGAAGAGAGAGATACATCAAACGAAATAGTAAGGGAAGTTCACATTACGTACATGAAATCACACAAAGAACTTGAAAAACAAAAAAAATACTAGTAAGGCACATGTGAGTCAACCTATAGCAGGTCGTCTACATCCCAATCTTGATTAGTATATATGAAAGGTGGATAACTATCCAAAGGGACAACATCAAGTGCCAAAATAGGAAAAGCACCAATTTCAACACTCTTATTAGGAGGATCATCATTTAAGCTTTGTAGTGCATAAAAATGTAGCCCTTTACATTTCCACACTTGTTTGGGCCCTCCCTACTAAAATAGGGCTTCTTTCTGCCTTATTTGGTCATATTTTGCATCCAAAAGCCTTATTTAATGCATCTTTCTAAGGATAATCCCAACATATATCAAATTACTAATCATAAATTAATGATTTTGGATTGTATGGCCTAGATTTAGTGATCTGCGACTCATATGCCACCTTGGGCATATGGGTCCAACCTAAGTTTTGGGGCCTAAATCTGAATTTCATATTAAACTAATCCTTTCTTGAAATTTGTGTCTCAAGCTTAGTCTAATGGGACTCATATGCCTCAACTGCAATATGATTCCTTCTTTTCTTAGACCTAATTTAAATTCAAATTCTTGGTAGGATTTTATTCTCCTAGATCTGATGTCGGCTTGTAGTGTTGTAATTTCGGTAAATTTGGAATAAATAAGTAAAAATACAAGGTTATTTCACTCATTTTTCTCCTACCATGTTGAGTAAGCATCCTTATATCAAATTTGAGATCACAATAATTTACAAGAGAATTCAAGAGCCTTCAAGAGTTGATTATCAATCATTTTGGAGCATTATTCAAGATTCAAGCATCATGTCAAAGTCATCATGCATCATGTTTGTTTTTGAGCTAACATTTGTGATGTAGGGTTTTATGATTCAAGCAAGCATTCAAGTCAATATCCATATCCTTCAACCATGAATCAATATCTACATTAATTTTATCCATTACTTAGAAGATTGCAACATCTTAATCAAGGGTTTGGTGAGTTGCAACATTGCATATTTGTTCATTCATCATTCCTTCATTATATTTGATTTCATTTCAAGGTTTTGATTACAAAAATGAGGTTTGACCAAGGAAAACCTCTATACACTAATAAAACAACATTTTTCCCTCTCTTTGATGTGTGATTTGTAGGTTTAGGTTGAAGATCATTTAAGAGAAAGAGTGGAGAAAAGTTGTCAAGTTTCCAAAGTTGTCATCTACATTGCAAGATCACAGAAAGTCACCTATAGGTTACAATTCAGTGTTTCAAACTTAGAGATTTGATAGGAGAGAAGCTATAGGAGAACATTAGAGGATATCAAAGTTTTAGATAAACCTTGATACTAGGACTAAATCACAACTTGTGGCATATGAGTCCCAATACACCAAGTTTCAAACATTTTTTGTAGATCCTATTTTAACAGTTCACTGGTGCATTTTGACTCAATATCTGACAAAAGTTCATCGGAATTTTGAAAAAAATTTGTCAAAATTATTTTGTTGATTTTTTGACAAACTTTGAAACATTGAAATTCTAACCCAGCTGACGATGCTGGGTCAGAATTTCAACATTTCAAAGTTCATCAGAAAATTGACAAAATAATTTTGACAAAAGTTTGTCAAAATTTTGATAAACTTTTGTCGGATTTTGAGTCAGAATTTATCTGTAGTTCGAGATTCCAGTTTTGACCTAAAATCCTAGCCTGGGATTAAATCTCCCCTACTGGCATATGTCCCAATGTGCATTAAAATTTAGATTTTTGAGAGTATAGACCTTGTTCCAGGCTTCAACTTTGTAGGTACACCTCTATTCTTTCTCAGTTCATTATTCTGATTTAAGTTCATTTCTATCTCATATCATTAGGTTTTGCATGTTACTTGTCTTTCCAAACCCTTGCTTGGTGGTGAACCCCCTTTTAGTCTTTAATCAGACCCTAGGACACCTTATTTCAAATCTCTTCCCCTCATTTTCATCCCTAGATTAAGATCTCTAAGGTTTTCTTGAATGAAACTTGTGGGAAATTAGTGGTTCTATCTCCTAAAACCTAGAGTGTACTATTTCCTTCATTTAAAGCTCATAGAAGATGAAAAAAATGAATTCAACTTATTACGCACTTTCTCATCAAAATTTTCAATTTCATTATCATCATCCAAGTTAATCACAATAGGAGGTCTAATGACAAAATCCATAGAAGTTTTTGTTGTTGAGGTGAGGGTGGAGAGGCATCATACATTTCTTGAGACAAGTTTTGTTTTTGGTTTTCTATGTACTTCTTTTCTTCTTTCCCTTGTAACATATGAGCAATAACATGACATCTATGTTGTGCTCTCTATCATTTTGATTTATTTTCGTGAGGTTTTCAAGTTGTGATTGTGTAGGAATGAGATTTTCAACCATAGGTTCATTTTATTCTCTTAACAAAGGAATGGAAGGAACCATGGGAGGTTGTAAAATAACTTTTTTTTTAACTTTATAGAGTTTTTTGAACATAGGAGGTGAGGCACAATGGGATTTGTTTTATTATCTCATGATCTCTAATATGAAATATGGGGAGGATTGGTCATAGGCTATTCTTGGTTACTTGGAAGGGATTTTGGTTTAGTAATGGTCTCATCAAGGATAAGAGGCTCAATCATGGGTGGAGGCATATTACTAAGGGATAATTAGGTTATGTGCTATTCCTTAAAATTTTGATAGGATTTGAAAAAGAATTCTTCATGGGGTCTATAAGTTCAATAGGCTTAGGCTAAAATAAATCCACTAAAAAAGTTCCCATGGGAAGACACAAGATTGGAGCCACTATGATGCACAATAAAGTTCTCATTTCCAAATGGAAACTTTAAACTTCTATGCTCAATGGATGGGATGACATTAATGGAGTGAACCCATGGATAGCCTAACTTCACACAAAATTGGTCTGATGATGGGATGATGGTGAATGAGACATTTAATTCTTTCAGTCCAACCTTTAAAGGGAGATTTATCAAACCAATCATAGGGAAAGAAAAACCATTATGCATTTTGATCCATGCTTTCAATCTTTCATATGTATCTTGATAAATCTCATGCAAAAATATGAATTCTTTAGTGATCACGTTCTCTACATAGACAAGATCAAATAATATCCCACTAGTAGGTTGGTCATTGATTCTTCCAAAAATGTAAAGAGAACCATTCGGTGCATGTTTAAGTATGTATTGTTGTGAGAAATCATTGTCAAGCAGAATCTTAGTTAGGCCCTTATGAGGTTTAGCATCAATAAATTCAATCACATCATCCATAAGGTTGTTCTTATTGTCTTTCATGTTTTCATCATTTGTGTCATCATTCATCACATCATTGTTTGTTTGACTAGCTTTGACAAATGACATATTATGATTAGGCATAAGATTGGTAAAGATTTTTCAAATTTTGATTAGGAGGGGCTATAGACTTTTTACCTTGATCATTAACACCTCCAATTAAGATATGATTAGAATCAATGAGGTATTACAAAAGATGTTTAAGATACTTACAATGTTTTGTATCATGTCCATTGTTATTGATGGAAATGGAAATAGGCATTTGGTCTATAGTTTGAAGGTAAAGGCTTAGTAGGATTGGGAGCTCTAACAGGAGGTAAGGAAATCAAATTATTTTCTAAGAGTTGCAACGTGGTATTGTGAAGAGTATCAATTGATTAAACGGAAATAGGGTTCCACCTTTTGGGAGATAGAACTTAGGAACTACTTCACACTTTAATCATCAAGAAACCAAGATCCCTCAACCAAGTGACTCAATTGAGGGAAGGATTAGGAGGTTTCCTTAGGTGTGATTAGATGGGGGTTCACCATTAAATGAAGCTTCAAAAGGAGAAATGAAAACTCTAATGCACTAAACCCTAGAAATCAACTCTAATGAAACTAAGTGAAATAAACTTGCATTTATACTTGTTTATGCCTAATTTCTTGAAATAACAACACCACAAGCTGACATCAAATCTAGGATAATAAAATCCTGCCAAGAATTTGATTCAAAATAGGTCCCAATTAAAGAGGGACTCATATGCTAGTTGGGGCATATGAGTCCCAATAGCTCAAACTTGGGACACACATTTCTAGGAGTTTCTTGTTTAACGTGACATTCAAAATTAGGTCCCAAGACCTAGGTGGGACCCATACACCCAAGGTGGCATATGAGTCCCAAATCACTAGATCTAGAACACATAACCTCAAACATTAGATTATGATTTGTCATTTTTTAAATGTCAAGATTATCCATAGAAAAATGAATTTAATAAAGGTTGTGGATGCAAAATAGGACCAATTAAGGCATAAATGATCCTAATTTTAATTAAAAGGGCTGAAAAATTAATGTGAATATGTAAAACATATTACAACACTAAATTAAGGCATCACTTAGCTCATTTTATTAATTATTCTTGAACCAATTGAGGAAAAGGGATACTTTTTCCATTACTACATTTAGCCCCCACTTTAGTGAGAGGAGGAACTTGCTTCAAACTCACACTAAAGTAGACATTCAAGAGGGGTCTAGGTGTACCAATGTGGATGGTATAGGATGAAAAAGATCAAGGAGATGGCCAAGCCCCTAGGATCCTAGATCCTATGTCAAACCAACATAAGCACAAAAGGACACACACAAGGTGTATGATATGCAACATCAAGATACACAAACATACAATTACAAAGACTAAAAGAGAGAAAGATAATAATAAAAAAAAAAAAAAGGGTGGATCAAGCTTCGACTATTTTTCCAACTCGATGTGGATCAAGCCTCAGTTTGTCCAAAACACGTGCTCACTCTGGGGTAGTGGAATCTTAGTCTGTCCACTAGGTGAGTTTTCCTAATAGGTGGCTTAGTGAGAAATTCATGCCTTTGTATCAACTTCTTCCTGTACAATTAGAAATACATGCCCTCATTTAGGCTTCTCATCATACTAACCATACCAAAGCTATCCCTCTGATAACTTCAATAGGGAACCACAAAATGAAACTTCGAGCTTATGAAGAATATGAAAGTAATAATTTGTTCAAAGATACTATTTTTAGTTAATGTAAGGTCTCTTCTTAGGGAACATCATGCCTAATGTCTCCAAGAGAGGAAAAATCAAAGAAATATCACACTCTCAGAGGAAATCAAACCCAATGACACCAACAAGAAAAGAATGCACTGCAAGAAGAAATAATATCACATAATGAGACATGAGTGTCGATGTATGCCCCCAATTTAAATTTGTTGCTAACACCACTTCTGTGAGAAATTGCTTTAAAGTAGAAGAAGACATGAGATCTTATTTAGAAAAGTCCTATTCCAAGTCATATGTTCCCGAATGAAACTACATCATGGATAAGGGGTTGCCCCAAAAATGTAATGCTAAATATAGAAAGAGAAGTACATCACATGTAAGCCAACTTAAAGCATGTCATCCACATCCTAAGCTTGCTCCTATATATATACATGGGAGGTGGTCAAATAGCTCAAAGATACAATGACAAGTGCCATATGAGGACAAGGCTATCTAACCCCTTGCCCCCACTAGTGTAGAAAGAGGATGAGCTAGGATGATTGATGAGAAACATGATATAATGAAAATCAATATCAGTTGGAGGAACTAGGTGCTTCAACACAAGGAAGAGAACCACAATCCCTAAGATGTTGAATTTCATTACCCAAAGCCTTACATTCATTAGTAGAATGACCATGAACTCTATCATATGCACAAAATGAACTCTTGTATAAAACTTCTTTCATGTTCTTGGAGGGAGGGATATCAAATGATCTTATAGGAGTCTCAACAAGATACTTTATTGATCTAAAGTAGAATATGTTCCTTTATTTTGTGAAAAATATATCTCTTGCTTAGTAAAAGGGGTCATACTTACACAAGACTCTTTAGATGGTGAGATTTTGTGTTGTTCTTTAAAGGAAGGTGTAAAATATAATGAACTCAAATAGTTAGTGTTTTGCATGATGACATTGATAGTAAGTGAATATTTTTTTGATTCTTTTGTTTCTAAAGGACAATAACCAAGACCACTAGTGTCTATTAGTTTAGGATGTACTAATGTTAAAGTAGGCTGAGAAGAATCTTTTGTAAGAGTGTTGATATTAAGTGAAGGCTTGTTTCTTTCTTTTAAGGGACAATAACCAAGACCATTAGTAATTTCTTGTGTGTTAGGCTGTATAGGGACACAAATACCTTTTTCTCTAGCACCATGTCCTTTTCCACTGTAACCAAGCTGTTTCATAAGTTCATAACCTCTTCCATAAAGTTGTTTCATTTCATTTGTATTTGGTAGTTTCTCATAATAAATTTCATCAAAGTTTTTCATGTAATTTTCTTCTTCTTCTAAAGGGGTTGAAGTGGATGCTTTCAAATTTTTTGTTGAAATTATTTCTTTTTCTTTTTCATTCTTCTTGTTATGATCTTCAATTTCCCATAAAATCTAAGTGTGAAATCCAAGGAACCCAAATCATCTTCCAATAAATTCACAACTTCTTCAGTATGCTTCTCTTTTCCTTTCTCTTGCATGGGTTCCACTTGTATAGTTGGTATCAATGTTTTTAAATGATTTTCCCTTCCTTTCTCAATGTTCAAACAACTGTCTAGTTCAAGGTCAACATCAATTGTGTACAATTTGTTGTTGTAGACATACTTCATTTTACGATGGAGGGTAGAAGGCACCACATGCATCTCATGAATCCATGGTCTTCCTAAAAGGAATTTGTATGAAATATCAGGAGGCATAACATGAATAGGAGTTTGCAATGTGGCCTTTCCAACTATAGTAGGGAAAGTGATCACACCAAGTAGTTGTTTTCCTACATTGTCAAATCCTCGAATTGATAAGGAATCAAGTTCAATTCTTGATTTATCTACACCAAGCTTATCCAAAAGGGTTACACTACATACATTAAGGGTTAATCCATTTTCCACAAGGGTTCATTTTATCCCCATCATATTTGTTAGAGTAATAAGTTATTACACTTAATTAATTAATTAATTAAGTCACTTATCACTTTAGTTACTTAAGCTAAACTTAGACACATTAATAATTAATTATTTATTAATTATTAAGTGTACACACTAGGGTCTCCTTTTAGGGTTTCCTTTAGGGTTATGCATACATTGCTTTTATAAAGCAAATCATCTCATGTAATTTATGAATTCCTCAATAATATTATTTGCACATCTTCATTCAAAGCTCTTTCTTTTTCTGTTTTTCTCTTCTATGGAAGGATTTTTTTGTTTGCATGTTTGATCTTGGTTTCTAACATGGTATCAGAGCCTTGATATGTAGCCCCTTCTCATATTTTCAGAGATTTTTAGTGTAGAGTAGTTTGCGGTTCCTTAAGGGTTTCATGTCTTCAACTTGTCTCTCTATTTTTGTTTTCTTCCATGAACACTTTTGGCACATGTTAGAGGAAATCTAAGCTCATTTTTGAGTCCAGGGCTATTGAAAAAGTCAGGATTGACTTTTGTTTCACCTAAATCTGACATTTTATGCCAGAGTTATGAGGGTTTAAAGATTTGCCAGATCTAGGATTTGTGAAACTTCTAGTGCATTTTGAGGCAGATCAGACCTTGCCATCAGTTCTAGAGAGCTTGAGAGATGAAAATTGACATATAACTTGACCTATTTTGTCATCGAGAGCTTCTGAGGAAAAAAAATTGTTCCAAAAGTCATATGGTCTGTGTACGGCCCCTGTGCACGCAATCCGAAAAAAATAAAATAAAAAGGTTTTTTAATTTTTTTTATACCTGCATGCATAAAAAATATCATTAGTATTTTCTTTTCAAAAATTAAATCAAAATTTTTTTTTGAAAGAAAAATTAAAAAAAAAAAACAATTGCAAAAGTTTTTTAAATTGTTTTAGGCTTTTAAAAGCCTGCGGCAGAGGGTACCCCATACCCTACCATGGTAGGGTTGTATGCCACCTCTGGTAGGGTGGGGCCCTACCCACCACTGGTCCCTCATCCCACCGACATTTTATAATTCCACCGGCAACCTTCAAAACTATCGGCAGCATCATAGCAGAATATTTCGCTTCAATAAAATTCGGCACCCTTCAACAAACACCAGCGCATGAAAATCTAGCGGCAAGGGAATCTTTCAATTCCATGAGAATATTCTTCAGAAGACCGTCAAATTTAAGCTCACATGTCGCTGACATCATGATGATGTCATCATACAGCTGGCCCTCTTTGCACCCTCCTAGACTTGATTTTCCTTCAAGGAGCAGTTTTTTTTCTTTTTGGCATAACTTATGCATACGGTATCAAAATCGGGCAAACAAGATATCACCAAAAAGCAGGTTCTGAGCACTACCCTATGGTACAATTTGTTTTTCATTATTTTTCTATTTAGCTTAATTTATTTCTGTTTGAAGTCAGATGTTCATTTATGGCCTCTGAGCTAATAACTTTTTGCCACAATCTCCAATTTTCACCATCTTTGTGGCTTTGGAAAGGTATTGAGGAGATCTATGTTGTTTTCCATGCTATTTTTTTAATCTATCCTAGGTTGATCATTATTCCAGATTTGTCTTGATGGGTGTTTTGGAGATTACTTAGATGTTTTGGCAGTTGGAAGAGTGAAACTTGAATATTTGCACTTCATTTCAGTATCACATTATTTTATCTTTTGTTTATGCATGTTTTGCATTCTCTCATTTTTCAATCATTGGGTATTGTAATAAATGAACTAATATAAAGTTCCATCATGGGGTTTCTTGCATAATAATCTGATTAGAGTGTAGTTGCACTTTGATCTCCATCTTAATTTTGATGACAACTTGCATGGGTTGTATCTGGTTTCTTAGTTTCTTTTGGCCACATCTTTCTCTTGCTTGACACATTTTGGTTCACATATGGTTCATATCTTAGTTTGAGAGCCACTAAATTTATGGTTAATGTTCCAAAATCTTCATGGTATTTTCTCATATGGATTAGTTTTAGTCATATTTTGGCATCGGCATCAAGATTCACATGGCTTCTAGATTCTTTCATCATATCATTCCCTCTTATGGGGGGGCATCATTTCATCTATTGTTGCTTCACAGATTCTAGGGTCATTCCAGTTTGTGAGTTTTCTAGTGTTCCATGGCATCAGGTTTTCTATTGCATTATTATGATTTTTCCTGAGTCCTTTAGTGACTCTCATTTGGTTTCATGTAAACTAAAGTATCTTTCCTTGCTTGTCGGATTTAGGTTCCAGTGTTACTCCACAGTGTTCTTCTAGTGCTTCTTTGCAGTAGGTCATCTCATTGTAGGGGGTTTTGTCCCACTCGGTTTTTCTTCTCTACCTCATTTATTGCATTTGTACATGGGAACCTGATCAGGCCTTGTTACTGGGACCCATCTTTTCTTTCATGCATCTTTTACTTTAGTGTTTTAGCTACTTCCTAAGTTCATCTTAAGGGGGGGTGTTAGAGTAATAAGTTATTACACTTAATTAATTACATCATATTGGTTAATTAATTAAGTCACTTATCACTTTAGTTACTTAAGCTAAACTTAGGCACATTAATAATTAATTATTTATTAATTATTAAGTGTGCCCACTAGGGTTTCCTTTAGGGTTATGAATACATTGTTTTTATAAAGAAAATAATCTCATGTAATTTATGAATTCCTGAATAATATTATTTGCACATCTTCATGCAAAGCTCTTTCTTTTTCTATTTTTCTCTTATGTGGAAGGATTTTCTAGTTTGCATGTCTGATCTTGGTTTCTAACAATATTGAAAATATCTATTATCATGAAGGCTTCATATTTTTTTCTCACTTCCAAGGGAGGTAACTCATTTTGATGAAAGGTAATGTCTAAGTTGACCAGGGTTATAGCTTGAATTTGGGCTACCACATCATTTGAATGCACATTAGGGGGGTAGGAACTTTTTGTAAGGAATTTTGAATCATGTTATGATAATGAGGGGATGAATGAATAAGGTCCCATAATGATATCTTAGTAGGAGTGTTCTTGAGTTGTTCAACAAGATCATACTCCTTTCCATTATGTAAAGGAAAATAAGGGGCATTAGGAAAGATAGGTTGAGGTAATGGGAGGGATTTTGGAGTTGTTTGTCTTGGTTACAGACTGTTTCTAGTGTTATATGTATGAGCAACAATATTGTAACTCAAATGCTACGACATATTATTCTTAGGTGGTTCGAGGATGAGGACAAGTTTGTTTTGAGTTTGTGGTTTGTTTGAGGGTGGGTAAAGGATAAGTTTAGGCTCAGGAGAGCACTTCAAGTGATATCTAATGAGAATAACCTCAGAAGACCCATCCTCATTTTCATTATCTCTTAGTGAAGGGGAGTCTAATGTCACTTCATCATCTTCATATAAGGAAGTCACATCACAATTGTTTGAAATACATGCATCAGTTCCATCATTCTCTTGCACCATGATATCTACAATAGTAGGAGAGCTTTTAGGAGAGGATCAAACAATATTTTCATCACATTCAATGGTTAGATTTTGTAAATGAACCTCATCACCAATAGGGGAAGCATTAAGAGAGGAACAACTATCATTGTCCTGCTTACCAATGATTGGATCCTTTCATTCAAATAGATCTCTCCAAATGGTAGGAGTATTTAGAAAGGGAGAAACAAGATTTCCATGAATCTCAATAAGTGTATCTTCTAACACCAATCTATCTTCTTCACAACTAGAAAATATATTAGGAGAAGAATAAATGTGATTATCATGATTATCTACAATTACATTCTCATGTCCTATAATTTCTTCCCAAGGAGAAGAGGTTGGATTTTCATAGCTCTCAACCATTGGATCTCTTAACACCAACATATCTTCTTCACAAATGTGTTCTTCATGGTTGTTCATGATTGTATCCTCTTTCACTAAAGCATTCTCACAAGTAGGGGAGGTGTTGGGAGATGAATGGAGATTAGGTAGAATAATGTTAAGGAAAGTTTCAACGATCTCATCTTCTTGTGTCATAATATCTTCCCAAGAGGGAGGAGGAGAGTGACAATCAAGACTTTCATGATTCTCAATGATTGTATCCTCTTTCACCAAGATACCTTCGTCACTAGTAGGAGAGGTATCGAGAGAAGAACAATTATGGTTTTCATTATTATCTATGCTTGTATCTTCTTATATCATATCATCCTCACAAATGGGAGAAATGGTAGGGTTTGAGTGAGTGATATGCAAGTTGATATTAAGGATTGTGTCAATGGATTGTTTCTCTTTTTTTGAGGCATTTTCATAACTCGGAAAGATAGTGGAAGAAAGGAGAACATGTTTCTTAATGAACTCATCTCTATGGTCTACATTGAACTCATAAGAGGGGATGTATTTATGCAATCCATTATTAACCATATCAAAACCACATCTCTTAAAAGGAAACATGCTAACATGAAAAGTAAACTATATGATTTATGCAATTCTTAAAAAATGTAAACAAATGTCCCAAATATCTAAATATTTTCACTACTAAAATGAATTTTGGAATTATTTTTTTTTAAAATGACTACACTAAATGGATGATTTGACCTAGATACATGAAATAGAAATTCCTAAAACTTTACAAACTAACAGAGTATGTTACCAACAAGCCTAAGAAGTATAAAAAATCACTAGAAAGCTCAAAAAAGTTGGTTTTTGTAGGCCTTCAAGGACTCATTCGCCCAGATGGGTGTATGAGTCCCACTTAGGGTTTTTGACAGTTTTAGATAGTGAAAAAACAACATAGAATACCCATAAATTAGGAGTAAAGACCTACACTAGGACTAAATCATCCAGATGGGAAAATGAGTCCCAATTAGGGTTTCTAAACCAAATTTGACAAATTTTGAGTTGATTCTAAGGTTTCTAACTTGTATGTTGACTTGAATATTTGCAATTACATATTTTCAGTCAAATTGAATGATTTAAGATGCAAAAATGCAAGATTTAGAAGCCCTAAATGAAAATCAACTAATGTGAATCTAATGCAAAGTTAATGCAAACTAGGTATAGGACTTACAATGTTCTCCAAATTATAAATTCAAGGGTTCAAAGGTTGGGTTCACCAAAATAATTAAATGGAAATAGGGTTCCATCATTTTGGAGATAGAACTTAGGACCTACTTCACACTTTAATCATTAGGAAACTAAGATCCCTCAACTAGGTGACATAATCTAGGGAAGGATTAGGAGGTTTCCTTAGGTGTGATTGGATGGGGGTTCACCATTAAATGAAGCTTCAAAAGGAGAAATGAAAACTCTAATGCACTAAACCCTAGAAAATTGAAAGCATTAAATCAAATTGATAAATAGCATGAAACAAAAAAGTACTTGGAAGAATGATTTTTTTTTTAAAGTGCACTGGGACTCATACACCAAGTTGGGTGATTTAGTCCCAGTCTCGAGTTTCTGGGAAGAATCTGGAATCTCTTGCTGACTAATCTAGATATACAAAAGGCTGACAAAAAGGGTGTACATGGACTCATACGCCCAAACTGTTGCAAAGTGTCTCGAAAAAGTGAAAAGTGTCCTAGGAGAAATTTTTTTAACTAAAACTTTGTGAGCCTTTGAAGATGGATTGAATAAGCACTTTCATATTGGTTTCATGTAAATAAGTTGGAAATCTTGTTCTAGATCTAAATTTTCATGAGCCTTGACAACTTCTTATGAAAACTTAGCAACTTTTTGCAACTCTGTCATCTTGGTACTTTTGAAGGCATCAAATCCACTTTTTCTTCAACCTATAAACCTACAAAAAACAAAGTTGTTTTGTTAGGGAATGGGGCTTTTCCTTGGTCAAACCCTATTTTGGTAATCAAACCTTAATGAGAAATGAAGCATGAAACAATATAACCTTGTTTTAAACTTTGTAGATGTACAAAAATATTGAAGTGGCCTCAATGGATGTAGATCTCGATCATGATTCTTGATGAAAGATAATGCATTTGAATACTTGAATTGATATTGAACAATACATCACAACATTAGCTCAAAACCACATGCATGATGCATCAAGCCTTTGACATGATCATGGATCTTGATTGCTGCAATAATAGTCTAAAAATATGCCCTTAAATTCCTTCTTGAATTCTCTTGAATACTCTATAATGCTCTTGTGAAATGTTAGGATGCTTGACTAAAAATTGCTAGGTGAAACTTAGTGAAATAACCTTACATTTATACTTGTTTATGCCTAATTTCTTGAAATTATAACACTACAAGATGATATAAAATCTAGGAGAATAAAATCCCACCAAGAATTTGATTCAAAATAGGTCCCAGTTAAAGCGGGACTAATATGCCAATTGGGGCATATGAGTCCTAGTGGCTCAAACCTAGGACACACATTTGTACGAGTGTCTTATTTAATGCAACATTCAAAATTAGTTCCCAAGACTTAGGTGGGACCCATACACCCAAGGTGGTGTATGAGTCCCAGATCACTAGACCTAGAACACATAACCTCAAACATTAGATTATGATTTTTCATTTGTTAAAAGTCAGGATTATCCATAGAAAATGCATTTAATAAGGCTTGTGGATAAAAAATAAGACCAATTAAGGCATAAATGAACCTAATTTTAATTAAAAGGGCCCAAAATTTAATGCGAATATGCAAACATATTACAATACTAAATTAAGGCATCACTTATCTCATTTTATTAATTATTCCTAAATCAAATGAGGAAAAGGGATACTTTTTTTGTTACTACATAAGGTAGAGGTGTAAATTGTCTATTTCTATCTACAAAGGAATATGGTTTTGTCATATTTATAGTAGCCACTTCAGTGTCAACATTTTGATTTGATTGACAGGGATTAAGTTGAAGGCAGGGATAACTTTAAGAACCCCCTCCCCTCAATGAAGGCATAAAATCTTGACGAATCTTGTATACTTCCCAAAAAAATATTAATTTTATTGGCATTTTTTTAAATTTTTTGGGAAAAAATAATAATCTCAACTGGAAAATCTTTTGTAATCGCTAGAATTTTGTGGAAAATCCTATCAAACTGCAATTTTTTTAAAACCAATAAAATATTTTCATTGAAAATTAAAACCTATTTTCAAACCAATAAAATTTCCAGTGGCAAATAAAACCTATTTTCAAAACAAAAGAAAATATTTTTGTTGGCGATTAAAACTTTTTTTCATACCAAAAAAAAAAAATTCATTGGTGAATTAAACCTATTTTCAAATGAATAAGAAAAAAATTGGTGAATTAAACATAATATCAAACTAATAAAAAAATTTAGTTGCGAAAGAAATTGGTATGTTGATAAAAAATCATAGCATGGTTGGTGAAAATATCAAATGCTACAATTACATATTGTTCTATTCTGGGACAAATTTTCTGCACATTCAAATTCCTTCATAAAGTGTCTAGAATGGGGACAAGTGTCAACATATTTATTATGTCTAAAGCTAGATGTTAGTGTTGGAATGTGATACTATTGTAGCTCAGAGAAAAACACACGAGAGAGTTAGGCAATTCAAATATAATCTATTCAAACTATACTAACAAATCCTCAAAGCTAGATAATCGAGCACAAAGGAAAGCTAAGAACAACATGTGTAAAAGAAACTATTTTACCAAACATGTGATCAATTATGTTGAATAACCTCCATTATTCTTCTCCATTTCATCTATGTAGTGTACTTTCCCTCAGATTTTCAGTATTTGTGTGCAAGCATAGCCTAAGTGTTGTGATAATGATGAGACATCAAAGATTTAAGATAATTGCTCCAGAAGTCATACGATTTTGAGAGAGATTGGAATGATGAAAGAAAGATCAATTTATAAAAAAATTGATCATTCAAACGATAGGTCAGGATTGAAAGATCAAAAGACGGTTGAGATCGATAGATTAGTCATGCATTCTGATTATAGTTAGAAGTGACATGAGTGATATAAATTAGAAATAGAAATAAAAATTAAATAAATGATTTAATCTTCAAGTTTGGTATTCGAAAACAGAAGAATAGTCTTTGCATGACAAAGATAAAGATAGGATTAAAGCAAATCTTTGTTCAAATGCACATACAAGATTTAATTAATTAAATAGGAATATTTAATTAATATGCATGTACACACAATTGAGTTAGAACTAGATGATTGAATGATATGATGACAAATTACTCAAGAAAGCCACTCAGACATTAAATCCTGAGTTAACTAAGCGATTTAAATAGATGTCAAGTCGAGTTAAAGTGAATACTTAGATAACTCACACAATTATCCAAATATAGAGGAATGCGTTAAAATAGAATTTATGAATTAAATAATTCATTTAATTCAAGATTTGATATTTGAAAAATAATTAAATAAATAAAATTTATTTAATTAAGTGACGAAGGGATTTAAATGAATAATTAAATAAATAAAGGATTTATTTAATTTGACAAGAAGGATAAGGTTAATTAGTAACATAATTAAATAAAAAGTGTTTATTTAATTAATTAGATAGAATAAAGAAAAGTGTGAATTAATTAAATAATTAAAATTATTTAATTAATAGAAGAAATGAAGACTTTAGAGAATAATTAAATAATTGACATTATTTAATCATGACCATGGAAATATGAATTATGAAGAATATTGAAGTCGCAGACTTAAACCAGATTTTGGTGTCTACATTTTCCCCTCTTTGATATAATGTCATTTCAGCGTTGTGTCAAAGAAAATAGATAAAAATATGCCCTAGTGTAAAACAGATAAAGGCATGCCCCCTCGGGAAAATTGACAAATTTTCAAAAACAAAAAAAAAATTGGAAATAATCCCAATTAGCCCATTATATAGCCAGAAATGCAGTGGAGTTGATGGAATTGAAGTTGGACGTGTTAAGGACAGGTATGGGTCAATTGGAATTTGAAGTTGATGAGGCTAGTAGAAAGGAATGCCACGAAAACCCTAGGTATAAATAAAAAATGGGGTAAAAACACATTCATTTTTACCCACATAGCTTCAAAATTTGAGATTTTTTCTCTGCACCCTTAGCAAAGATGTCTCCCATTTCACACACCCACCATCGAGTATACAGGATCTAGACCTTCAGGCGGTCAGCCGACGCGGACCCCCAGTATGTACCTAAATCTCAAATTTTTAATTTTTAATTTTGGCACTTTTTTATGCATTTAATTTCAATTTGAATGATGCGTCATTTTGTTGAAAAGCCACATTTGAATGCGTAATTGACGCATTTGTATGTGGTTCAACACATTTTCAAATTCATGTTTGATGGTTAGCGTAGGTTTTAATATTTCGACGCATTTGTTTTTGTAATCAACACATGTAAAAACTTGTTACGCATTTGCAGTTATAGTCAACACATTTGTTTTTTATTCAACGCATTTTTTTTTTGCATCGCATTTGCATTTCCCATGGATGGTTTTTTGTGTGGTTGTAATGAGTCACATTTGATATTGTGATGCATATGATATTTCCATACGCAATTGTGATTTAAAATGACGCATTTGAAATTTTATGATGCATTTGCAAAATAAAATGACACATTTGATTTCCTGTGATGCAATTGAAAAAGAATGATGCATTTGAATAGAATTTGATTTTGTCACTTTGCATTAGGATATGTGATTGATTCTAAGATGAGGCATGTATAATGCCATTGCAGGTTGTTTTGGACTCTATGTATATGCGAGAGTCAAGACCATCGACTTTTCACTTTTGAGATAGTTTGCAGGGCATGGAAAAATGATTCTTATGACATTTGGGTCTTCTCCATGTGATAGGCATGCCCACCATTCAGGAAAACCGAGGTCTACTGATAGTGTTATGTGAGTGGTGGCACTCAAAGACTTCCTCATTTCACCTACCTACTAGAGAGGCAATAGTTACATTGGAGGATGTCTACAGGATTTTGAGACTTCTTATTAGAGGCACCAGGGTGATATATGATACCTAGAGGGGTTTCACTGAGATGTGTAAATAATACCCACATGCAGATATTAGATAGTTAGACTATCTATTGTGTACACTGATAGGTGGTATAGTCATCCCTGATCATCAAGGTCACAACTTTCCTATGGGATGGGGAGAGATGCTAGTGGGTATGTTAGAGCGACAAGAGGTATATGCTTGGGGACCTTGCCTTCTCGGCATGTTATAATTTCATTTGCATGATATAGCCTATCGAGAGGCACAGTCTATGAGTTGTGGTACCATGCTCTTGATGGTATGGGCATGGGAACACATTGCCATCTTTCATCCACCAGTTATAGTTGATGTGTAGCATGGAGCACCTTATGCCTTCCATTATGTGGGGCCTAATACTCAACACCATATGGGAGATACCAGATACTTCAGACATGCCATTTATACCATGGTATAGTTTACATGGAGACTATACTTGGGATGTCTAGAGTGGTCAGATGAGGATAATCATTTTCCCTATTGCTGCCAAACACAACACCTGATTGGGCAGATGACATGTTCATATTATAGAGAGACATTTTCCAGATCATGTGTTGTGATAGTTTGAAAAGGTGCAAGATGTGCCCAGAGGATGAGTAGAGTTTGTGAGGTCCTCACAAGAGACCCCCCTGTGGGGTGTAGAGATTCCAATGGCCATTGTCGAGGAAGATATTGATACGTTGCAAGTAGTTTAGTGGGGATGGAGATATGGTGTGGCCAATCTAGGTACCACAGAGGCATACAATTAGTGGTTGGTTGTGCATAGGCCAATACCCCTTAAAGACCTAGATTAGGCTACACCAATAGAGCGGTGAGGGATAGGACTATGTGGTAGGCATGGCAGAGGTAGAGGCTAGAGAGGTGGAGGTGGATGTGGTGATGATGGAGATGGTGGTGGAGGTGGTTGGTGAGGTGGTGGGAAAGGGAGGCATGGATAGAGGGGAAGAGGGCCACCATTATAACCTATCCATGAGGAGGGATGGGAGGAGGAGCATGTGCACATACCCAATATTAGTAGAGGTGGGGAGGAGGTACATGTTGAGATTGGCAGAGATGAGGAGCATCCCATAGAGGAGGCCATTCTAGAGGTTGATGCAGAGGAGGAGGCAAGCATAGAGGAGGCATAGATTGATGCCCTAGGCTTACTTGGTGCCTATCAGGATGATGACGAGGAGGATGATGATTAGGAGTGGGAGATTCGAGACAGGATTTTGGAGGAGTTAGAGGATGAGGATGATGGTGTGGAGAGGGTGGGATAGGTTGACATAGGGGTAGTTGATCCCAACACTGCTACACTTCGTGCCCAGATTGCATCTTTGGAGGAGCAGATGAGGTTCATGATGTTCAAGTGAGATGTGTTATAGATGGATAGGGACAGAGCCTTCATGGACAAATATTAGGCCATAGCTCGAAGGCAGGAGATTGAGTAGAGATTTACAAAGATTAGAGCTCTATGTATCAGGTTGGCAGTTGCATTTTGCTAGAGAGTTAGTCAAAGCTGGGGAGAGGGCCACTTATTACCAAGATTTATATGAGGAAATAGTTCCTCTAGATAGACAGGCCCTAAGATTTTCAAAGGCACGTAGTGAGAGGTCCCAGACTAGGACCCACACTAGGATAGTTAGCACATAGGGTGTTGAGCAGCCATGCAGAGCGGGTCCATACGATAGGCCACATTCAGGTTACAGGTCATCAGGATCTTGACATTAGTCATCCACACACTCCAGTCATGACAGTAGTGGCAGCTCAGGATGGGGACATTTCTTGATATGTACTGAGACATTGTATTATGATCATGTAGCCTGTGGCCTTCCATATTTATTGGTACATTATGACATTGTAATGTGACACTGTTGAGCAATATATATATATATATATATGATTTTGGTAGCTATTTTTCATGATATGTAGTTTTATTTATTGATTATGCAGTCATTTATTAATACATGTTATGTCTATATGAGATGCCTATGTGATGGATGATCTTATCTACTTTATGATGTGTTTATGTAACCTATAATGTGATGTTGATTCTATGTGATGATGTATACATGAATATTTATGATGTCGATGGATGTTATGTATGCAATTTATAGTTATGAGATGCAATATGATGTTATATGTACAATGCTTTCTACATGTGATGCTATATAGATGTAATGTGGTGTATGTATTTATAGTTGTTATGTACATGGAATTCTTATGATATGTAATCTATGATGAGAAATGTCTATTATACCATGATGTCCTAGATATCATAAATGCCTAGATGTTTGTATCTTTCAAATGCAAGATGTATGTATAATTGATGATGTATGATGATGTTTCTAACATGAATGTGAATGTAGGATGATTTATACTTTTGTGTGTCACATGACTCTATCATAATGCAAGAAAGAAGAACTATTAGTGTAGAAAGAAAGACAAAGACATGAGATGGATGTTAGTATTAGCAATCGTCGATGTTTCGCTATATCACTAAAGGCATTTCACTTTATCATCATTGGGAGGGACTAATACAAATGGAGAAAAACACCATGATATGACATAGATCAAGGTGTGCAAGGTCATCCACTTGCTAACAATAAACAGTCGTAGACAAGGATTTTCATAACTCATACTAAGGGCACAATTACCCCAGTGTTTTTGTCAAGACAAACCACAAACAATAGACAAAATAAAAGATGGATCATGAGACGTCATTGCTCCTCTAAATCCTTCATGGGACATCCTTGAGGAAACTAGTAACATGACTCAAAATCAAATTTAAAAGATAGTTGACAGACAACAATCAAAGAAAACTGAATTCTAATACATTGTTGCTTCTCTAAATCCTTCATGGGACATCCTTGAGAAAGCTAGTAACAGGATTCTAGTCATAAAGTCAAATGAAATGATAAGATAAACAAGTCAAAAAGTCAAAAATCCAATAAAATATTTTCCAAAACTTGATCTGTTTGTTTGATTTGTTTTGATTGATAAAAGGATTGATTGATAAAGCCTGATTTTAGGAGATACACGTACCAGATAAGACTTTGAGTCTTGTTTCAATGTTATGACTATTTGTATAAGGCATGACAAAGCCTTGTTTCAGAAAGACATGTATCGTATAAGACATTGAGTTAGATGTTGTTGATGTGATAACCTGTGTAAGGCTATGTTTGATTGTTTGACAATGTTAATATGTAGGAAGGACTCATCCTATATAAGACAGATTTTTTTGTTGATATCGATATTCAGGAAGGACTCATCCTGAATAAGACACAAGTTGATTTTTTTGATGATGTCTATTTCCAGGAAGGACACATCCTATAACGGACATTAGTTGATCTATTTTGGTTGTTGCTTTGGAAATTTGTTTGATTTGGCTTATAGACATTGCTAACTTGTTCACCAGATTGATGCATGACTTGATATGATGTGCTGACAATTGACTGTGTGTGACGATGAACCCTAAAGGATTGACCTAGTGTGGCCTCAGAGGCTCATCACTTGATGGCCTTTCCTACGTTATACATGCAAAGACCTCATACTTTGACTTGACTTTGACTCACAAGACTGACTACAATTAGATGATGTGTGTGATAGTAAATGTGAAGAACCCTAATGGACTGACCTAGTGCGGCCTTAGGGGCTCATCGCTTGATGGCCTTGCCTATGTTATACACACAGAGACCTCGTAGTTCGACATGACCAATGACCTTGTCATATAGACATATGGATTGAATCATGATTTTATACAAACAAACCAAAATGGACTAACCTAATGCCTCAAGGGCACATCAGTAGATGGCCTTGCCTACGTTCAGTCGTAGAAGCAACATAGTTCAAAAAATGACAAAGACTAACAAGTGCGACTGGCACTGACTCTGTTTTTTGGATTTTTGATATGTTTTGATTTTTTTTGTCTTTTTTGAAGTTTTTTGATGTTTTTGTGTTTTCTCAGGTCATTTTGTGATGCTTTTGGATTTTCTATTTTTTTACATCTTCAACACAACCAATGTAAGAACCAATATGACGCACATCAAGTGTTTTCCTCCAGTCGAGTATAAGACCAATTGATTATGAATAGGGTAAAATGGGGGATATGAAATGCACTCGATGTCAATCATTCCAGGTTATGGGAAATACTACCACTTATTACGAATGGTATGTACAAGTGATGGATGGGAAAGATAAGTCATCTGTACAGGGATAGATAGTATGTAAAGGGATAAAGGATATGTACAGGGATGTTAGATTAGAACAATAGTAGACAAAAGAGAAGATTCAACTACACATGGTCCCTATTTTCCAGGTTTTCACCATGGTACCTATCCAAAGCGCCATCAAAGTGGTTTTCACTATTGGACGAATTATTTGTCTTTACTATTTTCTAGATTTTCTAATTTTTTTGGTGTTACCAAGATGCCTATTTGCCAGGTTTTCACCTTGGTAATGATTTTTTTTATTTTTTGATTTTTCTTTTGTATTTTTCCTAATTAAGACAAGGCCCTCAGAAGCTATGCATAGAACTTGTTCATATGAATACTATTGATTGACGAGGAAAATGGTTCCCCTTTAGGAGTAGAGAGTTGATATGCTCCTAATCTAAAGGCTTCTGTAACAATATATGGTCCTAACCAGTTAGGTTCAAACTTTCCTGGTTTCTCTCTATCTATTTGATTCTTTGGGTTCTCCATTAAAACCATGCCACCAATGTCAAATTTTTTATTCAAGACCTTCCTGTTATAGCTACGGCGAAGGTGATTATGATATGCTTGGAGATGGTCTAGTGCCTTCTGTCTTCGCTCATCTAGGAATTCTAGCTCATGGAGTCTCAATATTCAGTACTCTTCATCATCAATGTGCCCTTTCAAGGATACCCTCAGGGGAGGAATCTTGACCTCAATAGGAAAATTAGCTTTAGAACTAAATACTAGTGAATAGGGAGTGGCGCCAGTGTGAGAATGAATGCTTGTCCAATAAGCCCATAAGATGAGATTAAGCTGTAAATGCCAATCACGACCAACATCATTGACAGTCTTCTTGAGGATTCTAATGATAGTTTTGTTAGATGCCTCTGCTTGGCCATTACCTTGTGCATAGTATGGAGTGTAAAAGTGATGTTGCATGTGAAATTCATCACAAAGATGGAAAACTTCTTGTTTCTTAAATGGGTGGCCATTATTCATGATTATGGACTCAGGGACACCATACCGACAAATAATATAGTTTAGGATAAACTTAGAGATCTATGTGTCAGTAATGTATGTCATAGGAATAACCTCAATCCACTTCGTAAAGTACTCAGTGGTAGTGATGATGAACTTGTGGCCATTAATGATGTAGGATGGATCTTACCTATGAGGTTGAGTCCCCATTGGGCAAAGGGCCATGGTGATGTTATAGGGCATAGTTTTTGTGCTGGTGCATGTATCAAGTCTCCATGAACTTGGAATTGGTGACATTTCTTTACAAAGACATATGAGTCATTTTCCATAGTAGGCCAATAATAACCCAGTCTCATAATCTTTTAAGCTAAGGTAGGACCGCTAGAATGGGAACCACATATACCCTCATGCACCCCATGCAAGGTTGCTTGTGCTTCATTGGAATCAAGACATCTCAATAGGTTATTATCTAAGGCGCGTCTATATAGGGTGTCTCCGACGATGGTGTATTTGGCTAACTTACGAAGGAATGTCCTACATTGGTTGTTTGATAGGCCAGTGGGTATGATTTCGGTATGGAGGTAGTCATAGATTTCATTGTACCATGGGGAATCAATACCAACAATGTCACATACCATCTCAGAATCTAGGATATTGTAGGTTGGGACCAAAAGCTATTCTACCAAGAATTCAAACTTTGGAACATTGCTAGGAATGTCGAGAAGTGATGCAATAGTAGCCATAGCGTCTGCTGCCCTGTTTGAAACATGAGGTATTTGATGAAATTCAACCTTGTAAAAGTACTCCTTAAAGCTATCATTCATGCATTTGTATGGACTAAGCTTCTCATCCTTAGTCTCATAATCATCATTTACCTGTCTGATTACTAGTTGAGAATCGCCATATACCTGTAGGTTCTTAATTTTCCACTTGATTGCCATGTGTAACCCTGTCTCTAGAGCTTCATACTCGGCTATGTTGTTAGTACATGGGAATGCATTCCTAAATGATTTAGGGATGAAATCACCCAGTGGTGTGATTAATAGTATACCAGCCCCTGAGCCATGATTTGTATGTGAGCCATCAAAGTACAGTTTCCATGTTGTGTTTGTATCAATTGTGAATATAAATTCATCAGGAAATTCTATAACTAATGGGTGATCTTCTTGTATTGGTGCGTTGGCTAACTAATCAACAATGACTTGTCCTTTAATAGCCTTTCTCTCTACATACTAGATATCATACTCACTAAGTATCATAACCCATTTGGCTAGTCATCCTATTAATGTTGCTTTGCTTAGAAGATATTTCAGAGGATCTATTTTGGCAATCAAAATTGATGGTTTAGCATATAGTGCCTTAGTTTTTGAGTAGAAAATACTACTGCAAGACAAGAACATTCAATGGTACTATAGTTGAGCTCATAAGCTACCAAAGTCTGACTGATATAATATACTACCCTTTCATGACCTTCATCATCATTTTGTGCAACCAATGCTCTGAGTGATGAATGGGTTACTGTAATATAAAGAATCAATGGTTGTCCTTCAACAGGTGGCATTAAGACTGGTGGTGTGAGTAGATATTCTTTAATCAGTTGAAAATCCTCTCCGCACCTAACTATCCATGCAAAGGGTACCCCTTTCTTAAGTAAATGTTGAAAAGGATGTGTCTTATCTGCTAACTGCACTATAAATCTTCTGATGGATTGCAGTCTTCCTTGTAATGTCCTTAGCTGAGTAAGATTAGTTGGTGGAGGCATGTCTATGATTGCTTTTACTTTGGTTGGATCCACTTCAATGCCTCATCTCGAAATGATATAGCCTAAAAGCTTTCTAGACTTTACTCCAAACACACATTTCTTGGGATTGAGTCTCACTTTATACTTCTCCGGCCTTTGAAATATCTTGTCTAAAACCTATAAATGTTCTACCCTTGTCTTGGATTTAACTATAAGCTCATTGACATAATCCTCCATAAGAGTGTGTACTAGATCATGAAAAATCATGGTCATGGTATGCTGATAGGTTGCTCCAGCATTCTTGAGTCCGAAGGGCATAACATTCCAACAATGCGTTCCCTAAGGACATGTGAAAGTTGTTTTAGGTTGGTCTTTAGTTGCAATTATGATCTGATTATATCCTAAAAATCCATCCATAAGGGACATCTCATATCCTATTGTCATGTCTACTATCATGTCTATGTTAGGAAAAGGGAAGTCATCCTTATGAAAAGCTTTGTTGATATCTCTGAAATCAGTGCAAATGCAGATGCCCCCTGTTGGTTTAGTGAATAGTACAAGATTGGAAATCCAATTTGCATGGTCTATTGATCTAATGAAACCAACATCTAACAGTTTCTTGAGTTTTTCCTTGACAAGTAGAGCAATCTGTGGGTGCACTTTCCTCAATTTTTATTTCACTGGTTTGACACCTGGTTGTAAGGTTAAGTGATGTAGAACAAGTTCAGGACCCAACCCAAGCATGTCTACATATGACCAGGAAAATTTTATTTGTCTCTATGTAAAGAAGTTGTAGAATTCTGGCTGCTCTTCTATGGTCAATGATATTGCAAAATAAAAAAGTCGAGGATTCTCTTCTGAGTCTATGTTGACTTCTACTAATTCTTCAACAAGAATAGGTGACTTTTCCTATGCAATGGGGAGAATGTTCAAACCTCCATCCTTAGGTTCCTCAGAGAGGTTTTCGCCTTTAGATGTGTCCTTTATTTTTACTTTTTCATTGTCTAGAGGCACCTTTCATTTTTCACCTAGAGACTCATCATTTTTATCTTGTTTATTCTTTTTCTCATTTTTGCGACTAGAGGGTTGAACAGACTCCCCAAAATATGCTTTGTTTTCCAAGTCAATGGTAAAACCAACCTTGTGATCACATCTAGGTATGCCTTCTCGTAATCCCAAGAACTCAGCAATTGCTTTGTCATTCTAAAAAATGTTTAAGATGGGTGGGTCTTTTTGAACCCAATCAATGAGTTGGGGATAAACTAAGGGCATGTCATCATTGGAGTTATCAAATTTTAATGAAGTCAAGGTAAGGACTGAGTTGTTCATATGGTCACAAAAGTCTTGTACTAAGTCCTTTTTACTCTTTGGTTTAGATCTAGGTGGATTGAGAGGTGGGCCTAATGCCAAGGTTTGGTAATCTGAAATAGATGTATCAGGTTGCCAAGAGGTAGACTATCTCTTGTGCGTTATTTCCTGTGTTTGTTGCGGACACCATTGAGCGTCGCGTTTGTTGCTTCTAAGACCAGTTCTCACTTTTTAATGGTATGTGTTTGATTGCCCTGCTTTGAATTGAATTATGAATGGCATGTTGGTTTTGTGAGGGCTTGTGGGATTTGAGTTCCTGTTTAGTTATTTATTTTGCAGTAGGGTTTTTTTCTATTGCATCCTTTGTCATCTCCCAAGTGATTTTTGAGTTCATGTGTCTGTCTGTGTTTTAATGAGTCTTGCCTGAGAGTAATCAATAAACCCTAGTGGTGACTCAATAGTGAAACAACTAAATCCTGAGCTTACCTGTGCGTTAATGGTGGATGGTGAGGTTTGAAACCTAGGATAGGGCCATGTCTAGTTATTTCATCTTAAAGCGAGCCCGTAATACAAAGAAAATTCATGAAAGAGCCCATCCTTGATTTTCCTTAGGTTAAACTTGTTGAAATCCATAGTTGGTTCAATGTCTGGGTGAAATCGTGCCTTAGCGTTGCAGTCCGGGATGATCCGTCCCTTCCAAAGTCTCTTCGCTGTGACCTTTCATTTTCAGTGAGACCTTATGTTGATTGCCCTGCATTTTACCGCGGGGCCTTTTTTAAGTTCATGATTGGTCACTGTGACAATATTGTCCCTCACACTGAGCACCTTCGCTTTCGTCGAGCTGTATTCTTTCCAAGTCACTGTAACCCCTCGAGTTTCAGGAGATGCCACTCTGATCGCCCTGCGTTTCACTGAGGAAGCCTTCTTAGGTTTGTATTTAGTTGCCCAAATGATGTCACCCTTTCGCTGAAGTCTTTCTATCGGCAAGATAAACCATGTCACCGAGATGTCACAGCGGGTCCCTAAGGTCTTGCCAATCTTCCATTCTGTCGCTATGACTTTCCCTTTCGGCAACCCCTTCCTTTCTCACCGAGCTCGGATCTTCCTTCACTAAGACCACAGTGTGTCGGTTAGATGTTATACCGATGGGATTCCTTTGTCAGTGAAGCTTTGTGTAATCACTGGGACCTCCAGCTGAACTTAGAAATTTTACCGATATTCGCCCAATTTGCTGTGACTCCCCTTTGTCACCGATACCTTACCCCGACTATCCACTGGTCACATTGAGATGTTTGATACACCATCACTTTCGGCAAGACTCTTTGACTTCGCTGGGACATCATATAGATAAAATTGAGTCTTGCCGGAGTGATTGTTTAAACCCACTAGTCAGTGAGACATGTAGCATTCGCCAAGACCCTACCCCGACTATCCTTTGATCATATCGATGGTATTTTCTATGTCTCTTTTTGCTAGGATGTTTCACTAAAACCCCTAAGTTTTAGCAAAGCATGTCCTAGTGATTTCCTTGGGCAAGAATCCCGAATGTCATCGAGACTTCTTTATGAGATCTTAACTCTTGCCGAAGCTTTCCTTCTGAAAATCTCCATTTGGTCTAGAACTTTTCCTTGATCGCGGATGTTCGCCAAGTCCGTATTTCTCAAAAATACGCCATCTCCCAAATCTTTCAAAGCTTCTTCTTTGGCCCATTCTTCACAGAAATCCATCCCTCACGGATTTCCCCAAAAATTGATGAAATATAAGGGAACATGAGATAATTGGATTCGATTATAATTTGTGATGCACTTGATGATTATTTCATGTCATAATTGGATCTTTCATGTGATTTATTGATAAAAAATGATCAAGTTTAAAGATTAAGTAGGTGTTTCTTGGTTACTCTGGTGGAATCCAATCAGTCTGGAATTTCCCAAAATTCCTCTCTGGCTCAGATTCTACGAATAGCCTTGAAACCTGAAATCTGTTGTCGTCATTTTATGTGAATTTTAGTGACACCTTGACTTTGTGAGATGCTTTCCAATGGAATTTTGAAGAATGAACCTTGCTTTCCTATGATTTTTACTATGTTTTCATGTTGAATGTAGGCTGAGTGAGGCAAGGTAGCAGCTCGTTCCTCATTGTCTGATGTAGAGAGGATCAAGCTGGACATTAAGAGCAAGGTCCCTAAGAGTAAGGTCACTTCTGTCTAGTCAGAAGTGACCGATATAAATGTTGGCCTCTGGGACTATGAAGAGTTTAAAGCAAAGATGGTGGCCGAGGATCTTCCTCTGGTGGCTAGGAGAATGATGGAATTAGGCCTATCCCACGTAGCCGGTTTCCCTTCAATAGTACAATGTTATGAGCTGGTCCTTGAGTGTGCCATGCACTATGATCAGGATACACAAAGGATCATTGGGCCTCAAGGGAGAGTTGTTGCTAATCTAAACCCGGTCTCCATTGCCTAAACCTTTGCATGCCATATAGATCTCATGTGGTGGGATTCACCATTGAGGCAGCCTAGGAATTCTACGATAAACAAACTATGAAGTCACAGTAGCTGATCAATTCCTGGCTAGAGAAGCCCAAGTCCCACTACTGCAAATTTCCTAAGTAGCTATTCAGAGCAAAGTTCAAGAAGGAGTACTATGATGCCATCACCTTTTTAAGTAGGGTGGTCAGATTGAAGAGTGCTGGTACATTCAAGAATTGGATGTGTCATGTGATTGTAAGGATGGAACAAGAGAAAATTGACTACCATTAGGTAGGGGTCATCAACCAAGTCATTCATAAGAAATTGTCCAACATGTTGTAGTCAAAGACCTTCACAATGACCTCATATCTGGTCTATGCACTTGCTAGGTTCCATCCCTACAAGGGATTGGATACAAAGGGAATTTTTAGAAGGGACATCATCTATGAGGTGTTCCCTCAGTTGTATTTAGGAGGCTCTGACTATAGGAGGGAAAATGATGCATTCACCATGCATATCACCAGAATGCTTCAGGAGGTAGAGCATGTCAGGATTTCAGATCTGGCTAAGGAGCTCATCAAGAAATATGGGCCATGGTTCATCTAGTTCCCTACTTTCTCCTACATTCAGGTTGATGGCTGTCAAAAGGCCCCGTACAGACTTCCAAGGTATCCCACTGACCACATCATATTGCTTAAAGTAACTAGGCAGGTTTATGATTTTGATGCCATTGTAAAGAAGGACAAACATAAGACAAGATTTGGTGGGGATTTTCCCCTAAGGATTGGCACTAGAGAGGTATGTCCTTCCATTGGTTCTGCCCAAGCTTCAAAAGAAGAATTGAGTTCTCTTGGTTTGTCTCTCCACTCCAAGAGATCCAGGTTTGAAATTACGAGGGAAGCTCAAAAGAAGGCCAGTAGAGAATATAGCCATAAGGTTAGTTTAGAGAACTATTGGGCCAACTACGGTGATGAATACAAGGTCAGAAGGAAGAAATTCTCTAAGCTTCCAGTGGATGCAGTCTGATTATAAAATGTAAGAGCAGTGCCTGATCAATTGGAAGATGATGGGAACATAATTCAAGACCATGCCTATGAGTTGGTAAAGGATAGGCCTATTGGTGATGTGGATTGGTCAGAGGAGATAAAGACAAAGCTGAAGCAACTAATGGATCTAGTTCTCAAATTCACCAAGATGTGGCTCAAACACACGGAATGGGAGTTGCAAAACAAAGGAGTACAATGCACCTATGCCCTGATAGGGGACTTAGATTCCCATTCTACTTCTAAGGAGTCCACTGAGCAGGATCTGAAGGGCAAGGGCAAGCTAGATTCCCTTATCAAAGTTAAATCTAAAAGAGTTCAAGGAGAAGAGGACCAAGAAATAGAAAAATAGAGGAAGCCAAAGGCTAAGAAAAGGACTGGAACTAAGAAGCCTGAGCAGAAAGAGACTAAAAAATAGAGTCCTGAGGCTAGTGCTACTGTGTCTAATAGAAGAAGAATTGTCAAATTATCATAAAAGGCTAGCTCCAAGGTTGGGGAAGAAGTTGCCCCACCAGTGATAAATCTTGAAAGCTTGGAGGAAAAGTACAAAGTATATGCAAGGAAGTCTAGGACTCCCTCTCCCAGGGATGGTGTGCCTAAGGCTGACCTACCTCTGATGGTTTCTCATGAGAAGAAGCATGATATCCTCCCTCCCACTCATGAAACCCAAAGTGAACTAGGTGAGACAAATGAGATTGATGAGGATCTAGATACAGGAAAGGAAGAATTTCATGAAGGAGAACTCCATGGTGCAGAGGCAGAAATTGAAAAGATAATGTAGTCCCTTGTGGTTGCACATGCTGACTCTCCTATTAGAACTGAAGTAGTTGAATCTCCTCCAAGGGAGGTGGAAGCAATGAGGGATCCATCACCTACACATGAAGAGGAGCATGTTGTAGAGGAAGAAATTAAAATAGATG
This sequence comes from Sequoia sempervirens, assembly GCA_007258455.2. Taxonomy (NCBI): domain Eukaryota; kingdom Viridiplantae; phylum Streptophyta; class Pinopsida; order Cupressales; family Cupressaceae; genus Sequoia; species Sequoia sempervirens. The sequence continues at coordinate 177,754,022 of VDFB02271358.1, forward strand.
AGACCCCTGAGAGACAGAATTTGAGCGAGGAGGCACCTAGAGAACAACATGAAGAAGAAATGGGGAAGAGGAGGGTGCAGTTGGAGTACACTATCCCTAATTGGCTAGAGAAAGAGATAAAGAGAAAATAGGTAGTAGTGGAGGACAGTCCACCTAACTGGGATGCATTACTAGCCAAGATTGGAAAAGATAAACGCAAAAAGAAGGCTAAGGTGATCTCATGAGCCAAGAGGGATGAGACACATAACAAGGTAGTTCACATTGCTACCCCTATTCTAGATAAAAATAGAGACAATGTGGCTGGAAGTGATTATGATATACAGAATTTTAATCTTTGGCCTACATCAGTTGAGTAGGATATTGAGGATTATGAGGTCTCCAGTGCAGTTATGGTGGATTGATTGAGGAAGGAAATGAAGGCCAAGCAGGAGCTGAAGAGAGAAAATGAAAATCTCAGGAAGTGCTTGGAGCAATTAATAAAGCCTCTGCAGTCCATTAATCCCTCCTCCTCTACTACCAATCCTCTACCTCAAGAGACCATAATTGAGCTCAAAAAGATGAAAGCTTCCACCCTTGCCACTATGAATTGGTTGAAAGGAGTGCAAGAGAAGGGCGATGAAGCTATTAAGGAGATCCTGTCAACGAGGAAAGATGATATTATGGCAACTGAGTGGTTGAAACAAGTGTTGGCCCAAGATAAGGAGGATACAAACCTCCAACAAAAAAATAGAACTCTAATGGAGTACACCTGTGACAGGTTGGTAAGCGACGAGATTCTTTCTTCTGCTAGGGCTGCCGAACCTTGGGAATGGTTTGAGGCACTGCAAATTAGGCAGAAGGTGTTGAAAAATATTCACAAACGAGGGAAACAGATTGATGACACCTTGACTGAGATTTACAATGGTTCCATTGCCTTCTTCGAAATCATGATGGGAAGAAGAAAGATCACGCCCAAGTACTTTAGCTTGGAACAGTTGAGAGAATTGTGGCATGATGTGTATGCACCACTTGATGATGGTTCTTTTTTCGAGCACCAACTAGATGACGCGGCCACCTACCTCACAGTTATTGATAAACATGTGGCATACAAGGTAGATTGGGATAGGTCAGTCAAGCACTCAAGGGATGAGATTTCATCCATGGAGAGGTGACTTAGGGTTCTACTAGTACAACCTATGGCTAACTTGGATGGAGAATTCTTGAAGCTATATGAAGAGTCAGATCCGTGCGAAGATACTAGGGAATAGAGCTAATGATAGGCTGCAGCGCAATTTATGATTGCCTATTATCTTCCCACGAGTCATCTGAGCTACATTGTGGATCCTAGGCCAACCTTGATGGGACGCACATTTAATGCCTATTTGACCCATTTCGAGGACTCTCCTCGCCAAGTTGTTGTGCCGAGTTATTGTTGTGAAACCCTTGCCTAGCCGATGGACTTCTGGGGATTTCTATATATTGGGCATATGGCCTCATTTGTAAAGGGTTAGAAGAATTAGATAGTTGGAAATAGTTAGGAGGTTAGAACGTGTAATCAGAATATAGAAGTCGAGTAAGTTAGCAGGTAGTTTCCCTCAAGCAAATATTGTAATAGAAAGTTAAAATTGTTGCTACAGTGAACAATTCGAATGCAAATAGTGACATTGTGATTTGGTGCCATATTTGTGCTCTCTTGTTTTGCATGGTTTTTTCCATTCCATCATTAAAATTGCTTTGAGTTGGTAAATATCTAGATTAGATTCAATTTGATAATGTTTATGATCTAATACTTAAATGTTGCAGCAATCTCTTAGTCCATACTTTTCACAACCAACTGATTGTTAGTTGCTTTGCAAAGTTAGCCTGGACTTTTCATATTCCTTGTGCTTAAGTTTGATTGTGAAGGTTCATTCACTTCAACTACAAAAGGGTTGTTTGAGTGAGTGTTCATGATTTGAAAATCTTAACACCTCAAAAGATTACACTGTTTTCTATGAGATTGTATATTTATCTTGGTCAAGTAGAAATCAGTTTTGAGGGATTGGTCCATTTCGAGTATTGGTTACTTAAATTGTTAATTTTAGAAGTAGTATTAGATTTAGAACTCTCTTTAAAACCCTTATCCTTTTCTATTTCTTTAATCATTGGGTTAAATCTTGGATTGAAGGCTCACTAGTTTGTTAAATCTGATAAAATTGATTCAACATTTTGCTTGTAGTAAGGTCCCATTGTGCTTACCAACATTTTCACATTTCGTTACTAAGTTGTTTATGCACTGTCAAGACCTGACATTAGAGACCTTGGGGTTATCTCTTGAGGCTTGCCGATAGAGCTTTACCTTTCAAGAGAGATAGGATATCATATTTTGTCTAGCTGTTATTGTGCAGAATACATGATCAATAGGAACTAGTGCTAGAAGGAGGGCCCGAATAAGCAAGCTGGATCAATTTTTGAATGCCATTTCTCCTGAGAGATTCAGAAGAAGAACAAGATCTACTCCAGGAGAGGAATAATTTCAAGAGTTACCAGACCCCGCTACGTCAAGAAGGACCAACAAAAGGGGAGAATCATCATCTTCCCATCCATCTCATCCACTCCCATCATCCTCATCTTCATCAAGTTCATCTTAGTCTAAGGCCATTCCCAATCCATAACCTTGGCCGGCCACAAATCAGCCATTACCAACCCCACATCCACCAATGGCTTTCCTAGCAACTAACCCATCTCTGCTAAGCTTCGCTATCTACAATGTTATGTCAAAGAACCCTGAGCACTTCTGTTCAAAATTCCATATCAATGGTCCCAATAGAACTGCTAAGGAACACATTAGAATCTTTCAAACTGGCCTCAAAGATAGAGGAATAAACTATGAGGACATATCATGTAGGTTATTTCCTTATTCACTAGGGGAAGATGCATTCTATTGGTATAACCACTTGCTTGCTGGATCCATCCAACATTGGACTGAGTTAGAAGCTGCCTTCTTGTAGAAATTTTGAATTCCCATTAGTTCTAATGAGCTTTACCGTCAGTTCAAAAATGTGAAGAGAGAGGTCAATGAGCCCATAGGGTCTTTCAATAATAGGTTTCATCATGCCTATACCAGAGTACAAGCTCCCTATGTTGTTGATGAACCCACTACCTTAGAAGTCTATTACGAAGGACTTGATAGTTTAACAGCTACTTTTATGAAATGGAGTAATAACCCCCTTGAGAGCTTACTAGATGCATATGCAGAGGCTATAAAAGTCAGCACAAATCTAAGGCAACATATGTCTGGGCCTTTACCCTCATTAGGACCCATTGCTTATCCTAGACAAGTTCCAACTATCAACCAAGCCCTTGCACACCATACTCCTATCATGAACCAGGTACCTCAGCTTTCTCTGGTCCCTCACCTAGGACCCCCTGTGGGACAAATGTTATCCACAACGAGTTATCCCCAGCAAAATTTGAATCAACCCCTACACACTCAGCCTCAAGCTAGTTATCCTTCATACTTGCAAAATTCTGAAGTCCTGAACTAGTCACTGAATCCCCATTCTACAACTGGGTATTCCTAGAATAGTGCGAATCAACATTCATGTAGTAATCTTGACAAGGAAAGACTAGATGAATTGTTGGAACAAATAAAGAAACTGAATATGGAGGTGACCTACTTGAGGAATCAGAACAGTTAGTTACAAGCTACTCAGAGGAATATGCAGTCCACTCAGAGCAGAGAGAATCCATAGGGATAACACTTTGATAGAGGGCAACGCCAGAATAGAGGATAGAACAATGACAGAGGGTATAACAATGATAGAGGTTATAATCAAGACCGGGGATATAATAATGAAAGAAGGTAGAATTATGATAAAGGGAAATCCTCAAGCCAGAACTTTGACCGAGGTGCTGGACAAGGATTCGAAAGAAGGTAGCAGTCATGATAGAATAGGACTTGGAACACTAGTCCTAACAATGGAGGAGTTCCCACCCCATTGGATCAACCTATCAGTCAACCGGTTAATCAGTCAGCTAGTTAGCTGGCTAATCAAGAAAATCCTCCTAGTGGTGTATATCTAGTTGAGGTTGCTTTATCAGGGTGGTGTAGGCTCCACAAGACTAGTCAGCATTTTGAGCTGGACTGTCAAGAGTTCCAAACAGTAGCCTCAATTTTTTAGTATGAGGTGGAGAATAATACAAGCTACCAAGAAATTGTACCCTCTATTCCTTATGATTCACCAATGTTGGTGCTAAACCACTCTCCTTTTCCGCAAAGTGAGGACAATGTACCTGAAGAGGAATCTGACCGATTGAAGGACGAGGCAGACTAGGTATGCAATGGAGAGGAAATGACCTAATTATTTGATGAGAATCCAGTTAATGACAATGGTCCCAGAGATGAAGAAGAAGCTTACATTGAAGAAGTACAGACCTTCCAGAGGCCTTTCAAGAAGTATAATTTGAGAGAGTTGCCACATAGACACCCATAGGCTGGAGGCCCCTTCACTACTTCCATTCTATCGAATAATTTCAACACGCCTCCAGACCCCAACACTAGTAACAAACCCTCATTGCCCCTAGTTTCCAGGCAATATTTATCTCAAGGAGGATAGGCTGATGAACCAAAGGGAAGAAGTGTTGAGGCAAGTAAAGAAAATATGGTGGAATACTCGAAGGAGACCCCCACTGATTTAAATGAAGAACAATTGGCCATATATGTTGTTGAAGAACTCCAGAAGTTAAAGGTAAATCTATTTGCATTTGAGCTATTAAGAGTTCCATCCATTAGGAATGTAGTCTTAGGTTCTTATGATGCAAATTTCATATCACAAGATAAATCAGTTAGCAAGAATGCCTATAAAGTATCTAATGCTCAACCAATAGGAGGGAAAAATTGAGTACATAATAAAGACCATATTCCCCCTGAGAGTATAGGGAAAGAGAGGGACAAATCCTAGGTTGCCCAAGTGGACACTCCCTTGACTCTGTTCTAAGGGAAAATAGATACTCCCCCGTTCTTGATTTATGTCTGTGTATTTGGCAAGAATTTACATAACTATTTGCTGGATTCAGGGGCTTCAACCAATGTCATGCCCCTTGGTGTCTGTAGAGCTATGGGTATCACCCCTGCTGATTCCCAAAAGAAAGTCACCCAGCTGGATAGGACTGAAGTCAATGTTGTAGGAGAGCTGAATATGATTCACATGCAGATTACTTCTTATCCTAGGATTTAGCAAATTATTAATATATAAGTGGCTAACATCCCTAATGCTTATGGCCTAATCTTGGGAAGGTACTTTACTAGGGCATTGAATGGATATGTTTCAACTGATCACTCCCATATGTGGCTCCCCTAGAAAGGAGTGCCAAATCATATTAGAATTGAAAGAGAACCCAAGATGAAATACATGATTATGGAGTATCAAAAAACCTCTGCTAAAATTTTGGTGTCAGAAGTAAGTATGGGTAGTTACATGCTTTCCACTCCCCTTGAAGAACTGGATTCAGAGGAGGTCCTCATGTTGCATACAGTATCTCACGGCCTCATGACAGAGTCTAGTGGTGTTGAGACCCCAGTGGACCCAGTTCAGGACGATGGTGAACCAACTGAAAGTAATGATGGTTCGAAGGACAATCAGCTAGCTTTGTTAGACAATTTTCAAGAGTTCCTTCAAAAATGTATTGAAGGTCAGATCCAGTTAGGAAAGAGGATGAAATTTGAAGAGTTACTCTTGCCCAATTGGTGTGGGGTACAGTGCGGGGTACACAATGATTCACATTCAGAATTGGACTGTTGCTTATGCCAAGCCGTAATAAGAAAAATACAGAAGTATACTAATCCTACAGCCCGAATTGATAACATCAATGTCCAGGAAGACTACAAAGAAAGAGAAAGGATGCCTTCTAAAGAGCCATCCAATAGTAACAGTGCAAGTAATACAGTGAGAAACTCTACAGCCACTGGTTGTTGGACTCTAAGATTTGATGGATCTAAATCAAAGCAAGGAGCGAGAGCTGGCTTTGAGCTGATTAGTCCAAGAGGTAAAACATTCTTCGCTGCTCATAGACTCCAGTTTCACTATACTAATAATGTAGCAGAATATGAAGCCCTAGTGCATGGATTGTTGATGGCCTTGAAGAAGAAGATTAAGATCTTACAAGTGTATGGAGATTCTAAATTAGTAGTCAAGCAAGTTAGAAGGCAGTACTCTTGCCATGACAAAAGAATGACTAACTACAGACATAGAGTATGGGACCTTATTGAAGGATTTGACGCCTTCAACATCCAGCTAATTCCATGAAGTAAAAACCAGACAGCTGATTCCTTGGCCCAGGCAACCAACACTTTGCAGCCTCTATCTCTTTCTAGGTTGAAGAATTTTACAGTGGAACTAACCCCAGTGCCCTCAATCCCTGATAATGTTACCAGCTTCTAGGTATTTGAAGATGATAAGCATATTCTAGACCTTATCAAAAACATAGATGTGTTTGCTTCTCAGATCATTGATGAAGTTGAGCCTCAAGAGGCAGAGATAGACTTGGAAGGGGTAATCAATTTGAAGACCAACACTATTCCTAGGGGAATGGTGCAACTAGAGAGGATCTTTGATTTGGACAAGATTAGAGACCAAGATCAAGACACTAGGAAAGAGTCCATTAGTGGGCAATATGACAAGTATAATATGGGATCCCAGGAGCATGTAAAAAATGTTCTTATTGGAAAAGTATGCACCCCAGAAGAAAGATGGGGAATCATTGATGCATTGCATGAATATCCAAATGTGATAGCCTAGAGTTATGAAGACTTGAAGACTTTTGATACATCGGTCATAACTCATACTATCCCTCTCACTCTAGGGGTTAAGCCTTTCAGACAGAGGCAGAGGCCTATCAATGCTCTGTTGGAACCTGTAATACAAAGGGAAGTGTAGAAACTGTTGTCTATAAGAATCATATTTCTAGTTAGACACTCCACTTGGATTGCAAACCTAGTTCCTGTACAAAAGAAAAATGGCAAAATCAGACTATGCGTGGATTTTAGGAACCTAAACTGAGCATCAGAGAAAGAAAATTATCCAGTGCCTTCATTGGATGAAGTGTTGCAGATTGTCAACATATCCCAGATGATGTCTTTTCTGGATGGTTACTCAGGATATAACTAGGTCATGGTGCAATATGAGGATAGACATAAGACTGCTTTCACCACTAGGTGGGGGAATTTCACTTATAGAAGAATGCCTTTTGGCTTGATTAATGTTGGAGCTACATTCTAGAGAGCAATGGACATAGCCTTCAAAGATATAATTGGTAAGTGCATAATCATTTATATGGATGATCTAACTGTCTTTTCCAAAAAGAGAGGTGATCATATTTCAGATTTATGCAAGGTCTTTCAGAAATGTAGGGAGTTTGGGATATCCCTCAATCCAAAGAAATGCATCTTTGGAGTAACAGAAGATAAGTTGTTAGGGCATATCATCTCTAAAAAGGGGATCACAATTGATCCAGAGCATATAAATTCTATTCTCAAGATCCCACCACCTACTAGTAAAAAGGAAATGAAGTCATTCTTTGGAAAAATCAATTTTGTCAGGAAGTTCATCACTAGGTTTGCAAAGATAGTCAAACCACTAAATGCAATGTTGAAGTAGGAGGCCAAGGTCGAGTGGAATGCAGAAGCAAAGGAAGCATTCTTAGAGATAAAAAGAGCTATTGTTGAAGCTCAAGTCTTAGTAAGTCTCGATTATGCCAAACCATTCTATGTATATTCATTTGCGTCCGACCACTCCTGTGCTGCTATATTAACTTAGAAATCTAACCAAGGCAATGAACACCCCATAGCATTCATGAGCGCACCATTGAAAGATGTGGAATTGAGGTACCCGAATGTGGAGAAGCAGGCTTATGCCTTAGTCAAGGCAGTCAAAAAATTTAGACATTACATCCTTAGAAATAAGATCTTTGCTATAGTTCCTAATCCTAGATTCAAGCTGCTCTTGATACATAATGAATTGGGAGAACAAAGAGCCAAGTGGGTAACTATGCTACAATAATATGATATGGAAATTCAGCCCATGAAACTGGTAAGAGGATAGGGGCTCACAAAGACAATGGTAGAGACAGGCCCTAATCTTACAACTTAGGCTTATACTTTGGAGGATGTTTCTCCTGGTGAGTGGTATGATGATGTTGTTCATTATCTCTTGACTTAGAGGTGCCCTAACCATCTCAATCTAGTACAAAGAAAGGAATTGTGCTTAAAGAGTGACAGTTTCATGTTAAAGGGGTTGTCTTATACAAAATAAATCATGAAGGTGTGTACTTAAGGTGCTTGGGAAGGGCAGAATCTGAAAGAATGATGTCAAAATTCCATGACAGACATGGTACAGGCCATGGGTCAGCACCATCCACAACAAACCAGATTCTCAGAGCTGGTTATTATTAGCCTACATTGTTCAATGACACCCACAGTTATGTCAGAACATGCCATGTGTGTTAGACGACAACCACTAGAGAGAAGTATGCAGTGCTCCCACTTTAGCCGGTCATCGAGGTAAAACCTTTTGCTCAATGGGGGATGGAATTCATTGGCCCCATCAATCCACCCTCCTCCACTAGTCACAGGTATATTCTCACCACTACTGATTACTTTACATGATGGACAAAGGCTTTTGCATGCAAACAGTGTACTTCTAAGGTAGTGATCAACTTCCTTGAATCTGGTATTCTTAATCATTTTGGATGCCCCACGTCTTTAGTTTGTGATAATGGTCCTACATTTTCATCGTTAAAGTTTTCTAACTAGCTTTTGATTATGGGATCATTATAATATTTGCATCCAATTACTATCCACAGGGTAATGGGTTGGATGAGTCATCTAATAAGAATCTCCTGACTATCATCCACAAGTTATTAGGTAGGAACCCTAGAGACTGGCATACCCAACTCAGATTTTCTCTTTGGGCAGATCGTACTAGACATAAAGCTTCCATAGGGATGTCACCCTACCACTAGTTTACAGATTAGAACCTGTTTTTCCTATACAATTGAAAATTCCTACCCTTCAGTTCATCAATGAGTATTATGATGAGGGAGACAGATGTGAGGCAAGACTTGCTGAACTATTGCACCTTGAAGAAAAGAGAGATGAAGCCCTGGAGAACTTTGCTAAGCATCAAGGGGTTGTCAAGAGGTGGTTTGATAAGAGAGCCAAGGTTAAAGCTTTTAGGATTTCTGACTTGGTTCTTTCCTGGGATAAAGCTCTTGAACGTAAGGGAGAGCATGGAAAATTTAATAAACTTTGTCTTGGACCTTACTAGATCTCAGAAATTCTGGAAGATAATGCTTTTCATTTGAAAACTCTCACTGGAGAGGATATCCCACTGCCCGTCAATGGGCAGTATTTGAAGCATTATTTCTAATCTTGAGTTGTTTCAGCTCTGGTCTTGTATATAGTTAGATTAGGTCTCCCTTTCTACTTTGCTTTTTCTTGTTTTGGTTAGTGTAGGTTTCCTTTTGGTTTGTTTATTTTTGCATTGCTTTTGCTCTGGGGGTTTCTCTGTTTTAGCCTGACCTACATGGCAAATCTTCCTTCTCTGGAATTGTTCTAAGTATTTCGTTGGTGAACTTTAGTCTTGCATGTTGAAAGAATGGTTGGAATCTTTGTTGTTGCCAACAATTTTAATGTTAGATTTATAGAAGATTGAGTCATTGGTGTGGATTTGAATTTGAAATACTCTGAAAGTCTTATATCCATCATATATCTTAAGAACCCTGATGTCACTATAGGAATTCTTGTGAAGTCTTGTCAAGTGAAAAATCATATTTTTGCTTCAGTGCCACTGTGGTTCTCAGCCCTGAGTGTGAACTTCATTGTTCACAGGTTGAAATGAAAGAGATGTACATTGAATATCAAAAGAAAAGAAAAGTGAAATATTGAATATCAAAAGAATAAATTCAACTCATTAGGGATACCTGAATATCTCTACTGGGGCTATGGATGCCTGGCTGGCAGTAGAGCTATGTTTAGGAGAGTCATAGTGATAACCTCGCCAGGGTTATGGATGCCTAACTGGCAGTGAGGCCCTATCCAGGTTGCTTTTGAAGTTAGAATCCTTATGTAGCTTGACTTGACTGAACTTGGTTTCTGTAGTAACTTAAGGAAGAAAATGAAATCATGCTCACACACTTGGATTTTCAGTTTATGGAGGATTTGATCTATCCTTTGGATCTGATTCTATAAATCTTGCATTCTAACTTGTTTGTTCGATGGTGAGATTGAAACCAGAGATTTTGGGTTCTTGATTCATGTTTGTCATCAAATACTTTGGAGCATTTTCCCAATAGAAGTCGCCATTTGTTGTGCAATTTTTCGCACACATGCCCCATTGTAAGCAGGGACCCTCTTTCGCTTCGATTTTGGTGTTCTAACCCTTTCCTTTTGAGGTTTTGTCTTACTTGGGTATATGTTTAAATGTTTATTTTGAAGGCCTAAGTGTTCCCCTAGGTTGTTTATTGCAAATCTTAAGTTTTGGATGAATTTTGGGCTTTTGCCCTGATTCGGGATTTTCTGCCCTGGTCAGATTTTCTCGGGTCCTGCTTGGATTTCAGTTGAACCTTGTTGCTTAGGACTTTTGGGTCTTTGCTGATTTCTATGTGGTTTGGATTTTTCCAGACTCTGCCCTATCATCGGCTCCTCAGGTTTCATGACTGTCTTATCGAGTGCATTAATGGCTTCATATGCACTCTGAAGGCTAGGTCCTACTCAATTTCTAAGATCTTTCACACCATTATGTTCACTATTTTCCATCATTTGAGCTAAGAAGTGCTTTCATGCAATTGATTGACTTCATTTGGAGGCATTTGGGCTTGAATTTATTGATTTGGTGGCTATCTCTTGTGCGTTATTGCCTGTGTTTGTTGTGGACACCATTGAGCATCGCGTTTGCTGCTTCTAAGACTAGTTCCCGCTTTTTAATGGTATGTGTCTAATTTCCCTGCTTTGAATTGAATTATGAATGGCACATTGGTTTTGTGAGGGCTTGTGGGATTTGAGTTCCTATTTAGTTGTTTATTTCACACTAGGGTTGTTCCGTATTGCATCCTTTGTCATCTCCCAAGCAAGTTTTGAGTTCATGTGTCTGTCTACATTTTAATGAGTCTTTCCTGAGAGTAATCAATAAACCCTAGTGGTGACTCAATAGTGAAACATCTAAATCCTAAGCTTGTTTATGTGTTAATGGTGGATGGTGAGGTTTGAAACCTAGGATAGGGCCATGTCTTGTTATTTCTTCTTAAAGCGGGCCCATAATACAAAGAAAATTCATGAAAGAGCCCATCCCTGACTTGCCTTAGGTTAAACTTGTCGAAATCCATAGTTGGTTTAGCGTCTGGGTGAAATCGTGCCTTAACATCATAGTCCGGGATGATCCGCCCCTTCCAAAGTCTCTTCACTGTGACCTTTCATTTTCACCGAGACCTTATGTCGATTGCCCCACATTTTACCATGGGGCCTTTTTTAAGTTCATGATTGGTCGCTGTGACAATATTGTCCCTCACACCGAGTGCCTTCGCTTTCGTTGAGCTATATTCTTTCCAAGTTGTTGTAACCCCTTAAGTTCAGGGAGATGCCACTCTGATCGCCCTGCATTTCACCGAGGAAGCCTTCTTAGGTTTGTATTCAGTCACCCAGATGATGTCACCCTTTTGCCGAAGTCTTTTTGTCGGCAAGATAAACCATGTCGCCGAGATGTCACAGTGGGTCCCTAAAGTCTTGTCGATCTTTTGTTCTGTCACTGTGACTTTCCCTTTCAGCGACCCCTTCCTTTCTCACTAAGCTCGGATCTTCCTTCGCTAAGACCATAGTGTGTCACCTGGACATTATACCGATGTGATTCCTTTGTCGATGAAGCTTTGTATAGTCACTGGGACCTCCAGCTAAACTTAGAAATTATACCGATATTTTCCCAATTCGCTGTGACTCCCCTTGTTGCCGAGACCTTACCTCGACTACTCGCTGGTCACATCGAGATGTTTGATACACCATCGCTTTCAGCAAGACTCTATGACTTCACTGGGACATCATATAGATAAACTTGAGTCTTTCCAGAGTGATTGTTTAAACCCACCAGTCTGTGAGACATGTAGCATTCGCCAAGACCTTACCTCAATTGTCCATTGATCATATCAATGGTATTTTCTGTCTCTTTCCACTAGGATGTTTCACCAAAACCCCTAAGTTTTAGCGAAGCCTGTCCTAGTGATTTCCTTCGGTGAGACTCCCGAATGTCATCGAGACTTCTCCGTGAGATCTTAACTCTTGCTAAAGCTTTCATTCTGAAAATCTCCATTTGGTTTGGAACTTTGCCTTGACTGTAGATGTCCACTAGGTTCGGATTTCTCCGAAATTGTCCGTCTCCCAGATCTTTCGAAGCTTCTTCTTTGGCCTGTTCTTCACGGAAATCCATCCCTCATGGATTTCCTCAAAAATTGATGAAATATAAGGGAACATGAGATAATTGGATTCAATTATAATTTGTGATGCACTTGATGATTATTTCATGTCATAATTGGGTCTTTCATGCGATTTATTCATAAAAAATGATGAAGCTTAAAGATTAAGTAGGTGTTTCTTGGTTACTCTGGTGGAATCTGATCGGTCTAGAATTTCCCAAAATTCCTCTATGGCACAGATTCCGCGAATGGCCTTGAAACCCGAAATCTATTGTGGTCATTTTATGTGAATTTCAGTGACACCTTGACTTTGTGAGGTGCTTTCTAATGGAGTTTTAAAGAATTAACCTTGCTTTCCTGTGCTTTTTACTATGTTTTCATGTTGAATGCAGGCTGAGTCAAGCAAGGTAGCGGCTGGTTCCTCATTGTCTGATGCAGAGAGGATCAAGCTGGACATTAAGAGCAAGGTCCCTGAGAGTAAGGTCACTTCTATCTGGCCAGAAGTGACTGATACAAATGTTGGCCTCTGGGACTATGAAGAGTTTAAAGAAAATATGGCGGCTGAGGATCTTCCTCTGGTGGCTAAGAGAATGATGGAATCAGGCCTATCCCATGTAGCCGGTTTCCCTTCGACAGTACAATGTTACGACCTAGTCCTTGAGTGCACCAGGCACTATGGTCAGGATACACAGAGCATCATTGGGCCTCAAGGGAGAGTTGTTGCTAATCTTAACCCGGTCTCCATTTCCCAAACCTTCGATATGCCAGATAGATCTCATGTGGTGGGATTCACCATTGAGGCAGCCCAAGAATTCTATGATGACCAAACTGTGAAGTCACAACAACTAATCAATTCCTGGCTAGAGAAGCCCAAATCCCACTACTCAAAATTGCCTAAGCAATTGTTCAGAGAAAAGTTCAAGAAGGAGTACTATGATGCCATCACCTTTCTCAGCAGGGTGGTTGGATTGAAGGGTGCTAGTACATTCAAGAATTGGATGTTCCATGCCATTGTAAGGATGGAACAAGAGAAAATTGACTACCATTGGGCAGGGGTCATCAGCCAAGTCATTCATAAGCAATTGTACAATGTGTTGCAGACAAAGACCTTCACAATGACCTCATATATGGTCTATGCACGTGGTAGGTTCCATCCCTATAGGGGATTGGATACAAAGGGAATTTTTAGAAAGGACATCATCTATTAGGTGTTCCCTCAGTTATATTTAGGAGGCTCTGACTATAGGAGGGAAACTGATGCATTCACCATGCATATCACCACAATGCTTCAGGAGGCAGAGCATGTCAGGATTTTAGATCTGGCTAAGGATCTCATCAATAAATATTGGGCATGGTTCATCCAGTTCCCTACTTTCTCCTACATTCAGGTTGATGGCTGTCAAAAGGCCCTGTATAGACTTCCAAGGTATCCAACTGACCACATCATATTGTTGGAAGTAACTAGGTAGATTTGTGATTTTGATGCCATTGTCAAGAAGGAAAAACATAAGACAGGATTTGGTGGGGATTTTCCCCTAAGGATTGGCACTGGAGAGGTATGTCCTTCCATTGGTTCTGCCCAAGCTTCAGAAGAAGAATTGAGTGCTCTTGGTTTGTCTCTCCACTCCAAGAGATCCAGGTTTGACATCACGGGGGAAGCTCAAAAGAAGGCCAGTAGAGAATATAGCCATAAGGTTAGTTTAGAGGACTATTGGGCCAACTGCAGTGATGAATATAAGGCCAGAAGGAAGAAATTCTCTCAACTTCTAGTGGATGTAGTCTGATTATATAACGTAAGAGCAATTCCTAATCAATTGGAAGATGATGGGAATGTAATTCAATACCATGCCTATATGGTGGTAAAGGATAGGCCTATTGGTGATGTGGATTAGTCAAAGGAGGAAAAGATAGAGCTGAAGCAACTGATGGATCTAGTTCTCAAATTCACCAAGATGTGGCTCAAACACATGGTATGGGAGTTGGAAAACAAATGAGTACAATGCACCTATGCCCTGATGGGGGACTTAGATTCCCATTCTACTTTTGAGGAGTCCACCAAGCAGGATCCAAAGGGCAAGGGCAAGCTAGATTCCCCTATCAAAGTTAAATCTAAAAGAGTTTAAGGAGAAGAGGACCAAGAAATAGAAAAACAAAGGAAGCCAAAGGCTAAGAAAAGGACTAGGACTAAGAAGCCTGAGCAGAAAGAGACTGAAAAATAGAGTCCTGAGGCTGGTGCTACTGTGTCTAACAGAAGAAGAATTGTCAAATTATTAGAAAAGGCTAGCTCCAAGGTTGGGGAAGAAGTTGCCCCACCAGTGATAAATCTTGAAAGCTCGAAGGAAAAGTCCAAAGTATATGAAAGGAAGTCTAGGACTCCCTCTCCCAGGAATGGTGTGCCTAAGGCTCACCTACCTCCGATGGCTTCTCATGAGAAGCAACATGATATCCTCCCTCCCACTCATGAAACCCAAAGTGAACCAGGTGAGACAAAGGAGATTGATGAGAATCCAGATACAGGGGAGGAAGAATTTCATGAAGGGGAACTCCACAGTGCAGAGGTAGAAATTGAAAAGATAATGCAGTCCCCTGTGGTTGCACATGTTGACTCTCTTATCAGAACTGAAGCAGTTGAATCTCCTCCAATGGAGGTGGAAGCAATGAGGGATCCATCACCTACACATGAAGAGAAGCATGTTACAGAGGAAGAAATTAAAACATATGAGACCCCTAAGAGATAGAATTTGAGCGAGGAGGTGCCTAGAGAACAAAAATGGGGTAGAGTAGGGTGCAGTTGGAGTACACTATCCCTAATTGGCTGTAGAAAGATATAAAGAGAAAACAAGTAGTAGTGGAGGATAGTCCACCTAACTGGGATGCATTACTAGACAAGATTGGAAAAGATAAAGGAAAAAAGAAGGCTAGGGTGATCTCAAAAGTCGAGAGGGAAGAGGCACATAACAAGGTAGTTCACATTGCTACCCCTGTTCCAGACAAAAATAGAGATGATGTGGCTGGAAGTGATTATGATATACAGACTTTTAATCTTTGGCCTACATCAGCTGAGCAGGATATTAAGGATTATGAGGTCTCTAGTGTAGTTATGGTGGATCGATTGAGGAAGGAAATGAAGGCCAAGCAGGAGCTAAAGAGAGAAAATGAAAATCTCAGGAAGTGCTTGGAGGAATTAATAAAGCCTCTGCAGTCCATTAATCCCTCCTCTTCTACTACCAATCCTCTACCTGAGGAGACCATAACTGAGCTAAAAAAGATGAAAGCTTCCACCCTTGCCACTATGAATAGGTTGAAAGGAGTGCAAGAGAAGGGCGATGAAGCTATTAAGGAAATCCTATCAATGGGGAAAGATGCTATTATGGCAACTGAGTGGTTGAAACAAGTGTTGGCCCAAGATAAGGAGGATACAGACCTCCTACAGAAAACTAGAACTCTAATGGAGTTCACCCATGACAGGTTGGTAAGCGACATAATTCTTTCTTCCGCTAGGGCTGCCAAACCTTGGGAATGGTTTGAGGCATTGCAAATCAGGCAGAAGGTGTTGAAAAATATTCACAAACAAGGGAAGCAAATTGATGACACCTTGACTGAGATTTACAATGGTTCCATTGCCTTCTTCGAAATCATGATGGAAAGAAGAAAGATCATACCCAAGTACTTGAGCTTGGAACAATTGAGAGAATGGTGGTATGATGTCTATGCACCACTTGATCATGGTTCTATTTCTGAGCACCAACTGGATGACATGGCCACCTACCTCACAGTTATTGATAAACATGTGGCATACAAGGTAGATTGGGATAGGTCAGTCAAGCACTCAAGGGACAATATTACATCCATGGAGAGGTGACTTAGGGTTCTCCCAGTACCACCTATGGCTGACTTGGATGGAGCGTTCTTGAAGCTACATTAAGAGTCAGATCCACATGAAGATACTAGGGAAGAGAGCTAATGATAGGCTGCGGCACGATTTGTGCTTCCCTATTATCTTCCCGCACGTCATCTGAGTTGCATTGCAGATCCTAGGCTGACCTTGACAAGACGTGCTTTTAATGCCTGTTTGACCCATTTCGAGGACTCTCCTCGTTGGGTTGTTGTGCCAAGTTATTGCTGCGAAACCCTTGCCTGGCCGATAGACTTCTGGGGATTTCTATATATTGGGCATATGGCCTCATTTGTAAAGGGTTAGAAGAATTAGATAGTTGGAAATAGTTAGGAGGATAGAACTTGTAATCAGAATATAGAAGTCGAGTAAGTTAGCTGATAGTTGCCCTCAAGCAAATATTGTAACAAAAAGCTAAAATTGTTGCTACAGTGAACAATTCGAATGCAAATAGTGACATTGTGATTTGGTGCTATATTTGTGCTCTCTTGTTTTGCATGGTTTTTGCCATTCCATCATTAAATTTGCTTTGAGTTGGTAAATATCTAGATTAGATTCAATTTGATAATGTTTGTGATCTGATACTTAAATGTTGCAGCAATCTCTCAGTCCATACTTTTTGCAACCAACTAATTGTTAGTTGCTTTGCAAAGTTAGCCTGGACTTTTCATATTCCTTGTGCTTAAGTTCGATTGTGAAGGTTCATTCACTTCAACTGCAAAAGGGTTGTTTGAGTGAGTGTTCATGATTTGAAAATCTTAACACCTCAGAAGATTGCACTGTTTTCTGTGAGATTGTAGATTTATCTTGGTCAAGTAGAAATTAGTTTTGAGGGATTGGCCCATTTCAAGTATTGGTTACTTAAATTGTTAATTTTAGAAGTAGTATTAGATTTAGAACTCTCTTTAAAACCCTTATCCTTTTCTATTTCTTTAATAATTGGGTTAAATCTTGGATTGAAGGCTCACCAGTTTGTTAAATCTGATAAAATTGATTCAGCATTTTCCTCGTAGTAAGGTCCCATTGTGATTACCAACATTTTCACATTTCATTACTGAGTTGTTTATGCACTGTCAAGACCTAACATTAGAGACCTTGGGGTTATCTCTTGAGGCTTGCCAATAGAGATTTACCTTTCAAGAGAGATAGGATATCATATTTTGTCTGGCTATTATTGTGCATAAAACACGATCAGCTAAGCTCTCCAAATAGCTTGTCAAGGTCCATGGAAGAGGTAGAGGATAGGGAATCTCACTCATATTCATTTTATTTGGGGGAGTCATAGAATTGTTGGTCAGATGGTTCATGAGATGTCTCAATATCCTCTGAAGCACTTAATTCCTTGATTAAGGGTGATGTGGTACTAGGAACACCAATCTGAATCAGTTGAAACCCAAGCCCTAAGCCTTTTGGCCACTGAGAAACAAAGATGGGTTCAATCCTCCCATCTTGATTTAAGCCTAAACCACTCTATCCATTATATCCCTTGCATTATTGTGAAATCTTTTCCATATAGATTTGTAGGAATGTGAGCAAGTGAGAGAGGTTCTTCATTATCTTCCCTATATAGCTAGGAGGTGACATCTTCTGTATTTATGACTTCTTTGCTTAATTCTCCCCATTTGGTGAAAGTTGTTGTGGGAGGAATGTGTATAGTGACCATAGATTGTCTCCTATTTGGTTTAGGTAAACCATATGAATTAGGAGGAATCAAATGGCTAACATAATAAGATGTCTTCATGTAATACTCTCCACAACCCTTGTATTGGATCTCAACCCTAGGAGTGGTAGGAAATGAAGGTGAAACAAATGTTTGAGTGAGTGTGGATGGATCGACATAGTGACATGAATTGGACGATGAAGCCTCTTGGTTCACTAACACTTGGCATTGGGGTATCTCTTTTATATTGGTACAATATTGGAATGGATTTGGGTCACCATCTATAGTTATTTCAGTGCCATTATAAGGGAATTTGAGACATTGGTGATACATGGAAGGGACCACCTTCATGGCATGAATCCATGGTCTGGCTAGCAGAAGGTTGTATGGAAGGGTGAGATCCAAGACATGGAATTTTGTCTCCATTACTGCAAGACCAATTCGGATAGAAAGTGTTACCACCCCCTTCTATTTTCATTCCTCATCATCATAAGCTTTAATGACAATACTTTTGGTTGTGTCTATGAATGATTCTGAGAAACCTAATGCTTTAATCAGTTTTAAAGTGCACATATTTAACCCTGCTCCTCTATCTACCAAAACTTGTCTAACTTTGGTGTCATCAACAAGGATTTCAAGATGCAAAGGATAATTATGGTTTGTCTTTTCAGTTGCATAGTCTTGTTCAGAAAATGTGGCGTGATGATTATTGGTCAAGTAGTCCATCATTTCCTAGAAATGATTGAAATTGATATCATTTGGGACTGTGGTGTTTTGTAAAGCTTTATCTAAAATGGATAACTACTCAGGGGAGATACACAACAGTTCCAAGATTGAGATTTGGGCTGGGGTCTTCCCCAACTAGTTAAGTAGGTTATATTGTGACTTGGAAGGTTGTGGTGTTTGTTGTGATGGAGGACCTTGGATAGTGATCTTAGTACGATGAGTGTTGACAACACACTCAGGAGTTGTATTGATAGTAATGGTATTGATATTCTCATCGATGGCACGAAGGTGATTAATGGTTTTGCCACTATTATAATCATGCTTGATATTTGCATAGTTGGCTGACATATTGATCTTGTTACTCAAATTGGGGACATTTCCTTTCCCATGGTCATGTAGTGGATTAGAAAAGACTTGATGATCAGTGTTTGATGACTTTTGTTTCTGTCCACTAACTTCAATAATTCTCTTTTTGACAAGATCCTGTATGATATTTTTTCAGTTGGTGACAATTTTGTAGGTTATGTCCCTTAGTTCTATGATAATCACAAAAGGCATTGTCATCCCACCAAACTAGTTTAAATTCTCCTGGATTGTATTGTCTTGGCTCTTAAAGTTGTATAATATTATGTTGTAATAGTTGTTTGAATACGGTCTCAATGGGTTCCCCTAAGGGAGTGAACTCACATTTTTGAAACCTCCTTTGTTGCGAACATTGAGTATTTTGGATCGTGTTTGAAGGTTGATTGACAACATTAAGCATGTTGGCCGAAGAGTTAGGTCCTTGTAATGTGATGATTGGTCTTAATTGTAAAGTTTTAGCATCAACTACCCCATCATTGGTGATGTTTTTGTTTTGAGACCAAAATTTGTTTCTGTCATTAGGGGCATTTTGCATTATCAGATTTCTATTAGATGTCGGTGTCTTAAGTTCTCCTTTTTCAATGAGATCCTTTTCTATTATCACCCCTTTTTCCACTAGTTCCGAAAAGGATGTATTAAAATGTACCCTTAAGTTACTCCTTAGTTTTTAATGAAGGTTTTCTTGGAACATAGTGACTTTTTTTTTCAAGTATCTCGATAGGACACTGGCTGGCTATAGTCCTCCATCTTTGGAAGAAA
Organism: Sequoia sempervirens; assembly: GCA_007258455.2. Taxonomy (NCBI): domain Eukaryota; kingdom Viridiplantae; phylum Streptophyta; class Pinopsida; order Cupressales; family Cupressaceae; genus Sequoia; species Sequoia sempervirens. The sequence goes on from VDFB02271358.1 coordinate 177,773,842, forward strand.
GTGATGAAATTTTCACCTTTTTCTTGTGTTGTGTGATGTACAAGGTTGCTATATTTATCTCGTAGTCTATGTTGAAGGAGAATTGCTCAACAAATTTCTCATCCAGTTCACCCCAAGATTTGATGCCATAGTCTAGACCTGGAAACCACTCTAGTGCAATTCCTACAAGACTTCTTGGAAATAGTCTCATAAGATATGTGGGTTCATAAGTGACATCTATGCACATGGTAGAAAATTCCCTTATATGTTCTATTAGATTTCGTTTTCCATTGTACTTAGGGAGATTTTGTATGACATACCCATGAGGGAAAGGTCTCATGTACAATGATCTATCAAAGGGAAATGGGCATATGTCCTTTGTTGAAAAGGATTTCTTAGTTGACACCACCATGTTATCCATTTGTGTTTGTAGTGCATGCATTTGTGTTTGAAAGACGTCAACCTAGGTTAATGATGTGTTGGACGGATTATGTAGGTCTATGTATGTATTCTGAAATCCAAGGTCTCGTGATGGGTTTCAATTGAATGTTGGTATTTGATGTGGATTTGGATTCAGAATGTTGGTGAATGTGTTCTAGTTCAGAATCTATGTGAATTGGTTTTGACTTGGAATCTATGTAAATGGATTCTGACTACCATTCTAGGAGAATGGATTCTGATTTGGAATCTATGTGAATTGGTTTTGACTTGGATTCTGTGTGAATGGATTTTGACTACCATTCTAGGGAATGGATTCTGATTTCCATATAGGAATGAGGGAATGCCTCTTGTTTGTGTAGTCTGTAGTATAGTACTAGCAACATGAACACTAGGTATGGTACCAGTGGCATGAACACTAGGTATGGCTATTGACTATGGTATGGTACTAGTGACATGAACACTAGGTATGGTTGTTGACTCTAGAATGGTACTAGTGACACTGATATTTGGTGTAGAATTTGATGTTTTAGATCTTTTATTCCCAACAAGAGGACCGAAAGGAGTGGACAATGATGCCCCTACAGTGAAATTAAATCTTGATGTCATGCTAGATGTACCAAATGGAGATGTATGGACTGTCGTACTCTATGTAGGTATGGCAGATGGTATGGTTGTATTTACCTGAGGTATAGTAGCACTAGAAGTCGTTGTATTTGTCCCTTGTGTAGGTTGAGCTTGTAAAGTGCTAATATCGAATCCTATAGGTAAGGTAGCACCTTCAGCTAGCAATTTGGCTAAGTATCATTGATGATCATTTGCTAGGTACTCATCTACAAAAGAGGAAAACTTAGGGTCCTATGTAACAACCTCTATGTCTTCTGTTGTAATGTGTCCTTGAGTGTTTCTAGTGGTGAATTTGTCTAATAAATTCCTATGAGGTCTTGTGGAGAATGGATTGATGAATTCATTTGGGTTTGACATCTTTTCCCTCTCTCTCTTCTCTTAGATCTAGTTTCAACCATGTAAGATAAGCTCACTATGCAAGGAATGCAAAACTATATCTATGGATAGTATGACTCTAGTCTATGTTTTTGGGATTTTCTAAATGCAAAATAAAGAATGTTCTAAGATGACGCTAGTCTAAAATGACAATATCTAAAGATGAAAAGTCTAAGAAAGCTTCTAAGGTAATCAATTTTGTAAACCTAATACAGGGGTACCAACTACCTAAAGTCTAACCAAGGTGTCAATTTAGTTATGTCAAGGAACCAATGTTGAACTAGGATCAAAGATAAGTTGAGTCTCCTAACTAGACTAATGAGCTAGGAGGACTCTCTGTAGGACAAAGGATATAATGGAAGGACTAGGTTCAATGACAAATTTCATTGATGCTATGATTTTTCAAGAGTGTAGATGGTGGACCTATCCTAAAGTTTGTAAAAGTGACCTTCCTAGAAGTTTAATCTCAAGGCAATATGTACTCAAAGATGAAAGTAAAATTTAGAATTAGGATGACTATAGTAATGACTAAATGATACCTAAAGAATGAAAAATTGAGCAAATCATTTCAGGTTTCCATCCAAGGATTGCTATGAAAAGATAGATGAAAGACTGGTATGACCGTGTTGATAGAACTATGACTGTAAATTCTAGTTTTCTAATAATTAGGCAGATGTGTCACAAAATTTCACAGATGCGGTTATGTTTCACATTTGTCATTTTCTGGTAATCAGTTGCAAGTTTCTAGTAAAATTCAGTGTCTGTGTCAGAAATATGTGGTTTAATTTCTAATAGATGCAACTCATAATGGCAATTGCGACTCAGACTGTAATAGATGCGATTTTCCTAAACTTTGTGCATTGGTAAAAGTTTTGCGATAGTGGCAAATGCGTCATTCTAGACTGCATTTGTGGCTCACCTTGCTAGATGCATCACAGAACATCACAAGCGTGGTTCCCTAAAACATATATGGTTTCTGATAGAGCAAATGTGAGCTAATATGGTAGATGTAACTCTAGGCTAAATAGATGTGACTTGACAAAAAAATTGCAACTCTCTGGTGAACAATTATGACTTTGTTGACAGTTGCGTGTTTTTAGTGAATGGAGATATAAAAATGACATTTTCTATGATCAAGTTCTAGCAAACAAACACAATCATAAGACAAAGTGTTTTTAGTTTGATTTTGGACTCAAAGAATGTTTAATTTTGACAACAGACAAGCACATCCTAGGCTATGTAAGATAGTATTTACTAAGTTCTCACTTTGGTTTCCCTAGCTATGCTTATTCAAGGTAGATGATTAGTAGCTTGAACCCTCTGGCTCCCCTCCATGGCTCATTAATGTCATTCGGGGTAGCCAAGCTATAATACCCATGAACATCCCATGGCATACTTTCATCTTTACACATGAATCATAAGAATATGAGATGGCTTCACAGGTCCGACTTGCTACACCAGTAAATAGAAGGATTTTGGCCACTACAAACAAAGGTGTTTAATTAGGGAATTCTGTTTATAGGGAATGATCCATGTGGTGAGAGTCTCCTTTTGAATCTATCTCATTGGAACCATACACATGATTCTTGGCCTTTCCCCAAAAGTCCACTTTTATATACCGGCTAGAAGTCCCTCAGGTTCAGGGTGCTACCAGTCTGAGTCGTCTTGGGGTGATTACTTTGTCCCACTAGAATAGGCCCAAGTTCTAGAGTCAATAACCCTTTTTTCTTACACCCAGGATTGCACAGATGTGTAAGGGGAGAGGATACTTTGATATACCAAATCGTAAATGGTAATTACACAATTGTGCTTTCACACCAAACATAGTAGATACTTGTTAATTTTAATCCAAATGAAAGATTTGCTACAGTACCAAACAATCTATTTCAAAATTTTAACTAGGGTCTTCGACATGCGTTCTGTAGAAAGATTCATTAGTAGTTTGATATTGGTCTTTAACTATCGATCTACAAAAAAAATCATTAACTCCTCAAGACACATGCAGAAAATAAAAGATTAGAAAAAATAAAAACATGAAAGGAAACTGCAAATTGAAAGTCTAAACCTAAAAATATACCAGTCGGATGCATCGTTTTATCTATCAGATGCGTCATGGTATTTTACCAGGAAGTTGTGGCTCAAAAAATGACAGATGTGTTATTTTTTTTCAAATGTGTCATTTTCGATCTCAGATGTGATCAATAAAGTCAATTGCATTGTTTACGATATCAGATGTGGTCTTCTATTTCAATTGCATCATTTTGTCAAGTAGATACGTGTCTGAATGTCAATTGAGGTGTTTCATCAAACAAATGTGTTGTTTGGTACAAAAACCTACAAAAATCAAATTAAAGTCTACGTATACATGAAGATGGTGTCTTCACATTGGGTTCACCAAATGTAGCTCAAAGAAAAAACACACGAGAGAGTTAGGCAATTCAAATCTAATCTATTCAAACTATACTAACAAATCCTCAAAGGTAGATAATCAAGCACAAAGGAAAGCTAAGAACAACATGCATAAAAGAAACTATTTAACCAAACATGCGATCAATTCCATTGAATAACCTCCATTATTCTTCTCCATTTCATCTTTGTAGTGTACTTTCCCTCAAATTTTTAGTATTTGTGTGCAAGAATAGCCTAAGTGTTGTGATAATGACGAGACATCGAAGATTTAAGATAATTTCTCTAGAAGTCATACGATTTCGAGAGAGATTGGAATGATGAAAGACAGATCAATTTATAGAAAAATTGATCATTCAAATGATAAGTCAGGATTGGAAGATAAACGGATGGTTGAGATCAATAGATTAGTCATGCATTCTGATAACAGTTAGTAGTGACATGAGTGATATAAATTAGAAATAGAAATAAAGATCCAATGGCGCACAAACTAACAATCCCCGAGTTTGATGGATCTGACTACATTTTCTGGAAAGTGTAGATGAGAGGTTACCTAATTTCTATAGGCTACAAAACTTGGAAAGCTATTGAGACACAATATGTTGTACCCAAAAATGGTCCTAATAATGTGGATGAGATTTTATCCTAGAAAATGAAAAAGCAAGGTATGCAATCTTTAGTGCTTTGTCTAAGACGGAGTTAACAAAAGTCATTTCTTTGAACACTACTTATGAAGTTTGGGAAAAGTTGAAAGAAATATCTGAAGGAAATAATAGAGTCAAATTATCAAAGAAGTTGACAGCTAAGCGCAGATATGAAAAATTGAGGATGGAAGAAGGTGAAGATATAACAAGCTACTTTTAGAGAGTTGACAGTGTAATAAATGAAGTCAAAAATCAAGGAGGCACTTTGACAGATGAAGATGTTATGGAGAAGATTCTAATGACCCTATGGAGAGCTACAGTGACAAGATCTCAACTATTGAGAAATTTTATGATCCAAAGAAATTCACTAGAGAGAAAATATTTGGCACCTTGACCACATTTGAGATGAGGAAATTTGGAAAATAAAAGGAGAAAACTAAAATAGCCTTCAAGGCCACAAAAATAGAAGAAGACCTAAATACTAAAAGTTTAGATGAGTTGGAAGCAAACTTCACAAGAAAATTGAAGAAAGGTACCGACAAGTATAAAGGTATGTTACTGTATATGCATAAAAATGGTCATGTCTAATTAATCCTGACATTTAATTAAATATTTATTATTTAATTAATTTCTTTCTTAATTCCTCTAAATATAAATAAATGTAATTATTTATTTATATTGTTCACCTTCTTTATTCTTCCACTTTAATTAAATAAATTCTTTTATTTAATTACCACTTTATTAAGTCCACTTAATTAATTAAATAAATATCATTGTTTATTTAAATTAATTATCACATTTAAATTTAATTAAATCTAATGATTTAATTGAATTTAATTCCTTTTCTTCAAATATTAATTAAATTTTTTTGTTTAATTAATTCCACATGTCACTTTCAAAATCTTAATTAAATATTTTATTTAATTAAGAATCTTCCATTTTCTCCAAATCTTAATTAAATGATTATTTAATTAAGAAAATCTCCATGTCACCCATAAATAAATAATTTAATTTATAATTCATTATTTATCTTCTTAAATCTTTCCAAAATCCTCTAAAAAGATGATTTTTATCATCTCATCTCTTCCTTGAAAGAGGAAACAATTTTATCTTCTTAAATCTTTCCAAAATCCTCTAAAAAGATGATTTTTATCATCTCATCTTATCTCTTCCATGAAAGAGGAAACAAATCCTACTTTTTGTTTTTCTTCTATTTTTCTTTCCAGTCTTATTCATCTTCGACCATTCGATCTACCAGAATTATCATAGCCATTGATCATATCAACCAATCAGAAGCTTTCAAAAACTCTATAAATACCTCTGCAAATCCAAGTGTTGGCCTAATTAGAAATTAGAAGCATTAGAGATAGGCGATTAGCATTTTAGCATTATCAACTTTAGCATTCATAATTTCATAATTTTACATTCTAGCAATCATGTTTAGCTTAAGCATTTTATTCATATCTTAGCATAGCATGCATTCATCTTTAATCTCGTTCTCTAGGAAGACTATTTTTTGAGCCTAGCATACAATCTAAGAGCAAGCTAGAATCAACAAAAACATTGGACATAGAGGATGATAGGACGACATCAAGGATAGAAGACTGAGTTTGCATTCTTTTTATTTGATTTTTTGTTTTGATATAATGTCTTATTGGTGTGTTTCGATTAATTGTTTTTAATCTATATATTTGATACACATAAAATTGATCACACAGTTACCTCTTAAATGTTTTAGATGTGGAAAGATTGGTCATTTAGCAACTAGGTGTCTAAAAGAGGGAACAAGACAAAATTTCAAAAGAATTAATAAGAAGGCCTATTATGTTAATGAAAATGCTAGTATTTCAAATGATGAATCAGATCAGGAGGATTTTTTCTTTTTGGAGGAAAAGGATGGACCTAGATTTGATATCTCTAATATTTATCTAGAATCTAATAATACCACTGAAGTTGCATTATATGTTAAAAGAAACAGAGATGAATGGTTGATAGATAGTGGATTTTTGAATCATATGATCAGTGATAGAAGTAAGTTTGTGAAGCTTGAGAAATATGATGGAGGTTCTATTAGATTTGGAGATGATAAAACACCACATATTGTTGGAATTGGTTCTATTACCTTTGATGCAAAACATAACACTAACAATATTTACTATGCGAATGGTTTATATCATAATCTTTTGAGTGTTGGACATATCTGCGAGAATGGCTATAATGTTGTATTTCAGGATGATGGTTGTGAGATCTAGAAGAGTTTTGGAACTATTATTGTAGCAAGAAGAATAACAAGTGGGAATATGCATCAATTGGAAGGAGATAAAAAGAGATTCTTATCATCTTAGTGCACTGACATTTGGCTCTAGCACTGGAGGATGTCTCACATCAACTTCAATAATTTGGTAAGGATAAGTTCAACAAGAGTAGTTAGAGACTTGTCAAGACTGACCAAACCTAACAACATTATCTACAAAGGATGTCAAGAAGGAAAACAAACCAGAGAAAGATTCTGAGGAAAAGAAGAATCATCTACCAGATTGTTGAACCAAGTACACACTGACCTATGTGGTCTAACCAAAACAAGAATTTTACAAGGTGAGAAATATTTCATGCTTTAAATAGATGATTATTCTAGACTAACTTGGGTTACATTTTTAAGATAAAAATCATAGGCTTTAGAAAAAAATAAAGATTTTCAAGGAAAGAGTTAAGAATGAAGTTGACAACAGAATCAAGTGTTTAAGATTTGACAGAGGATATTTTACTTCTGATGAATTCAACAATTTTAGTGAGAAAGATGTCATTACAAGACAACTATCTTCCCCAAGAACACCATAATAGAATGGTGTAGTGGAAAAAATGAACCAGACAATTAAAGAAGTAGCTAGAACAACGATCAAGGAAGTAGGTTTACCAGATATCTATTAGAGAGAAGAGATACACACAATAGTTTACACTCTTAACATAGTATTGTTCTGGAGGAGGTATGGAAAGACATCATATGTGTTATGGCATGGAAGAGTTCCCATAGTAAAGTAATTCAAAAAAATTGGAAGTAAATGCTACATATAGAGAGATGAGGACAATCTTCGAAAGTTCGACAACAAAGTTGATGAAGGAATATTTTTGGGTTACTCTATAAGAAGCAAAGCATACTGATATTACAACAAGAGACTAAACAAGATAGTTGAAAGTGAAAATGTGAAAGTGGATGAAGATGTTCAAAGAAATCCTGACAGGCATATTGAATATGAATTAGATGACCCAGATGACAAAGAAGGCTCTGGCATCTACAACTAAAACCCCAAGGTATGTATAGAGAAACCACTCAAAAAATTAGATTATTGGAGATAAGAATAAAGCAATCATCACAAGAAGCAAATAATCTCAAGAACAAGTATTATTGTGTTTACTCTCAGAAACTGAGCCAAAGATTGTGGAAGAAGCATGCAATGATCAAAATTGGGTAAAGGCAATGAAAGAAGAGCTTGAATCGATAGAGAAAAATTAGACTTGGGAACTTGTGCCCAAACCAGTAGACAAAAAAATAATTGGAACAAAGTGGGTATTTCGGAACAAGTTGGAAAAAAATGGAAAATTAATGAGAAACAAGGAAAGATTAGTTTGAAAAGGTTACACTCAGATTGAAGGTATTGATTTTGAAGAGACATATGCCCCTATTGCTCATATGGAAGTTATCCAGATGTTCTTAGCTTTTACAGCTTTTAAGGATTTCAAAGTCTATCAAATGGATGTAAATCAACATTCTTGAATGGAGAACTGAAGGAAGAAGTCTACATTGAGTAACCAAAGGGATTTAAGTCCGGAAGTGACCTAGATGTTATTTACAAGTTGAAGAAAGCTTTATACAGATTGAAGCAGGCACCTAGAGCCTAGTATGGCAGACTAGACAAGTATTTGATTAGACAAGGATTTCAAAACGGATCTGCTGATAATAATATATACTATAGAATTTACTCAGATCAAATATTGATTGTTATGGTTTATGTTGATGACAGAATAATTGGAGGAAATGATGATATGTGCAAAAAATTTAAAGATGAAATGCAGAAGGAATTCAAAATTTCTATGATAGGTGAGTTAAATTTCTTCCTTGGACTACAAGTAAATTAGAACAACAAAGGAATTTTCATCTCTCAGTCCAAGTATACCAAAGAATTACTGAAGAAGTTTGGATTGGAGAACTCCAAACCAGTTTGTGCACCTATTGTTACTAGATGTAAGTTGACAAAAGAAGATTCACCTAAAGTTGATGCATGTATAGGTCAATGATTGGAGGATTGTTATATTTGATCACTACTAGACTAGAAATTATGTATGTTGTTTGTTTAGTAGCTAGATTTCAGCAAGAACCAAAGGAATCACATGTTGTTGCAATAAAAAGTATATTTAGATATTTGAAGGGTATAAAGGATATGGGGTTATGGTATCCAAAGGATTCATATTTTACTTTGACATCTTATATTGATGTTGATTGGGTCGGGTGTGTTGATAACAGGTGGAGCACAAGTGGTGGAGCTTATTTCCTTGGCTCCTGGTTGATTGCTTGGTGAAGTAAGAAACAAGATTATGTATCTTTATCTATTGTTGAAGCTGAATACATTGCAACATCCTCATGTTGCACTCGGGTACTATGGATGAAACAAACGTTGAAGGATATTGGCATATCATTTGATGAACTAATCTCAATTATGTGTGATAATACTAGTGCAATAAACATTTCCAAGAATTTGGTACAAAACTCCAGAATGAAACATATATCCATTAGGTATCATTTCTTGAGAGAGAAGGTGTTGGAAAATGAGGTAAGACTTGAATATGTACCTACAAAAGAGAAAATTATACAAATATACTTTTGAGTATCTCTAGTAGAAGTCAGGGGTTCTTCCCCCTCCTAGTCTACAATATTTTGCACCAAGGTGTGAAGGGTTGATTGATTAAGGTTCGGTGTTGATTCTTTGGTGATCCAAATTGGAATGCTTCAAATGTTGTGCTATGATGATCTATCTTTGGTCATGCTTGTCCCGGTCCCATTCATTTTGCATCATAATGAGATACACTCTTATGGGTCTAGACCTATCTGGAAATTGGTTAACATTCCCAAGAACATTGTTTGCATTGTAATTTGTATATCATATTCTTTGGTTTCAAATATCATGGTTAATATGCAGCATGTTGATTTGAGCTAGGAGGTTCTGTATGGTCAACATTTCATTCCTTTCCACCATGGGAATTTTTCGTGGTGACCTAATTCAAATTATGTTTGGCCAACTTAGGAGATTATGAAGCCATGGAATGGTATAAGTATAATTTGAGTCTGTTCAATGAAAGTAAGTGTCGTGAATGTGAATCTAAAAATCCAGATATTGTGAAGTGTGCCAAATTATATGACCAGAGGTAGGAGACAGTGTGGTTCTTCTGATGTGACTATTGGTGACAGTTATTTTAGTAGTGGATTCCCTTCCATCATTCTTCTAGCAGTGAGCCTATTTCTTGTGGCAGTGATCCCTTTTTCTTTTGGCAGTGAGCCCTTATACTTTTTCCTATAATAGCTAGGAAGTGAACCCACCGATAGTGAGCCTTACTTGCAATGAGCATTTTGGAAATGATCCCTTGTAAAAATTAACTTAACCGGTGTCACCTTAACCGATGTTCTATAATTGAGAATTAGTATTCTTTATGGTTTTTCCCTTCTTGGGTTTCCACATAAATTTTGGTGTTCATTGTGCATGGTGTTGTTTTGTGCTTTCATGTTCTAATATATTTTAATTATTATCTGATTGGTTAAGATTGCTCCGGATTAATTTAAGTCAAGAAAATTGTTTTATGATAACTAATTCACCCCCCCTCTTAGTTATCTGGACTATTCAATAGTTAGCGCAAATTAATATAACCCACGACCATTCGATGATTTTTTGATGGACGGTTGTAGTTGCACTCCAGAAGAAAATCTCTAAAGCGCTAGACTTTTGAATTAAAACCTCTAGAATAACACTAGAACCATTATATTTCCAAAAATCAATGGTTGACATTTTATTACTGATTTTATTAATGATTCAAAAAAATTTCAAACCAAAAAATATTTTTATTGGAAAATTATTTTCATTGGTTGTTGGCTAGCCCGCGAGATTAAAATAATAAAATTAAGAATCCAGAGGGATAGTGGGAAAGTGACACCTATTCACCCTCATGGCGGGCCCTACCACTATTCAAAGGTGTCAATGGTTGAATGTGATCAAATCAACAGTTGAGATGTGCTTTGACAAATGAATCTCAGTCATTCCCCACTAGTCTGTGGGTGACCCACTTTCAGATCTAGGTTGGTGGAGGGATAGTGAGAATGAGCCATGTGGCGTCATAGCCACCGCTCATAAAACTATAAAGGGAATGGGAATATTTGGTGAAATATTTCTCGATAATTATGAAAGGTTCAACAATGTGGTACTATAAGAATGTATGAGCACATGCAAAAAATTTCATCAAGATTTTCTAATCTCAGCCATCTATTGCTAAAGGAGGATATGTGTTATGGTCGCCAACCTATTGGTTAAAGGGGAAGCAAGTTGATGCTCATTGGGTTGATTTGGGTTGTTGCCCACTAGACTATGACTATTGATCTAAAAATTACAAATCTTGGAGGGGAAGTCGGTTGCTAACACATGGATTTTCTTTCAACTTCTAAAGAGTGGTGGGGGCCACAAAGCTGATGAAGGAGATGTACAGGAATGAAGGCAAGCTAAGTGACAACATATTCATTATGTCTAAAGCCAGATGTCAGTGCAAATCAATATAACTCATGACCGTTTGATGAATTTTTTATGGACAAATGTAGTTACATTCTAGAAGAAAATGTCTGAAGTTGTAGACTTTTGAATTCAAACCGTTAGATTTCAAAAAAATCAATGGTTAGCATTTTATTATTTTTTAAATGATTTAAAGTCATGACTCAATTTTTTTCAAAATAATATTGTCACATCATGATGCAGAGCAAGGTGGATGCACATAAATTGACTTATCAACTCAAAATTTTCAATCTTAGAACCCTAGTTTCATGGATTTTTCTTACAATTCTCTAAATTCTTCTAGTAGCACTCCATACAAGCTCTTTCTAACATAATTTACAGACCAAGCCTCAAACCCAAAATCCAATCACCATTACAAATACCCTTTTTCAATTTTTAAAACATATCAAATTTGCAGGTAAGGTTACTTTGGAAACAAACCTTCAAATTTTGTTTCTACCATTCCAATTAGGCCCAATGTGGAGCATCAAATGAACTAAAATGAGAATAACTTTTCATGCAGACCTCCATCCCAAAATCTAATTTTTTTTTAGATACCCATTATCCTCTTACTCAACATATTTAAAAATAATATGGGGTTTTTTTGTAACATAAGGGTCATAAACTTGCTGCTACACTTGCATAAAGGCCTAATTAGGCTTGTTTTGATAGGCCACAATGTGGTTTTTACAACCCAGACCTCACAATATCATGCCACCAGCCCAGACATGTCCAATATGGTCTACACAAAAAAATTCCATCACATAGATTGTTTATGGCTTCTATGTTGTCATTGATGGAAATTGGAGTCATTAGCATGGTCCATAGTTTAGAAGTAGCTCATACCAGCAAGCAAAGTAGAAAATAGAATACTACTAGTAGAAAACATGAAGAACAAGGTATCTAGTTCATAAGTTAGTCTATATACTTCACTGAATCATTATTCTATGTTGTGGATCCCCAGGAAAGCTTGTTAAGCATGTATGTTACCTTATTGGTAAGTTTTGCAATGTTGCATCAATCCATGTACATGCTTGGAGATCTAGTAGAATGATTTATTACTTATTTTCTCATTATGGCCCACCTAGTGTATATAGCATGTCATAGATGTATAAGTAGTTGTTTTAATATTTCTTGTGTTGGGAATTTTGATTTGGGTCCCAGCTATAGTCTAGCTGACTTGTGTGGGTGCACATTAATTTTAATTGGTGATTTGAGCCTATTGTTGGAAGAATATTTCATGTTTTGTTGAATTTGACTTAAGTGATTAAAATATTTTCTAGTGGATATATATATGAGATCGGTAATTCATCTTGGTAAGCGAATGGTGTGGTAATAAGGTATGTGTGTGAAAAAGTGTAGAGAAATTATATGATCGTACATCAGAAGATCTATTAAGTGAATTTTTTCTTGTGCAGCAAAAGTTTTTTGTGTAGCAGAGCAAAGCAGAAGTGCGAATTGGACAGAAGGTCCATAATTTGTTTCATGAGTTTCATTGGAATTGAACCTAGGAATTTGTAGATGTTATCTTCTCAGTTCATCTCTGTTGTAATCACAAACATTTTGTAAGGTAGTGAGCCTTTCTTATTTTGAGCAGTGAGCTATAAGCAGTGAGCTCTAGGCAGTGTGCCTGAATGCAAGTGCATTCCCTTTGGTTTATACTTTTAATAGGGTACAATATTATGGACTAACCTCCACTGTGGTTTTTCCCCTAACAGGGTTTCCACATAAAAATATTAGTGTTATGGTGTCTTGATCATCTTATTTATGTGTTTTCTTCTTTGCTTTTTTTCATGTGCTAAAAATGATTTAAGAAGATTTGAATTGAAAGTCAAAATTGTTGAACACTAATTCCCCCCCTCTCAATGTTCCTTGAGTCCAACAATTGGTATCAGAGCAAGGTTCTTCTATAGAATTTTAACAGCTTGAGGTGGATCTTAATTACAATGGACTCTGGTGGTATTCAACAATAGTTTATGGTGGCACTTGATGATCTTGACTAGTCTAAAGTAGAAGTCATGGAATTGAAAGAAAATCTTCTGGATGCTGAGAAATTTATTCAATCATTGAAGGACAAAATCAATGAGTCAAGAGAAAAGAGGAAGGAACTTTGTGATCAATTGAAGTACAAAGAGAATGAAATTTTGGAAGATGTTCACCTGAATCAGATCCTAAAAGAGATATCTAAAGAATGTGAAAAACTTGCTAGAGACAATACTACTCTAAAGCTTGAAATGGAATCTGTGGTGATGAAGCTAACTCTAAGGAGATTGAAGAAAGAAAGAAGACTAGGGAGAATCTAGCCTAGTCCTTAAAGGAAAAATTTGAGGAATGTAACCAAGTTAATAGTGGATTAATTCAAATGGAGATCAAACTACAACAATCCAAAAATAATGAACAAGAGCTTGAAGGATAGATAGTTATTCTCAAAGATGAACTCACTATTGAAAATGAGTACAAGGAGAAGTTTAGGATCAGTTCTGCTAAGCTTGATGAGCTGACTAAAGAACAAAAGAATGCAAATGACAAGAGTGGTCTTGGCTATGAGAAAGGAGACAGCTTTGAATCTGAACACAAGGATTCCAAACAAGGAAATTAGATGAACAAATGTAGAAGATATCTAGTAAGACAACCCAATGCTCAAAATTTTAATGGTTACTGCTTTGTTTGCAATAAATTTGGTCATATGGCTTCTTAGTGTAGAAGTAAAATAAATTTAGGCAATCCATCATTTCCCGGTCAGTGTTTTAATTGCAAAAAGTTTGGTCATAAGTCATTAGAATGTAGAATTATTTATGTTAGTATAAGAAACATTAAATTCTATGCTTGTGGAAGACTTGGGCATGTTGCTAATCAATGCAAATCAAAGGGAAACCACTGGAATGAATGGCTCAAAAAAAGAAATCTGATATGCTACAACTGTAACAAATTTGGTCACATTGCAAGATTCTATAGGAACAAAAACAAGGACATAAGAGGTCTAGTATATCAAGGAAGAAATTTATAGAAAGAAGACAAAGGAAAAGTAAAAGCATACATGGAAGAGATAAGAGATCAGATGAAGAAAACATGGGTAAAGAAGAGTGGATTTGATGAAGGTAATAAGACTATACCAGAAGCTCCCTCTGGTAATTCATCCAGAAATTGATTTCAGGCCATTGGCCTAGGGGTAGTTTTTAAGAAAATATTGTGTCCCCCTATGTGTAGTTGGTACTGGAGCATAGGAAATTGTCAGAAGTTGTGTTACACATCTTCAAATGTATTAGTGATCATTTGTTTAGTAGGATGAAATTTGGAAGGTACATAGATGGATTCTTCTCTTGCTATCTGAGAGTACAGAATAACTGAAACTCCTAGGGAAAAGCATTTAATGCGACAAAAAGGTTAGGTGTACAAAGCTATAAAAGGGTATTTGGAACCCTCATTTATCACCTTACATCAAAGAAGATCAAAAGGAGAGCTTTTGTAGCAAAATCTCAAATAAGTCAAGTAAATTCAATGATGAATTAATTAGGTACTCCATTCATTTGTAAAATTTCAAAATTGTGTTCTGTAGAAAAACCCTGCTTGGTATGGAAAATGAAGCAAAACAAAGGAATAGTGACTTTGGATGAATATAGTAGTCGAAAGGTTAGGGATGTAAGAAATGTTTTTCCAACTAGTGAATTTAAGTGGCTTGAAGGTTCAATACATAAGAATTTGGACATCTAGAATGAGTTTCCTTATTTCCCTAATGCGGAAGCGGTTAGGTTTATCTTGAATAGATTGGATGATGATATCCTTACTCTGGATAAACCCTATCAAATTTCAAAGGATCTAATCAGAAATCTGATAGGATTATGCAATATTGGAGATGTCCCAAAAAGGAATTTGATTCAGAACATTAAAGTTGAAGCCCTAACCAGTGTAAAAGGAGATCAGAGGGCTCTAGTAATTACAATGATCAAAGACCCATTGACAAGGTACATTACATATGGAATTTCGTACAAAATTTTCTTCAAAAATAGGGAAGGAGCAACCTCTATAGGCACATTCTACATTGCGCATAAAATGATAATGGAAGAGGAAGGCTTTGATCTGTGTGGATTGTTGAAGGATGAATTGATGGAAAACATGCAATTGACGAAGGATATAGATAACTCTTTCAGGTTTGGTACCCTAGTTATATGCATTATGATGTATTTCCCTAATTTCTTACCTATGAATGATAATGTGGTATGGAAGGAAAATATACTAGTTTGTAAGCAAATCTTTGAGCATTTCAACACTCTTGAAAATGGTGAAATTTTTTATGAAAACTTCTTTATAAAGTTGTTAGGAAAGTTTGAAGTAGGTGGTATTCCACTCCCAGTAAAAGCAGTTGAAGTTGGATCTTCTTTTGGTAAAGTGGAGAAAAAGTAGAAAAGAGAAAGAGAGTTAACTAATGACACTCCTTTGGCACCTAAGTCAAGAAAAGTTGAGGGAAAAGGTAAAGAGCATATGGTTGTGGATATAATCGATGAAGATTCTGATGAATACGCACCAAGAGATGAACTAAAACAAGTTGAATTGGATGTGATAATAACAAAAGAAAGTGATGAAGAAGGTACTTTATTCAAAGAAAAAATACTACAAATTATTTAGGAAGAAGATGAAATGCAAAAGGTAGGTGACATATGGATAAATGGACCATCATATGAATAGGACTTCATTGAGGACACTCTAGGCAGATAATTTGTGGACAATAACAATGAATTGGAGAGTTTGCAGAATGTACTTCTAGAAGAATTGATTGAATGTGTTAGGGAGGCTATGGACTTTGTGTCTCAAGATAGGAAAGAAGAAGAAATAATCTTACATCTGAAGGAGAAGTTTAAGCTATCTCTCACCAAACTGAAAAAGAAAATGAATGTGTTAAGACAATGCATTGACTCAACAAATAAGATCTAAAATTATTGTCTTAGGTGGCCTCATGTGGTTGGTATATAGAAGGACAAGTTGGAGAAAATTGAGAATGAATTGATCAAAATTAGTAAGGATTACATGATGTTTCAAGACTAGGATGGAGCAGTAAAGAAAACTCATGAGTTACAGGTTGAGCATACAAAGGTTCACTCTACCAGAAACACTCTTATGGATAATTTTTGGAAAGTGAAGGATCAAACTGAATGTAGACTGGAGAAATTGATTGAAGTTCTAAAGAAAGGAGAAAATCTAGAAGAAGCCATCACCATTCTTGAATCCCTTGTTCAAGTTATTAATAAGACATCAAAAAATAACAGTTTGATAACAATTATTGGGATTGCAGTGGATGCTTGGAAGAAATTTCTTTTGGAGATGAAAGATAAGTATAAAATAATCTTTTGATTTGAGTGGCAATTACAATACTTCAAATTTTGATCAATTTTTGCATCAATAAAGGGGGAGAGTGTGGTAGGAGGGAGAGCATAATTTTTTTTGTCATTGATGTCAAAGGGGGAGAGAATGCAGTGAAAAATGCCTTGACATCCAAAGGGGGATATTGTTGGAATATGGCTTTGGGAGATTTTTATGGCTTCTAGTGTTGTCATTGATGGCAACTAGAGTCATTAGTGTGGTCTGTAGTTTAGAAGTAGCTCATATTGACAAGCAAAGTAGAAAACATAACACTACTGGCAGAAAACATGAAGAACAAGGTATCTAGTTGATAAGTTAGTTTGTATACTTCACCTAATCATTATTCTATGTTGTGGATCCCCAAGAAATCTTGTTAAGAATGTATGTTACCTTATTGATAAGTTTTGTAATGTTACATCGATCTATGTATGTGCTTGGAGATCGAGTAGAATGATTTATTATTTATTTTCTCATTATGGCTGACCTAGTGTATATAGTGTGTCATGGATGTATAAGGAGTAGTTGTTTTAATATTTCTTGTGTTGGGAATTTTGATTTTGCTCACATTTGTAGTCTAGCCAACTTATGTGGGTGTGCATTAATTTTAATTGGTGATTTGAGCCAACAGTTGGAAGAATATTTCATGTTTTGTTGAAGCTGACTTAAGTGATTAAAATATTTGCTAGAAAATATATATATGAGATCAATAATTCATTTTGGTAAGAGAATGGTGTGGTAACAAGGTATGTGTGTGAAAAAGTGAGTAGTTGTATGAGCGTATATCAGAAGATCTGTTGAGTGAATTTTTTCCTGTGCAGCAGAAGTTTTTTGTGTAACAGAGTAAAACAGAGTAGAGTAGAAGTGTGAATTGGATAGAAGGTCTAGAATTTGTTTCATGAGGTTCATTGGAACTAAACCTAAGCATTTGTAGATACTATCTTCTCAGTTCATTTTTTTTGTAATCACAAACATTTTGTAAGTCAATGAGCCTTTCTTATTTTGAGTAGTGAGCTCTAGGCAATGTGCCTAAAAGCAAGTGCATTCCCTTTTGTTTATACTTTTAACAAGGTATAATATTGTGGACTAATCTCCACCATGGTTTTTCCCCTAATAGGGTTTCCACATAAAAAATATTGGTGTTATGGTGTCTTGATCATCTTGTTTATGTGTTTGCTTCCTTATTTATATTCATGTGCTAAAAATGATTTAAGAAGATCTGAATTGAAAGTAAAAATTGTTGAACACTGATTCTCCCCCCTCTCAGTATTCCCTGAGTCCAATAATTTCCAATCATCTCTTCTACAAAACCCTACTTCTATGTATCACTTTTGCTTAAAAACATGAAGTAAACCAACTAGGGCATCAACCAAATTTTCCCAAATCCTCATCCCTACTCCTACAAACACCAAAAACTCAAAATACAACCAATGTAACCCAATTCCACCAATTTTTGAGCATTTTTCATTAGTGGAAGGGGCCACAAATCATTTTTTTGCACTTAAACCCTCAAAAAAAGGGTTTTTTGAACTAGTTTTAGAAAAATGACTATAAAATCCTCAAATCTCAATGAAATCTTATGAGACAAAAAAAAATGAAGCTAACTCATCCCTTTGTGAATTTCAAGGAACAAGAAATCACCTACAAGCCATACCAAACATTGTAGCAACAATTTTTCTTCAAAACATAGGAAAACAAGACCTTTGTTATTTCAAAACTTCAAAATTACATCAATCAACCCAACACAACGATGGAATCATGAATTTTATGCATTTCCTAGCCTGTTCCAATAGTTACAAATTGATTTTTGGATTATGGGTTAACAAATAACCATTTGTGCACTTTTGACAACAATTTGAAGAGTTGCTTTGCAACAATTTTGCAACTTTTTTACAATTTGAACAAATAGACAAACTTGGCTGCCTAAGACCTTAACAAGAATCTTAAAAACTTGAGAGTGGTCCTAAAGGATCTTATTACATCCAAGGAACACAAAACTAAACACTTAAACCTAACACTTAACCTTCTTTAACATCATGAAAAATATGGTGCCCTGCACCACACCACTGCTATCAGACTCTCAAAATAAATCACAATACCCAGTTGTAATACAAAGAACTCATAAAATAGGGTTTCCTTCTAGGGCAATTAAATCCAAAAAAATATCAACTATCAGATATAAGACCTAATGATGAATGGTCTAGATTTACAATAATAAAATATACATAAAATGTGGCTTTCAGGGGCATTTCCCTTGAACCCTTGTCAAGGCACACTACCCCCAGACCCCCATAGAGGGGGTACCCCCCTTGCAACTCCCTATGTTGACATATCAATATTACCTTATGTATTTGCAAGGTTGAGACATATTTTCCCAACCAAAAAGGCATGAAAAGTCCTTTGAGAACAAGAATACCAACCTCAAAAGTTGAACTTGTGCAAGAATAAGAAAAAGAGAAGTGTTTATCATCAACCATGAAAATATTCGATGATGATTGGGGTTCATTGGATTTTACACCTAAATTCATGGGAGAATATAAAATTACAACAAAGAATCAAAGAAGGTCAAAGAAACAACGGTAGTGTCAACACAACAAGAAGAAGAATCATAACAAGCATCCAAGTTGACAACTTTTAACAAATAATAAGACACAAATTACACAAAAAATTATGATGAAATTGTTCATGAGAAACTACCATCCTTGAAAGAAATGGAAGATCTCTATGGAAGATGATATCAACTCTTAAAACAACTTGGTTATAATGGAAAAGGATGTTGTGAATGAACAAGGCATTTGTGTCCCTATAGAACCTAATATACAAGAATCAACAAGAGGTCTTGGATAATTTCCTTCTAAGATAAAAAAAAAGCATTGAAAAATCCTTCACTTAATATCAACACTATCACTCAAGATTCTCCCAAGAAAACCCTCACATTGGTGCGTCCCAACTTAATAGATACCAAAAGTGATGATACATCAATGGATTACATGATGATGCTTTAGCAAAAAAATTGGGAGTCTATGATAATTTACCAACTCATCACCACAAATGAAGATTCACTTGTACCCTAAGTACTAAAGGATACTTTGGAGAAGAAACTAAAATAAGTGATATTGAATAAGAGGATAATAAGCAAATTCTTGAAATTCCAGATCAAAGTGTATTAATTGTGGGAAATACAATCAACATACCAATGGAAACATCTAATGAAGAGAAGGTGATTCAAATAGGAAAGTGTATTGATGATGATGAACAAGAAGATCATACAACATTATTACTTGACTTTCTGATAGGGAGGTTGGATGAAACAATCACTGTTTCATGCTCTGGGTTTTGCTTGGAAGACCTCTAGGGTGTTTCACTCCACCACTTGAAACCTATAGGACCTCTTCCTTCTTAGGGTCCCCTAATTTCTCCTTGCCAACCCAGCTATCAACTTAGTTCCTCCTACCAAGTCAAGACTTGGTGCTCTCTTGAAACACTTGCCTTAGCCCTTAATCCACCCTAAAGGCTACAAATCCTTCAAATCTTGAATTTATCTTTGCAGGGGTGTGGAGGTGTTTCTAATGACTTCAATCCATCCTACTTTGGTTCTTGAGGGTCCACCTGATTCCATTTCCTAGTTGCTTCCACCAAACCCTCATTTAGGCCTAAAAAGGCTACTAGCCCTAGGAGCCCCAATTAGGCTCCTTCTCTAAGAAATCAGGTTTTTTTTCAAATATTTTACAAGAACACCCCAATCTTTTCTTGGGATTCCTAGTTCATATGGACACCCCTCAAATATTTTTGGGGTCTTGGGTCTTAGTTGTTCGTACAAAGGCTTAACCCATAATTTGGCAAAATTAGGCCTTTACAAACCCTTCCCTGACTTCACTGCAAACTGTTAGGTATTCCTCACACCAGATGGATTGATGGAGCTTCCTCCTCCATGCTATGTCTTGGAAAGGCACTTATCTACCCTCTCCACACTGTGACTTGTTAGGAAATGGACACCCCTGCAAATTCAAGTGCTCTACACTATGGTCTTCCCTAGCTAGACTCTTCCTAGCTCACCTAGGGCAAAACTTCCATAGTAGCTCCTATATTTTCAAAGGCCCTAAACCCTACCATATGTACATACATGGATTCTAGTCCCTGTTCCCAAAGGGTTGTACAATTTGTACGGTGGGAAAGTGAACTAACACTCCATTTTCACAAAACTGCCTAGTTCAGACCAGCAATAGTAAGAAAACCAAACTATCTACAAACAATGCTTGAAATTGAATAAAGAAACTAACTAATGCCACACAATTCTTGAAGAAAAAATACACTACACCCTACACAAATTACAGTGCCATGATCAATCCATTAAAACCTCACTTCAATGAAAAAATCAGAAAATTCACTCTCAACCACAATTGCTTTTCTTGAATTCACAAAACTTCAAAACACAACAAATTCTTCTAACCCCACTCCAATGCTGATGAATCCCATAAATAGGGTCTCCAATTCAGTTATCCTCTCCCTTGGGCTCTTCTTGGCTGCTTGTAGCTCCAATTGAGCAACATTTTCAAATATTTTGCAAGAATTCCTAAAAATCCAAGACCTCATTTTGAGCTAGAACCTAATGACTCCTATTCTATGGTCAACATGACCTTCATCTAATCAAAACCCAACAAAAAATTACATTAAGGCTTACATCCAAATGAACTAAATTTGATTGCTTAGTTGTCCTAGACAAGACTGTCCTAGACAGACCTTCTAAACAACCTATGGTAACCTATGGGTGCTCTTGCACCACTTTCCTAACAATATTCTTGGACTTATTCAAATATGTCAGGTATTGATGCTAAGATAGTAATGCACAACCATTTTCTTGAAAAATATGCTAAACCCATGAGAAAAAAGATACACAAGATGAATCCTAAGATAGTTTTGTTGGTGAAAGTTGAAAGTGAAAAACTTCTAGATGTTGGCTTTATTTGTCCCATTTATTATTCACCGTGGATATCTAATATTATAGCTATGGAAAAACTTGATAATCATATTAGAATGTTTACAAATTTTCATGATTTAATTAAATAATCCTTAAAAGATAACTTTCCCCTTTCTAATATTGAAATGATAGTGGATTCAACTATGGGCCATGGGTTATTGCAATTCATAGATGGTTTTTTAGATTCTAATCAAATTTTCATCAACCCTCAAGATCAATACAAGATAGTCTTTACCATGCCTTGGGGGACATTTTGTTGGGTTTTTATGCCTTTTAGATTAAATAATGTTGGAGCAACATATCAAAGAGCTATGACACTAATATTTCAGGATTCTATACACAAAATTTTGGAAGATTATGTGGATGATATTTTGGCTAAGTCTTTAACTTGTCAATATTATGTCAAAATCCTTCACAAGATATTTGAAATAATTTGTAAGTACAACATGAGGTTAAATCTAAAGAAGTGCATCTTTGGTGCGGATAGTGGAAAAATCTTGGGGTTTATAGTGTCATATAGAGGCATTGAGTTGAAGACAAAGAAGATTGATGATATCATAAACATGTCGCCTCCTAAAAAATATTTCTCAATTGCATAGTTTACAAGGAAATATTCAAGCAATCTATCATCTTTTGGAATCATTGGAAAATTGTGCTCTCCCCTTTACCTAGCTTGCCAAGAAAAAATTAGAACTTAAATGGAATGAGGATTATAAAGAAGCTTTTGAAAATTTGAAAGAGTATTTGGCTAAGCCTCCCATCTTGCAACCCACTATCTAAGGAAATCCATTCATTCTTTACATATCAACATCTACTCATGATTTGGTAGTGTTATTGGCTCAACAAGATGAAAGTGGAAAACAGCGTCATATTTATTACAATAGCTGAAACATTAATCAATTATGAAACTCAGTATATAGTAATAGAAAAATAATTTTTGGCTCTTTTTTTTGCTACCAATAAATTGAGACACTATCAATTAAATGTAGAGGTGCATGTTGTTACAAATTTTGATCCTTTGAAACACCATTTTGTTAAAACACATTTTTCAAGATGTTTAGCTAAATAGGTTATGTTGTTAATTGGGTTTGATCTTAAATTTATTCCTCAAAAATAAATAAAAGGAAAATAATTGACCAACCATTTATGTGACACTCCTTCACCATTAACATCACCTAATCATGACTGATTCCCAGATGAAAATATGCTGACAATTGAAAGGGAAACATGGGAATTGTATTTTTATGGTTCTAAATGTCAAACTGGCTCTGAAGCAAGGGTTATATGAATACCACCTTTAGGAAAGCCTAATCTCCTATCTTATCATTTAAACTTCCTATGTGAAAATAACACTATAGAATACAAGGTCGTAATTGTTGGAATACATGTCACCTTATCCTTAAGTGTTCAAAACATTCATATATTTGTTGATTCTTGATTGGTCATCAAACAAATAAATGGATCATATCAAGAAACATGATAATTTATCCCAATATAAAGACCTTACAATTACATTTCTAGAACACTTTAAATCATATACCATTGACAATATACTATGAAAGGATAATTGACATGTTGATGCAATGGCAAACAGTGCTTCCCTTTTTTCTCCTAAAGATCCTTCTATCAAATTCACATTTATAGTTCACACAATTGAAAAACCATCAATATATGAAAAGATGAAAGAAGCAATAGTGAAAAATATTAAAGTCTCTAGTGAATGGCACATGCTGATATTAAATTATTTAAAAGAAGTTACCTTTCTTGAACCAACCACTAAAAACACTATAGCTCATATTCAAAAACTTGCAACTAGATACATAATCTTAGTAGATGGCTTGTATAGGAAATTATTTGATGGTCTCTTGCTTAGATTCCTTTAACAATCGAAGATCCCTATAGCCCTTCAAGAAGCTCATGTTGGTACTTGTAGGGTGCATTTTGGGGGAATATTGTTAGTTCAAAAGTTAATCTACGTGGGATTTTATTGGCAACACATGGAACAAGATTGTTTTGATCATGTTAAGAGATGTCACAAATGTCAATAACATAACAATTGGATCCATGCTCCTTCTTCCAAACTTCATGCTCAATCTCCTATTTGGCCATTTTCAGTTTGGGGTTTGGATCTCATTAGAAAAATATCCCCACCTTCTTCTTTTGGACATACTTTTATAATTACCATGACAAATTATTTCACAAAATGGGTAGAGGCCATTCCTCTTCTTTCCACAAATATTGATGCAAATTTTCATTTCATATTGGAACACATTATTAATCACTTTAGTCTTCCTTCCACATCAGTTTCAGATAGTGTTACACCATTTAAGAACAATGATGTGAAGAAATACTTGGAAAAATTTCACATTCAACACCATTTTTCAATACCTTATTTCCCACAATATGATGTTCAAGTGAAATCTACTAATAAAACACTTGAAAAAATCTTGTAAAAAAAAGGTAAGAAAACATAACAAGGATTGGCACACTCAATTATCTTATGTGTTGTGGGACTATCACACAAGTATTTAAACATCCATAGGAAATACACCTTATAAAATTTTTTATGGAACCAATACAGTAATGCCTTTGTTGTTAGAAATTCCTTCATTGCAAATTTCTCTTAAAGGTATCATTGATGACACCACTTATAAAGAGAAATGATTAAAACAACTTGAAATGCTTGATGAATAATGCATCAACACTCTTGAGCATCTTCAAACTTATTCCAAAAGAATGCAATGAAGTTACAATGATAATGTCATTCCTCTTTCATTTAACAAAGGTGATTTGGTGTTATATGAAAATCAACATATTTTTATGTCACTTTAGGTGAAAAAGGAAAATTTAGTTCAAATTGGTTAGGACCCTATGTCATTGATGAAAGTTATGGGTCTAGAGTGTACACATTAACAAAAATAGATGGTACACCTCTCAAAGAACCTATCAATACTACACATTTGTGTAGATATTACACTTAACATATCCTTTTTAATAGTATGTATATTAAATCATGTTGTTATATTAAGTAGATAGCTGTCTATTTATCTCACATTGCTTCATTCTTGATAAACATTCTTGGCATGTCTTGAATTATGTTGAGTAATTGTTTATTATGTTGAATTTTTACTTTCCTTTTACATGTTTTTGATAATATAAGCTACATTTATAGGGTGTAATACCCTTAACACGAGGAGCCTAAAGGGCCAAAGTTGGATTAAAAAAAAAAAAACTATTACAACATAGTGTCTAATTATAGAAATAGTAGATAGAAAACAAAAACACAACCCACCCAACAACACACCACACCCCCCATCACCTAGCTAAACCCTCCCACTCCTCTATGAGAAGTTTGAGAACATCATCCCCAACCCACTTATTGTTGTATTCCTCTCCAAAAATATTATTTTCAACCTCCTCTTTCGGCACCTCTGATAGAGTGACAACAAAGTAATGGATTACTTTGGTTGTGAACCGGGTCAACCTTGTAAACTTCCTTTCTAGTTTAGTAACACAAGTAACTAGGTTGTTGAGGTCATCATCCTTGGCATCTTCCTCCTTGTTAGTCTCCTCCACCTGAGTCTAGTGATTGGAGGAATATTGTGTGCATTCCTCCTGAATCATCCTATTCAACTTAGGAAAGTGACTTGGTCCTTCCACAAACTCTTCAGTATCTTCAACCATTTCATGCTTGCTATCCTCTTTTCCTTCATCCTACTCTAAGCCACTAGAAATTTCATCAACCAAGACCTCTTTTTTATTCTTCACCATATTGTTAGATCTTTGGACACTTGTCTGTTTAGCCCCCATGTCAATACTAGCAGCCACTGTTAGCAGAGTCATCATCTTCATTGTCTGTGGGTGAATCCTCAACTTGGAAAGTGGTGTCCTTATTTCCCTTCTTTGATTCTAGCTTGGATTTGGCTAATAATTTACCATCTTTCTTTTTGGGTGTATTATTTAGCTCATAGAGCCCTACATAGCTTTGGATTGAGCTAGGCCTATGACAACTTTTTTTATTTTTGGCAGGGGATTTAGATTTGGAATCCTTAGGGGGTTGACTAGCCATAGGAGGGATCTTTTTTTTAGGGCCAACCAAAATAGCCAATGAGAATTTATCAGGGAACTAGTTAGAGGGCTTTGGTTCTTCTATTCTAATGACTAAGATGGGTTTCAGTGGGAAGAGAGCAAGGTGGAAGTGATATAAATAGAGAATGAGACCTTAATGCAAGAGCAAGGGGGTATTTTGTCAGGATTTTTAGCCAAACTCATGTGTTGCATTAAATATATCATTATATGCATTTAATTTTAACATTAGATCATAATAGAATTTATTTTAACACAATGCACTTAATTAGAATGTAGTATCTAATGTAAACATAATTGTTTAGGTTAGATCACATTGATATCTAATCTAAATAAGAACTCAAAGAAACAAACATAAATGATCATATATATAACAATTATGAAAAATTTTGTACATAGTCACCACAATAACAAAGTGTGGTGTAATACAACATAACACATCTAGTGTGGCCTATGGCTACTAGATTCAAGGCCTGGTGGTGGTGCTCATTGAGTGATAATGGATTCTGATCAGATCATGGAGCTCATCTGATTTTGTAGGCCCCGTACCTCACCTAAAGTCATCCCCTCACATGAGTGTTGTGATGTTCTCCTGATCAATTTGGTCCCTATCAACTTGTACTCTAACTAGATCAGCCTGAAATCTAGTGAGCTAAACTACAACCTATTGATTTTTGACCATATGAAAGCTTGTGACTCACTCTCGATTGTGACTCAGGTGGATCAAATATCCTCATATGTAGCTTGAAGCTTCACAAGTTCAAACTATCCTACTCCTCTCTAGCTATTATAAATGGATCAATGATCATTTTAGCCTCCTCTACGTTGTCCTCCATCTAGCTAAATGCTCAAAAAGGTCAACATGATGCCTCGCATTAGGTTATGGCATATTCTCTACTCATGTGGCCTAATGTGGGGGCATGTAGGGGGGCATCTTCATAATGATTCAGTGGAAGATGTCTCACCACTCACGTACACACTATATGATGATAATCATAAAGAATATTAGAACAAGATATGATAAGTAAATGTAATAACCAAAAACACAATAAACCTATAATAGCACATCATCACCTGGATCACCAGCCCTCCAATCTATATCTCAATGTGGAATAATAGGTCCCTCATGAGTAGGAAGTATGGAAGGTGTAGCACCACTACCCTTCCCATGCTCATGAAAGGTAATCCTAGTTGTAGCTACTGTCTGTTCCCAAGTGACTCGTAGGTGAGATGAGCATCTCTCCTTGAGGGAATTTGTGGCCTACTCTAGATCATCAAGAGCATCACTCATAGTCTGTGGATCCTCCCCATCATCCTTCCAATCCTCCTCTAGGTCCTTTTCTTTATCTTAATAATTTGTGTCTCCATCCACAACTTTATCCTTTCTCTCTTTTCCATGACTTGGTAATGGTCAAACATCACCTAGGAGGTTATGGACAGGGAAGACATGTGGAGCCTATTCTCTCATCCACTAGTGCTCCTAGGCTATTGTGGCACCTACATCATCCAAATCCAATGCTTGGGGTAAATCCTAGTCTTCGTCATCTGAATGACTAAAAAATACATCATCAATCATGGGATTCCATATGTCTCCTAGCCTAGAGTCACTCTTTGTTGCTCTTAGATATGTAGCTAAGGGGTACCTGAACGTGTCCAAACTACCACATAACTAAATAATAATAAAAGGGCATAACTATATAGTCATTTCATCCAAGTAACAATCTATTTTGTTGCATTCTAACAAGCTATCATGTGAGATCTGGCCACTGGGGTATGGTTTGAGAAGGTCTCCATACTATCTCCTCCCCCTTAAGATGATCAAATTGGGTCCTCCAGTATAATAGATTCTCGAACTTCTAAACTTGTCTCAATGTGTAGATGAATGCTCATGGATAGCCCATGGTTGCTACAGTAGGATAACCAATAGGCCTAGTACACATGATATGCTCAAAGTACCAAACTTGTAGTAGTGTATAATGTACCATGTTATGTAACTCCTAATATATAAATTGTCCAAGATCATAATAAAGATGACCCAACATATTGTGACCCAATGCATATACAGTCCGATGTCACTCCATTTCATGAATGGTATGAGCAAGGCCCCCCTCTAGGTGTCTGCCTCATCCATCTGGTACAACTGCTAAAGTAATTGTCACAGCCATAATCTACCATAAAAATGGTGAGTGAGTGTATAGAAGCCACTATAGCTTGACATGAGCTCCAATATCCTCTGGTGGAGTAGGGTGACCCAAACAGTACTAAATATTTCATCTCATCTACCTGTGTGTGTGATCCTCCTCTAAATGGAAAGTCTCACCCCAAATGGGTAATCTCAAAATATGATAAAAATCCTCTAGGGTCACCGTCACCTCTCTTATTAGAAGATGGAATGTGCATGTTTCTACATTCCACCTCTCAACCAAGGCCATCAACATAGCATCACTGTACCTCATGGGTGGCATGAGGTAGATCCAAAATAAGTCGGTCTCACACAAAGTCTCAACCTCCTCCTCAGTCAGTCAGGTGACCTACTCCCAGAGAAGGGTGAACAATCTGCCTCCTAAATGCTATCGAGTGTATGGTGGAACCTAAAAGAGGTGGAAAAAATCATCAGTAACATGCTTAAAAACATTAACCAACCAATTAAAATTAAAATAAAAAGTTACCCTAGGACGGTTGGACCAAATTGGACACCTGAGCCATTTTTGGACAGGGGGTTTAGGACACTTTGGCCATTCTAGGACACATTCACCAAAATGGGATAGGTGCGCCATTTTTGGATGGGGTTCTAAAGCCTTTAAAAAATGTATAAAAATGATACAAAATTAAAAAATAAATCACAAAGGAAGGTACAATGGACTCACCATGTTTTGAAGCTCACCATGTGTCACCTTGGCTTGCAGGACATCTAATCTTGGAGGCTAGTATGGTCGTCAGCTCAACACCTTCACTCCTCTACAACAAGGTAATCTCGAAATGGTAAATATCATAATGATGGTAAAAAACATAATTTTTCACTAACATATAGTAAATATTCTTAATAGTACATTTTATTCAAATCACCATAATGGGGGCTAGTGAACTCCATTTTTGATGTCGTTTGTTCCATTGGAGTTTTGGTTCCATCTTCGATCTTATCTATTTTTTATCGATATGTGGTGTTGTAACATGAATACCCTATTGTAAGCATTCACATCACAAAGTAAGAAAAAAATTCATGAGGCTAGATTGCTACCCTGATTCCACCTCCATAAAGCAAACAGAATCAAGGGGTCATATATCTACCCTCAAATTTTATTCTTTGTAGAAGTTTGACATGTTCTAAGATGATTTTGAATAGCTAATTAATCTATTTTGTACAATTTGGTCCCTAACATTGTGGTTTCTAGATGACTATATTGGGGGCTTCATTCTCCCTATTCACAAATGAATTACAATATCCATATGAGTATCCTTTTATCAAGTATATTTACTTTCAATACTTTAGCTTGCATATGCACATAGTGTCATATGGCTGCTAAAGTGGGGGATAAATGTACTATAGAAAATTGTACTCCCTTTTAGGTGATAGTACAATTTCACACTTAGTTTGGACCTATTTTAGTGACCTTAAATTTATGCACTTTTACCCTTCCTAAATAGGCCCCTTTATTATGCATCCCAAGGTCTATTTTTATCATTTTACAACATCAAAAACATGCACTGAATAAATGCATTTAATTAATCAATGACCTAAAAACAAATTGGTCCTGCACTTTTAATCCAAGACCCATTCACCCAGAGCGAATGGGTCCCCTTTAAGTCCCAAAACTAAACTTTAAATATGTTTTTGGTACTATTTTTAGAGCTCATATTCAAGTTTCAAATTTCACCTATCAAAATATAATATTTGATAAATTAGAGAAGAAGCCTAGAAAGCCTAGTCTTTTTATCATTTTCAAACTAGAGATGAAGATTGAGAAGAAAGAGATTCTAAAGAAAGAAAGCTAGCAAATTTGAAGTCTTCGAATAGCATTTTGTTTATATTTACAAGTCTTCAAACTCATTTTTTTAATAATTTATCAAGTATTTTTCATGATTGAAGGTTGATGCCAATAGTAGATAATGATGGATTCTAGGTTTCAAAGATGCATTTAGCCATTTCCCTTAACCTAATGACTTGTTTCCTAGTGTTCCAATCTTCAATCTTCATTCTACTAGTAACCTATAGCAAGGTATTATCATACTTTAAATTTATTAGGGTGTTTTGACTTCTCCCAAACTGAATCTTTGTCATTTATCATTTTCATATAGCAATCATGCTCTAATGCACTTGAGTAGGGTTTCCTTACATATTAGCTCATAACAAACTTATATGCACTTAATGTTAGGGATTTCACACACTATCATTTATCATATCTTTATCTTTTATCAAGGTTTAATTGCCAAAATTGGGGTTTGACCGAGGTAAACCCCCCTTACACACAAACAAACATTTTTTTTTGTAGATTTACTACAAAACCAAATTCAAAAGTGAATTTTTGTAGGTACAGGAGAAAAGTGTAGATGGAGGACTATAGTTTTAGTTTTTCAAGTTTTAGAAAAGGACACCAAGACCCATTCACCCTGGGGTGAATGAGACTCTGATTAGAGTTTAAAACACACTTTTTTATGACATATGTACAACATCCTTCCCTCATCAAATTTGTCTACAAGTTGTCATTTATGTTTATGTTGTCATAAAACTATACAGTTCAAGTGTTAGATCATATAATCCATTTAGTTAATTCATTTTAAATCATTTCAAAACATTTCCAATTAGTCATTTCTATCATAATAAAACATCAAATCCAAAAATAAGGTTGGCTCACCTCAAGGTTAAAAGTCAACTCTATCCCTTTGAGATCTCTTTTTCTAATAAAATTAGGGAAAAGGGGTTTTGGATCTTAAGTCATTTCACATTGATTGAACTCATTCATTATTCCCCTATCTCATTTTTCTACCATTTCATTTTGGTGGACACCCCTATTTCCCTTCATTTCAACAATAACCTGTGTTTTCAAGATCTTCATTTCAAGTTCCTATGATAGATCTATTTTGATTTCATCAATCAGACCCATACGACTTTCTATTATGATTAGATGACTAACATAAAATGAAATCAAAGCAACATTTACGTTTTCATATTTCATTAGGTACAAATTTGGATCCCTTACCTTTGATGAATTCTTGTTGGAAGAGGTTTCCAATTCTCATATACTATAAACTTGGTGCTTTTTTAATACCATACAATGCTTTCTTTAACCTAAATACAAGATTTATTTTCCATACTTTACAAAACCTTTAGGTTGAATAAGATTCCAAATATATTTATATTTTTTCTTTTAAATTACCATTCAAAAATGTTGACTTAACATCCATTTGTTGTATATCCTAATTATACTTATATTAGCAAGTGCAATCATAAGACTAATAGTGTTCATTTTAGCTATAAGGGAAAGTGTGTCCTTATAATATACTTCTTCTTTTTGTGAATAGACTTTTACAACCAATATAACTTTAAATTTATCAATATTACCATCACTATTAAACTTAGACGTGAATAACTGTTTTGATTATATATGAATTTTATTTGAAATTAATTCAGTTTATTTCCAAGTAAAATATATGTAATTTAGTTAGATGCATTGAGATAGTGTCATTGTAAGTAGTGAGTGAAACATAACCATCATTAACCATGATGAATGAAATATTTTTTCACTTTATCAAATTTTGTTTGAATCGTTACCATTTTAATAGATCCATTCATGATATATGATAGATGTGCAAGGAAAATAAAGGAGAAAGGAAAATAAGATGTACATATTGAAACAGAAAAAAAATTGGGGTTATATAAAAAAGGGGTTCACCAAAATGATAGTAAATAACCCTATTCTCCACTATTTCTTTCAAGAAATGGGATCCAAACAATGAAGTGACTAACAACCAAAAGGTGAGTCAAATTAAGGTATGAATTTGCAATTTTCTCTTTTTTTCTCTAGGATGGGGGTCTAGATTAAATAACACTTTGGGGAGAAATATTAAAACTATCAAACAAACTCCAAAATGCAAGCTATAAAGTGCAAATGAAAGACTATACTCAAAACTAATGGAACCAGCAATCAAAAGGAACATCCAAGAAAGGGAAAATGATATGTACCAGTCACCAAAACTACCTTTTTGAAGCTCACTAAGGACTCATTTTCCTCATGGTCAATGAGTCATGGCTAGGGCTCTGTAAAAATGCTTTTTGCGTTCTCTTATATTGTGCATGCACTCCCGAATTCCTGAGTTTCACAATCAGACAATCGAAAATAAATCCTCTAGAAGAGTTTCCATGAGATGAAAAATTTCCTTGAAACTTTGACAACTTTGCAACTTTCTTTAATTTTGCTCCTCAAATTATCTTCCACCTAAAACCTACAAACATACATCAAGAGGAGAAAAATGTTGTTTTCAGTGATGGGGGTTCTCTTCTATTGTGTCTACACTCCCAAATTATCAAGTTTCACAATCAAACAACTAAAAATAAATCCTCTAGAAGAGTTTCCATGAGATGACAACTTTCCTTGCAACTTTGACGACTTTACAACTTTCTTCAATTTTTATCTTCAAATGATCTTCCACCTAAAACCTGCAAACACACATCAAGAGGAGAAAAATTTTGTTTTTGGTGATGGGGGATTTTCCTTGGTCAAACCCCATTTGAGTATTTAAACTTTGAAATGAAATCAAATAGCATGAAGGAAATGATGAATAAAAAATGTAATGTCACAACTCACCAAACCCTTGATTAAACCTTGGAATGCAAATTTGTAACTAGCACATGAAGTGGCCTCGTTGGATGTGGATCTTGATCTTGAAACTTGATTTAAAATGATGCTTGAATGGATATTGACCTCTACATCACCATATTAGCTGAAATAACATGCATGATGCAAGAAGACTTTGACATGATAATGGTGTTGGAAAAAAAAGGAAAGACAACTAAGAGGGGGGGTGAATCAGTTATCACAAAAACTTAAAATTTTCTAAAATAAATTAACTCAATCTCAGATCTGATGAACAAGCAATCAATCATAAACAATTAACACATCAGAGAGACAAAGAAAACCAATATTTTTTACATGGAAATCCTGTTAGGGGAAAAACCATAGTGGATGTTAGTCGACAAGATTATACCCTATTAAAAGTATAATGAGAAATAATAAGGGGAATGCACATGCATTCAGGAATACTACCTAGAGCTCACTACTCAAATACAAAAGGGAATCACTACCCAACAATATAAAATAGGATTAAAATCCAAAGAGTACGAACTAAGAAAATAGGTTTTGCACAAGCTTGATTACAGTTCCAATTAAGCTCATAAAATCTTCTTCACACTTCACTTAGTATTTTTCACACTCTCCTTTGCTATCAAATGATATTTGAACATACACACATAGGATCACTCTCAACATACGAAGCACACACTTTTCCACACTTTCACACTTTACACCGATGAAACAATCGCACTTATATATCTATGACAAGAGATTTCATCACAACTTGGTCGGCCAAGAAAATAAAACATTGTTTCCAATGTCGGCCCAATTCTACAAATAATTTTTTAATGAAAATCCACCAAGGTCAGCCACAACATAGTGAAGACCCAAATTAACATCTCCAACACAAAAATACTTTAATTAATTTTACCACAAAGATCCACAACATGCTACCACCAACATGTCAGCCAAGAACATGAAAAAATGAACATGCGGAAGAAAATATCTTCAATCACGAGCTCTTCGAGTAATGTGGATGTACCAAAAAGATAGAGAATGATCTAGAGACATGAAAGAACACCAGGAAACAATAGAGAAACATTCCCAACAACTGAGATTTATAGAATCACACAATCTTCACTTAGAAACACTAACAGAGACAATAGGAGCACTGTCAGAGCATAATATAATCAAAACTTCACGTGGACCTTTGAAACTTCTAGTAGATGATGATCTATATACATTAAAAAAAAAACCCTTCAATCCAAAGCAACTAATCTTCAATGTAAATAACATGACGCCTTCATGACCTGCACAACTCCACTGAGAACCTAGAATACTTTCTTTTATAATTTTCTCAATATCCTCAACATATACAACAACTGACACACCAAATGCTAATAGTGTTGACCTTAATGACAACCACATATCATCAACACAACCACAATATACAACAATCTCCCCCTTTGGAATTGATGGAAACACATGATATTAAAAATACCATCAACCCAACACACTGACTCTTCTTCTTAACTATTATTCTCCCCACAAGGCTCTTCTCCTTACAAAGATTTTTCAAAATGTACTTCTCCCCCATTGACATCAATGGAAAATGTAACCATGACCTTTCCAAATACACGATCTTAACCACATATCTACAAAGGATATTCATATCTCAATCTAAATATCCCCTTTTCTGACTAAGTAACTTGCAATCCCAAAAAGAACTTCATATCTCCAATCATACTCATCTCAAATTCATCCTTCATCTCATCAACAAACTTCATACATAGATTGTCATTTCCTCTAAAAATGATTTTGTCAACAAAAACTTCTATAATTAACTCCTTACCATGATCTAATTTGAAGTATAAGTTTCTATTAGAAGTACCTTCAGTAAATATTTGTCCAATCTAGCATACTAGGCTCTAGGGGCTTGCTTAAGTCCATATAGAGCTTTCTTTAATTGACAGACCATATCTTCCTTGTCAGTTAGCTAAAATCCATATGGTTGTTCAATGTATACTTCTAGTTCAATATTCAAAAATTCTAACTTTACATCCATCTGATAGTATTTTTAGTCCTTGTATGCTACATAGGCAAGAAATAACCTTACAGCTTCAATTCTAGCAATAGGGGAAAAGGTTTCTTCAAAATCAATACCTTCCATTTGAGAATATCCTTTACATACTAGTCTTGCTTTATCTCAGACCACTTCACCTAGTTCATTCAACTTTTTCCTAAACACCCATTTAGTGCCAATCACATTTTTTTCTTTAGGCCTGGGAACCAATATCCATGTGTCATTCTTTTCAATTTGTGCCAACTCTTCCTTCATAGCTTCCAACTAGTGTTCATCTTGACAGGCTTCAATGATGTTTTTAGGTTTGGTCTTGGAAATCAGACAATATTCTTCTATAATCTTCCTTCTTGTTTGCACTCCTTTATTCTTGTCTCCTATGATTTGATTTTCAGAATGATTTAGCTTTACATACCTTGGAGTTTTGGGACATTATTGAACTTCTGATTCTTCTAATCTTTCTTCTACACTTACACTTGTCTATGTTTCCTGGCTGACTTGATTTACCAGAACAAATTGAGGTTGCTTTACTGGAACATATGGAATAATCTAAAGTATATTCTGTGTCTAAATATTCTTCCCTTTGCAAGTATTTTCTTCATCAGAATCATAACCACAATATCTAGATGATTTGACAGAGTCCTCATATACTCTAACATTTGCACTTTCAACCATCTTTCTCAATATTTTGTTATAGCATTGGTAGGCCTTTATTTTAGTGGAGTAACCTAGGAAAATTCCCTCATCTTGTAACCAAACCATAACTCAAAAGGGGTCTTATCAGAATTACCATTAACATTTACCTAGTTCAAGGTATACACAATAGTGCTTACTACTTCATTCTAGTACATTCGAGACACATTTCCTTCCATCATCACTATTCTGGCAGCATCCAAAATTGTTATAATATTTCTCTCTGTAACTCCATTCTATTGAGGGGTTTGGGGAGCAAATAACTATCTTTTAATTCCATCCTCTTAACAAAAAGAGTTGAAATCCCTAGAGGTGAACTCACCACCTCTGTCATATCTTAGGCACTTTATTTTTATACCTTTCTCATTTTCTTCCATAGCCTTAAAACTTTTGAACTTTACAAATGCTTCACATTTTTCTCTCAA
The DNA here is from genome assembly GCA_007258455.2 of Sequoia sempervirens. Classification (NCBI taxonomy): domain Eukaryota; kingdom Viridiplantae; phylum Streptophyta; class Pinopsida; order Cupressales; family Cupressaceae; genus Sequoia; species Sequoia sempervirens. Next base: position 177,809,516 of record VDFB02271358.1, read on the forward strand.
GAAAGAAACCCATATCATTCTAGAGTAATCATCAATAATCAACATAAAAGTACCTTTCTCCATGAATACTTCTGACTCTAGAGGGACCACAAAGGTTAGTATGTACAACTCTAGCAAATCATTTCAATGAAACTATTTGCTTCGGAAGGAGACTCTAGTTTGTTTACCCATTTGACACTCCTTGCAAATTCTATTCGCAAACTTCACTAACTTAGGTAGATTTGGCATCTTCCATTTTTGAACTGGAGGTCATAGCCCTTTTCTACCATCTGTCCAACACTCGACAAGTTGTACTTCAATCCTTCAACATAAATAACATCATCAGTGTTATCCTTACCACTAAGACAAATAGATCCTCTACCACAAATCACACCAGCATTGTTATCTCCAAATCTTACAACCCCATTGTCATACTTCTCTAGAATTACAAATTTTATTTTATCACCTGTCATACGATGTGAGCATCCACTATCAATGACCCACTCATCTTTTTCTTCAACTCAGGCTGCAAGAGCCTTTTCATCTTTAGTAGATTTTGTAGCCATAGGATTATCTTCAATGGTAGCAATGAAAAACCATTCATTTTCATTCCCATTATCTTTATCAAACTCATCATCAATCACTGCTTCTTCAACAAAGTAACACCTCTTTTGGAATCTATAATTTTTAGGCTTAGATCTAGGAACTCTTTTAGGAAACCTCGATGCAAAATGACCTATTTTACTACAAGAGAAACATTTAATAGGAAATGCATATTCATACTTACCTTTTCCTCTGCCTTCTTGTTTTGCAATCATTGCTTCCAATTCTTCTACTTCTCTTTCCTTATCTTCAAGCTATTTTAGTTCTTCATCATACTTGGATATCTTTCTAGAGCTCTCTCCCAGACTATATCTTTGCCTATTACTTTAGGATATAGTAGCCTTGAATGTAGATTTAGTCTTCAGTGAAGATTCACCAAATTCACTTATTTCAAAAGCAACAAGCTTGCCAGCCAGTGTGTCTCTTGTTATCTTTGTTACTAATCTGATCTCTTTAATAGCATGAGCTTTCACTTTGCAGGAGGGAGGAAAGGATCTAAGTATCTTAGCCACAATTTCATCCTCATCCATAGTACCACCAGAAAATCTTATACCCATCACTATCTCATCTACTCTCTACATAAAAGAAATGATATTTTCATCTTCACCCATCTTCAAATTGTCATACTTACCTTTCAAGATTTATGGTTTAGCCATCTTCACCTGAGCATCTCCTTCATACAAAGTTTCCAGCTTTGTCCAAATCTCATGAGCTGTCTGCAATCCTATCACATTAGCCATCTCTAAATCTGTCAAAGCACTCACCAAGGCTTCAATAACCCTATTATTATTTTTATCATCTTTGATCTCATCAACAGTGGAGGGACCATTCTAAGGAGTAACATATGGATCTTTTGTAATCTTCTAGAAGGATTCACCAATATATCTTAGATGACATTGCATCCTAAATTTCCACAGTGAGCAGTTGGTTCTATCAAATCTTAGACTGTCCTTCTTGAATGTTTCCATCTTGGATCACCTCAAGCTTTTAGACTTCTTCAAAGGAACCTGCTCTGATACCAATTGTTGGAAAAACAAGGACAGACAACTGAGAGGGTGGGTGAATCAATTGTCATAGAAACTTAAAATTTTATAACTTAACTTAACTCAATCTTAGATTTGATGAACAATAAATCAATCATAAACAATTAACACATTAGAGAGACAGAGAACACCAATATTTTTTACATGGAAACCCTGTTAGGGGAAAAACCACAGTGGATGTTAGTCTACAAGATTATACCCTGTTAAAAGTATAATGAGAAATAATAAGGGGAATGCACATGCATTCAAGCACACTTCCTAGAGCTCACTACTCAAATACAAAAGGGACTCACTACCCAACAATACAGAATAGGATTAAAATCTAGAGAGTACAAACTGAGAAAATAGCTTTTGCACAATCCTAATTATAGTTCCAATTAAGCTTAGAAAACCTTCTTCACACTTCACTCAATCTTCTTCACACTCTACTCTGCTATCGAATGATATTTGCACATAGCACTCTCATCATGTGAAGTACACACTTTTCCACACTTGCACACTTTACACCTATGAAACAATCACACTTATATATCCGCCACAAGAGATTTCATCACAACTTGGTCAGCTAGAAGATAAAACATTATTTGCAATGTTGGCCCAATTTTACAAATAAATTTTGAATGTGAATCCACCAAGGTTAGCCACAACATATTGAAGACCCAAATTAACATCTCCAACACAAAAATACTTTAATTAATTTCACCAAAAAAATCCACAACAAACTACCACCAACATATGATATTGCTATCAGGATTCAACCGTGTAGTTTCGAGTCAAACTCATTGACCCATGTTTCATGAGTAGTGGTTCAACAAGAACCCATCTCTCATGATATTGAATGGTCCACTTAGCACTCATTGCATCTAGGTGATGCTCACAGAGGTGAAGCACTGGTCCGTCCCGGGAGGTCACCCATCCCAGTACTGCTCCAGCTCAAGCGCGCTTAACCAGGGAGTTTTCTCCAAGGTTAAGCCCGCTTGAGTTGTTACCCCATTTGCAAAACCTTCAGCAAGTGTTGTGCCTTATGAACCATTCATAATAGAGCCCCTTTAGCTCATCAATTGATAAACATGAAAAATTGTCAGCGAGGAACATGAAAAATTGAACATGCGCAAGAAAAGATCTTCAACCACGACCTCTTAGAATAATGTGGATGTACCACAAAGATAGAGAATGATCAATAGGTATTAGAGAACACCAAGAAACAACAAATAAACATTTGCAACAATTGAGATTAACAAAATCACACAATCTTCACTTAGAAACACTAATAGAGACAACAAGAGCACTGTCAGATCATAATATAACCAAAACTTCACCTGGACCTCTGAAACTTCCGGTAGATGATCTAGATACATTCAAAAATAAACCTTTTAATCCACACTATCTAATATTCAACATAAATAATAGGATTCCTTCATGACCTGCACAGTTCCACTAGGAACCTAGAATACTTTCTTTTATAATTTTCTCAATATCCTCAACATATATAGCAACTGACACACAAAATGATAATAGTGTTGACATCAATGCCAACCACATATCAGCAACACAACCACAATATCCAACAAATGGATCTTGATTTCTACAATAATTCTTCAATAATCTACTCTTTGAATGCCTTGAAATGCTCTTAAACTTGCTCTTGTGAAATCTTAGGATGCTTGAATCAAACTTGCTAGGTGAAACATAGTGAAATGACCTCTTATTTATACATATTGTGCCATCAATTTTTGCATGTGCAATAAATGTAAATTAAAAATAAATCAAATACACCAATGAAACTTTAAATCAAAGCATAAAATAAAGGAAAGAAATGCAAACTTCGTTTATGCTTCAAAGACATTCCATTGTCCTCTATCTCCAGTGTTTTGTCGATTCTAGCTTGCTCTCAGATTTGTATGCTAGGCTCAACAAACAGTCTCCCTAAAGAACGAGATTTGAAGGATGATGATTATATTCTATGCTATGATATGATTAACATGCATGATTGCTAGAATGTAAGAATGCAAAATGCTATAAGTACTAAAGTTGATAATGACAATGCTAGAATGCTAGAATGCTAGAATGTAACTAAGATCCAATGTGTATACATCTGTAAGTAACCAATGCTTGGATTTACAGGGGTATTCATAGATTTTTTGAAATATTCTGATTGGCTGATGTGATCAATGACTATGAAAATTCTTGGCAGATCAAACAGTCAAAGATGGATAAGACTGGAGAGAAAAATAGAAGAAAACTAGAAAGCAAGATTTGTTTCCTTTTTTGTAGAAGAGATAAGATGAGATGATAAAGATGAATTGTAAAAATCATGTTTTTGTAAAATTTTGGAAAGATTTTGAAGATAAATAATGAATTATAAATTCAATTATTTATTTATGGGTGACATGGAGATTTTTCTTAATTATTTAATTAAGATTTGAAGAAAATGGAAGATTTTATAATTAAATAAAATATTTAATTATGATTTGAAAAGATATGAAGGATATTAATTAAATAAAGATATTTAATTAAATTTTAGGAAATGACATGTAAAAGAAATTAATTAAATAAAATATTAATTAATTAGAAGAAATTTTTGAATAGGAGAAAAGAAATATTTAAATTTAATTAAATCAAAAGACTTAATTAAATTCAAAAGGTGATAATTAATTAAGATAAATAAAGGGTATTTATTTAATCATGGTAGAAGAATAAAGTGAATGAACAATATAATTAAATTAATTAAATTTAATCATATGTAGAGGATTTTTAGAGAGATTAATTAAATAATAAATATTTAATTAAGTGCCAGGATTAATTATATATGACCAATTTTATTCATATACACATATGTTAACATGAATTCCAAAAATTCAAATAACACAAGCCAACATGTGAATACACATTTGAAATCATTGAAATACGATAGAAAAATATTTTAAATTTAGGTCCTAGGCCTAAATGAGGACCCATTTTCCCTTGGGTGAATGGGTCCTAGGTCACTTACCTAGGACACACATTCTCCAATGTTAAGTGCTATGTTTAGGAATTAATGAATGTTCAGAAATTGCAATTAATTAGGCTTGGATTTGAATTAAAGGGGCCAATTAAGGAAAATTAAGCTCAATTAATTAATGAGGCCCTAGATAAGTGTGAAACTATAAAGGTACACCTTATGACACCAAAAATAAGGTACAATTAAGTCTAATTTAATAAATAGGGCCCTAAACTTAATGTGAATATGCAAAATACATATTACATCACTAAATTAAGGCATAATTAAGTCCATTTTAATTAATTCCAAATTAAGTGTTTGAAAGGGATACTTTTAAGTCTATATAGCTTCTGGATTTGATTGTGTGCAACAATTTTTAGCTTCTGGATTTGATTGTTGCACACAATCAAATCCAGAAGCTATATAGACTTATGATATGGATTGTGGAAACCTATTATCATTAAGGGATACTTTTTCCTACACTACATTTAGCCCCCACTTTAGTGCAAGTATGACCCCATGTCAAACTCACACTAAAGTAGACATTCAAGACACATGTATGCAATAATGACAAAGATACTCAATCATACAACATCAAAGACTAGAAAGATCAAGCCTCGACTATTTGACATGGTACAAAACATATCTAATATTTTCATCGCATGCTCACTTCGGGGTAGTGGAATCTTAGGCTGTCCACTAGGTGAGCTCCCAATGGGTTGGAAAACCATATCAAAGTTGTCCCTCTAACAACTTCAATAAGGTGAAACAATACAAGGTCTCATGATTCATAAGACTTAACAAGTTGTGTTATGCTAATAACCTATGAACAAGGCAAGGCTCCACTAGTAAGCAAGGTGTTTTATGCTTGGTAGCCTTGAAAAGGGTTTCAAACTCCATAAGGCTTAACAAGTTATGTTATGCTAAGTACCTATGAACAGGGCAAGGCTCCACTAGCAAGCAAGGTGTGTTATGTTTGGTGGCCTTGAAGATGGTTTTGGTCTCCACAAGGTTAAAAAGTTGTATTATGCTCAACACTTTTGAGCAATTATGTAAGTAAAAGGTTTTGTTCAAAAAGATTTTGCTTAGTTCATGTAAGGTATCTTCTTAGGGATCATCATGCCTAATGTCTCCAAGAGAGAACAAGTCAAGAGTAAAATATTCACTTTCTTAGGGAATGTAGTGTGTCGCATCACCACTAAGAGGAAATTCAGATGCTAAGAAATATCACACTCTTGGAGGACATAAAACCTAATGACACCACCAAGAAAAGGATGCATCATAGGAAGAAATGAAATCACACCATGAAGCATGCAAATTTTCAAAAGATATTGTCAATGTGTGCCCCCACCTTAAAGAAATTGCTACACCATTGTTTTGAGCAATTACTTTAAAGTAGCCAATGTTTTCTCTGAAGACATGAGAGCTTTCCTCATAAAACCCTATGCCAAGTCATATGTCTCTGAAATAAAGCTACACAATGAACAAGGAGGGAATGGTTGCCCCCAAAAATACATAAGGGATCTATGGATTTGGGGTCAATATATCTTTCCTATAATGTTGTTATAGAGCTCGAAAACATCATCATTCCTCAAATACTCATAGAACAAGAAGAATGACACAAAGTGAGTGAAAACAAAGAAAATGATTTTGGGTCAACATGGAAGAGACCTAAATTTCTAGATGCCTTGCATCATCCCAAAAGGAAAACACAAAACAAGCGAAAAGATAAATGTATACGACATATGGAAGAATGTAGGTGGGTAAACCCACAAAATTGGTTTACAATTCCAGTGAGGAAGGAAAATTGCAAAAAATGCCCCCATGGAGAAAATTTTGGTTTTTGGGGGTTCACACGAACTGGGGTGTTCGAATGGACCCAAAAGGAGTTCAAATGGATCCCAGTTCAAGTGAACCATATTAAATGAAGGGACCCATTTTTTTGCATTTTTTAATGACAAAGACAATGGAAAAGAAGGGGTTCGATCGAACCTAGGTTCAATTGGGTTCGAGCGAACCTCCAAGGGGGGTTTGATCGGGTTCAAGTGAACCTCCAAGGGGGGTTTGATCAAACCTAGGTTCATTTGAAACCCCCTTTTCCCCCTCTAGATATCGTAGTTACAAATTTAAATTAAAAAAAAAAAAAATTTATCCTTCACAAAAAAAGTTATGTTGTATATGGTGAGCATCACTCCTTAAAAATGGTGTTTACTGAAAAAAACTAGTTTTAGAAGGAGGTGGAAAAAAAAGTGCAATCTGATTCCAAATTTTTTGAAAAAAATATATTTAGAATCTATAAGCAAAATGTTGCAAATACTAGTTTGCATCATCTTCAAATTCCTCACGGTTTAGCTACTATAGGTGCCTAAAAGTGAATATTTAGTTAGAAAATATTAGTTCAGTGTTGAGTTTGGCCAAAAATTGTAAACTAGTATTATGAGATCACCTAGGTACAAATAGGGGAATACACATAAAGAGAGAGAGAGATACATCAAATAGAACAATATAGGGGATCACATTACGCACATGCAACCACACAAAGAACATGAAAAAGGAAACAATGCAAAAGACTAGTAAGGCACATGCGATTCAATCTATAGTAGGTAGTCCACATCCCAATCCTGTTCAGTATATGTAGAAGGTGGGTAACTAGCCAAAGGGACAATGTCAAGTGCTGAACTAGAACAAGCACCAAGCTCAACACTCTTTTTAGAAGAATTATCATCTAAGCTCGTGGAAGAGGAAAATAGGAGGTTGAATGATTATGTCCATGGAAGGTTTTTTTTAATGTTGCAACGAGGGTATAGAATCATCATGCACTGGTTCAAGCAAGTTTGGATTTTTATTTTCTATGTTTCTTTTCATCTTTAGTTTGTCACATACAAGAAATAGCACAACATCTAGGCCTATGCTCTCTAGAATTTTGATCTTTTTTCATTTTATTTTCAATTTGTGATTGTCTAGGAGTGGGCTTGTCAAGCATAGGTTTCCTTTCTTCACTTAGAGGAATGGAAGGAAAATTATACCTTTTCCTAGATTTGGGAATAATTAATGATAAATTGGACTTGATATCGCCTTGATCTAGAGTTGTGATGAGTTTTACACATCCACATTAGGTTTTGGGCCCTTCTAAGCTAAATTAACTTAACTCTACCGGTATGTACAGGATCATGATGGGCCCAAAAGTGGTGATATGGTGGGTATGTGTAGGTTATGTGGCTAACAACCTTTTTTTAATCCAAAATCAATGAAACGAAAAGGGTTTTTAAAGGAGATTCTCAACTTTCCACCAATATAAATTATGCTTTACTTTGAATTTAATAAATAATTATTATTCATTTTCTATTTGAATTACTACTAAAGTCCTAATTGATAGGATGATTGAAAAACATCTATATCTTTCAAACGGTATCACATTTTTTGAATCTAAAACATGTGTCACATTCTATGCTTCACATACTATAGGATTAAAAAAAAAATTGAATTTTTTGAAGTTTTGACCAAGTTAAGGTGGTCAGACATACATTTTTTTATATTTTTTAAAAGTTTTAATAAAAAAATCATAATTAATTATTTACTTAGAAAAAATTACAAAAAAATATGCATCACATCAAGACATGAGTCCTCTACTTATATCTAAAATCTTATAAAAAAATATTTTCATTTTATTGTGGTTAGGGTGGTCAGACAGACACCTACTTCTTATTTTTTCCTTGAAATTTAAGTACTACAGCATTGAAATTTCAAATTTTCACCAAATAGATTTTTTTAAAAATAAACCTAGTAGTTTAGAAACTACATTCAATTTGCTACAGATTTTATTCTTACATATTTTTGAAATAATATAGATAACTTATTCAACTTTTTACGTCAAGTTGCCTAACTCTAATTTTTCTAAATTTTTCGCCACTTAAGGACCTGTGTTTTCCATGATGATCATGCACATACCCATACCTTAGTTTAATGTTGTAAAGTGTATTTATTTACACCTTCACATTAAATTTAGGAGGCTTGTAAACTAAAGTGGACCTAATCTAGTGTTGTAATATGTTTTACACATTCACATGGGATTTAGGGCCCTTCTAAGCTAAATAAACCCAATTTTTCCTTAATATAGTGTTGTAAAGTATATTTATTTACACTTTCACTTTGTATTTTAGGCTCTATTGCATTTATGACCTTTACATCATTATTAATAGGCCCCTATAACCCTATATTGTGCATCCCAAGTCATATTTTAATCAAAAACCTGATAAGATCGACAAATAAGCTTAATTTACACACTCCCCAACACTTTAGCAATCAAAATAGGCCCTATGGGACCCATTCACCATTTTGTGAAAATGATTCTGATCCAAGTGGGACCCATTCACCCAACTTGGTGAATGAGTCCCATTTGGCCTGTTTTCAAAGTTTGAGCAAGAAAAATTGGGTTTAAAGTTCAAATGTTTTGTATCTTAGCATATGGTATCTAATACATAGGATATTAGATGGATTGCCTATATAAATGAGGTCTCAAATAATTATTTCATTATGCATTCATGTTATCAAGTCAAGTACTCAAGAGTTTAACATTCCAAGACTTCACAAGATAATTTTTAAGGCATTCAAGGGCATATTCTTCATCAATTATTGTAGAAATTCAAGATCCATCATCATTTCAAGGATATCAAGCATCAAGCATGTTACTGAGCTAGTGTTGTGATGTAGCATTGAAGATCCAAGATCAAGCATTGTTCTACTCCTATGGTCAAGATCAAGATCTACATCCTTTATGGCGATTTCATGTTGAGTTGCAGATTTACAAGACATCATTCAAGGTATCATTTTTCATGTTTCATGTCCTATGTTTCATGTTCATCTTTCATTATCTCATCATTTGGTTTAATTACCTAAAAGGGGTTTGACCAAAGCAAACCCCTATTCACTAACAATCAACAAGTTTTCTTCTCTTTGCATGTGTGATTGCAGATCTAGGTATCTTGGAGTTTGAAGAATCATTGAAGATTAGGTTACAAGCTTGGAGAGAGTTTTTGGAATTGTCTCCCCATTTTCAATGTTGTAATCCTCACCAAAAATTCACCTACAGGTCTGAAATTAGTAGTTTCAGATATGAAAACAAAGAGGAACAGATTCAACAGAAAGAGAAGTGTAGATCTAAACTTTGAATTCCCAAAAATGTGAAACAAGAATGATTTTCCAAGAGTGGTGAATGATTCCCACTATAGGTTTTTTTAAAATATTTTTGTAGATTGAGATACCCTTTTTCCTGAAACCTATTCCTATGCGAAAATCTAGAACTGGGACTAATTCAACCAGAATGGTGAATGAGTCCCACTACATCAAAAACTTAGAGTTTCTAGCATTTTAGGCCTCCATTTAAGCTCTCTTAGGTTTCTAGGTGCTCCTCTATACTTTTCCAGTTTGTTGTTCTGATTTATTTGCATTTATAGTTCATTTAGTGAAGTTCCTTACATCATTGAGTTCAATCATTGGATCTTGCATTTCATACATTTTTCTAAACCCTAGCTTAGTGGTGAGCCCCTCATCAGTTTATAATCATCCCCTAGGATAGCCCTATTTCAAGATCTCTTTCCATTTTGCATTAAGATCTGTAGGGTTATCCTTGAATGGAATAGCTTTGAAAGTGGGTGTGCTCTATGTTTTAAACCATACAATAGCACTTCTTCAACCATTTTTCAGAGGTTCCATTTTGGTGAACCTACATCTAGAACACTTTCAAATCTGATTTAGATTCCATCATCATCCTAGATCTAGCTTGCATTGACTTTTCATTAGGGTTTGCATTAGTTAATTAACATTCTAGGGTTTCAAATTTTGCATTAGTGAAAGCTCATATAGCTTGCATTTTTGCATCTCATTTCATTAAAAACCAAACAAAATCTGCATTTTCTTTTAGTCTTTAGATCATACAACATAAAAAGCATAAGAATCAATTGAAAATCTCTAAAAAAAAAATTAAAAATCCCTACTGGGACTCATTCGCCACCTTGGGTGAATCAGTCCCAATGCACATCTAAAATTGTCTTTTACAGCATTGAAAATCCTATTTTTACACTTTTGTTTGCTGCCATTAACTATTTGTTTCAGTTGGTTGAGTTTCTATTACATGCATTTCACTAAATCTAGCTTAAAGTGCTTCATTTCATGCATTTCTCAATTTCAAATTTGTATTTACAACATTTCATCTTTCAAGTTGTTGCATAGTGTAACTAGCAAATTACCTTATTTCAAATCTGAAAATTGCATTTAAACACTTCACTTTAGGTCATTGCATTGCACTTTCTTTAACTTTCCATAATAGCATGTTTTATTTCAAGAGATGTGGCTCTGATATGGTAAAAAATGGATTTCATAAGTACAACATTCCCTCTTATGAGTTTAATTTAGAGTACAACAATGAGGTCATTAAGAAACATGTTAGTCATCCTTCTACTATCTTTCATAGTTATGGAAACATCTTAGAGCAAGAGGATCAAACCATTTATACAATCCTTAATATTACATTACTTATCTCAAACCCTATTATCTCTCACATTGGTGAGGATGATATGATACAAGAAGATACAAGCATAGAAAATCATGAAATTCATAATTGTTCTTCTCTCGATACCTCTCCTACTAGTGGCGAAGGTATCTTGGTGAAAGAAGATACAATCAATGAGAATCATGAGATTCTTGATTGCCTCTCTCCTCCCTCTTAGGAAGATATTATGACACAAGAAGATGAGATCATAGACACATTTCTAATCATCACCTTACCTAGTCTCCATTCATCCCTTATTTGTGAGAATTTTTTAGCGAAAGAGGATGATATCATAGATAGCCATGACAATCAAAATTTCCCTTCTCCTAATATCCCTCCTCGTTGCAAAGAGGATAGGTTGGTGTGAGAAGATGCACCTATTGGGAGTCATGGGAATATTTTTCCTCCCCTCTCTAATTCTCCTACCATTTGGAAAGATCTATTTGGTAAGCATGAAAATAATAGTTGTCCTTCTCTTGATGCCTCCCCTACTTGTGATGAAGCTACTTTACAAATTCTAACCATGGAATGTGATGAGCATCTTACAACCTCTCCTACTAGGGTAGATAGTATGGCAAAAGAGAATGATACCTTAGAGAAAAGGGACAATCAAATAGAGCCTTCTCCTAACATCCCCACTATTGATAAGAAAGAAAATCCGACAATTGTTCATTCCCCCACTTGCAATAAAGTTACTTTAGAAGAACCAACCTTTGAATGTTATGAACATCTAGCTTGTAGTTCTCTTAAAAACTCTCCTCCAAGGGAAGATATCATGTTACAAGAAAATGATAACATCAAAAATAATGATATAGTTCCCTTAGATGAAGATGATGAAGTAACATTAGACTCTCTTTCACCAAGGGATTTTAATATTATTCAACCTCAACTCATCCTTTACCCACCATCATAGAAACCTCAAACTCAAAACAAACCCAAAATTATCCTCTACCACCTAAGAATAATGTGACACAACAACCAAGCCATAATACCATTGCTCATACATATAACACTAAAAACAATCTGCAATCAAGAAAAAAAACTTCAACATCCATCCCATTTCCTAATCCTATATTACCAGGTCCTCTTCACTTGCCTCCACAAAATGGAAAGGAGTATGATCTTGTTGAATAGCTAAAGAATACTCCCACTAAGATATCCTTATGGGGCCTTATTCAGGTCTCTCTTCATTACCACAACATGATTCAAAGTTCTTTACAACTTGTTCCCTCTAATGCACAACCAAATGACATAGCAGTCATGGTTCAAGGAATAAATGTTGACATTATTTTCCACCAAAGTGAACTCCCCCATTTGGAAGTACAAACAAAAAATGATGCTTTCATGATATTAGTTAAATATAATAAAACAAGAATAAAAAAACCCTTATTGACAATGGTTCAACCCTTAATGTGTGTAGCGTAAACCTTTTGGATAGGATTCGTGTCGATAAATCAAAAATTCAGCTAGATTCCTTGTCTATCTATGTATTTGACAATGTAGGAAAAAAATGCTTGGTGTAATCACTTTACCTATTAAAGTTGGGAAGGGCACATTAGAAACATTGTTCCATGTTATGCCACATGATATTTCATATAATATCCTTTTAGGAATACCATGGATTCAAGCAATGAATTGGTTTCCTTCTACTCTTCATCGTAAAATGAAGTATATTTACAACAACAAAGTGTACACACTTGAAGCAGACCCTGACCCAAACTGTTGTTTAAACATTGAGAAATGAAAGAAAAATCCTTTGGAAACATTAACACTAACCACACAAGTGGAACCTGTGCAATAGAAATACATAGACAAACATATTGAGGAAGTCATGAAGCTATTAGAAGATGATTGTGGTTCCCTAGATTTTGAACCAACATTGATGGGAGAATACAAGATCATAAAAGAGAGTCTGGAAAGGGAAAAGAAAAAGTGGTAATATCAACACAAAATTCAAAAGAACCTTCGAAGGAATCCACCTCAACCACTTTAGAAGAAAAGAAAAGATACACAAGAATCTTTAATGAAAAGGACTATGAACAGCCTCTGAATCCAAAAGAGATTAAGAATATTTACAGAAGAGGATATGAGCTTATGAAACAACTTGGATATAGTGGAAAAGGATGTGGTGTTAGAGAACAAGGTATTCGTGTCCCTATAGATCCTAACATGCAAGAAACAACTCGTGGTCTTGATTATTGTCCCTTGAAAGAAATAAAAAATCCTTCGCCCAATATCAACACTCTTACAAAAGATTCCTCTAAGCCAACTTTAACAATAGAGCATCCTGAATTGATAGAAACTAGTGGTCTTGATTGTTATCATTTGTAAGAAACAAAGAAATCCATGCTTACATTAATAAGATCACACAAAACACTTATGATTTGAATTTGATAGATTTTACACCCTCCTATAAAGGAGAGAACAAAATCTCTCAATCCAAAGAGTCTTGTGTAGGTATGACACCTTGTACTAAGCAAGAGATATATTTGTCACAAAATAAAGGAACATCTTCTACTTTTGATCAAGAGAGTATCCTAATGAGACTCCTCCAAGATTGTATGATATCCCTCTCTAAGAACATGAAAGAAAATTTACTACAAACATTCATTTTGCACATATCACAAATTTCATGGTCATTCTACTAATGAATGTAAGGCTTTAAGTAACAAAATTCAACATATTAAGGATTGTGGTGCTCTTCTTTATGTTGAAGTACCTAGTTCCTCTAAATGACACTTATTTTCATCGTATATGGCTCATCCTTATCCTACACTAAGTGGGGGCAAGGGGTTAAATAGCCTTTTCCTCATATGCCACCTGTCATTGTCTCTTTTAGCTTGTTGATCACATTTCATGTATATATAAGAGCAAGCTTGGGATGTGGATGACATGCCTTAAGTTGATTCACATGTGACATACTTATTCATGATGTAGTTTGATTCAGAAACATATGAATTGGCATAGGGCTTTCTAAATAAGCTCTCATGTCTTTTTCTAATTTAAAGCAATTGTTCATAGTAATGGTGTTAGCAGCTACTTTAAAGTGGGGGCATACATCGACACTCATGTTTCATTGTGAAATTTTATTTCTTCTTGTGATGCATCCTTTTCTTGGTGGTATCATTGGGTTTAATTTCCTCTAAGAGCATGATATTTCTTTGACTTGTCCTCTCTTGGATACTTTAGACATGATGTTCCCTAAGAAGATACCTTGCATGAACTAAAAAAAATCCCTTTGAACAAACCTTACACTATTTTTCATTTACAATGTCTATGAGTTCCAAGAATACAAAGTTTTTCTTGCCTCATGGAAGCTCAAAGTTCATTCTTACGTGGCACCTTATTAAAGTTATCAACACGTATAACTTTGGTATGGTTTTGACGGGAAGCCAAACGAGGGCATGACATTCCCTTAGCCACTTGTGTGTGTGTGTGAGCACATACAAGCCATGAGTGTATGTTTCTCACCCTCTTGGATTTCTCACCCAGTAAACAACCTGAAGTTCCGTTGCCTCAGAGTGAGTATGCATTTTTTAGAAAAACAACCTAGATTTGACCCACATCATGATGGAAAAATGGTCGAAGCATGATTGGATCCCTCTTGAATGTATACATTAGTTTGAGTTTGAAGCAAGTTCATCCTCTCACTAATGTTGGGGCTAAATGTGACAACAAAAAAATTATACCTTTTCCTTGCTTGATTTGGGAATAATTAATGATAAATTGGACTTGATATCACCTTGATCTAGTGTTGTGATGATTTTTACACATCCACATTAGCTTTTGCACCCTTCTAAGCTAAATGAACTTACACCTTCATATTAAATTTAAGAAGCTTGTAATCTAAAGTGGACCTAATCTAGTGTTGTATTGTGTTATATATATTCACATGGGATTTAGGGCCCTTCTAAGCTAAATAGACCCAATTTTCCCTTAATTTAGTGTTTTAAAGTGTATTTATTTACACTTTCACATTGAATTTTGGGCCCTATTGCATTTATGACTTTTACGTCATCATTAATAGGCCCCTATGACCCTATATTGTGCATCCCAAGGCATATTTCAATAAAAACCCCATCAAGATCAACAAATAAGCTTAATTTACACACTCCCCAACACTTTAGTAGTCAAAATAGGCCCATGGGACCCATTCACCACTTTGGGTGAATGAGTCCCATCCAAGTGGGACTCATTCACCTAGCTTGGTGAATGAGTCCCATTTGGCCTATTTTCAAAGTTTGAGCCAGAAAATTTGGGTTTTAAGTTCAATTTTTTTCTATTTCAACCTTTGGGATCTAATACATGGGATATTAGATGGATTTCCTATATAAATGAGGTCTCAAATCATTATTTCATTATGCATTCATGTTATCAAGTCAAGTACTCAAGATTTTAGCATTCCAAGACTTTGCAAGATCATCTAGAGAGCATTCAAGATCATTTTTGAAGGCATTCAAGGGTAGAGTCTTCATCAATTGTTCCAAAAATTCAAGATCCATCATAATGTCAAGGATATCAAGCATCAAGCATGTTATTGAGCTAGTGTTGTGATGTAGCATTGAAGATCCAAGATCAAGCATTGTTCTACTCCTATGGTCAAGATCAAGATCTACATCTTTCATGCCCATTCCATGTTGAGTTACAGATTTAATAGACATCATTCAAGGTATCATTGTTCATGTTTCATGTCCTATGTTTCATGTTTCATGTTCATCTTTCATTATCTCATCATTTGGTTTAATTACCTAAAATGGGTTTTCCTAAGGCAAACCCCTATTCACTAACAATCAACAAGTTTTCTTCTCTTTGCATGTTTTATTGTAGATCTAGGTGTCTTGGAGTTTGAAGAATCATTGAAGATTAGGTTACAAGATTGGAGAGAGTTTTTGGACTTGTCTCCCCATTTGCAAGGTTGTAATCTTCACCAAAAAGTCACCTACAAGTCCGAAATCAATAGTTTTAGATCTAGAAATAAAGAGGAACAGATTGAATAGATAGAGAAGTGCAAATCTAAACTTTGAATTCCTGAAAAAGTGGAATGGGACTAATTCACCAAGAGTGGCGAATGAGTCCCATTGTAGGTTTTTTCCAAATATTTTTACATATTCAGATACCCTTTTTCCTAAAACATATTCCTATGCAGAAATCCAGAACTGGGATTGATTCACCTAGAATGGTGAATAAGTCCCACTAGGTCAAAAAGCTAGAATTTCAAGCATTTTAGGCCTCCATTCGATTTCTCCTAGGTTTCTAGGTGCTCCTTTGTACTTTTCTAGTTTTTTGTTTTAATTATTTACATTTATAGTTCATTTAGTGAAGTTTCTTGCATCATTGAGTTCAATCTTTGGATCTTGCATTTCATACATTTTTCCAAGCCCTAGCTTGGTGGTGAACCCCTCATTAGTCTATAATCATCCCCTAGGACAACCCTATTTCACTATCTCTTTCCCTTTTCCATTGAGATCTCTAGGGTTATCCTTGAATGTAATAGCTTTGAAAGTGGGTGTGCTCTATTTTTTAAACCATACGATAGCACTTCTTAACCCATGTTTAAGAGGTTCTAGGTTGTTCAACTAATTTCTCTTTAGCTTTGTAAACTTGTTTGATTTTAGGAGGCACAACAAGATTTTTTTTATTATCTCATGGTCTCTTATATGAAATGGTAGGAGGATTTTTCATAGGTTGGTCTTGGTTACAAGGAGGAGCTTTTTGTTCAATCTTGGTTTTGTCGAGAATAGGAAACTTAATCATGGGTTGAGACATATTTCTAAGGGATAACTCTACTATGAAATTTTCCTTAAACTTTTGGTATGATTTGAAAAAGAAGTCCTCATGAGGACTAATAGGTTCAATAGGCTTGGGCCAAAAGAAATCCAATGAAAAATTCCTATGGGAATACACAAGATTAAAGACACTATGGTGCATAGTAAAGATCTCATTTCGAGAGGGAAACTTCAAACATTTATGCACAATTGATGGGACAACATCCATGGAGCAAAGCCATGGATAGCCTAAATTCATACAAAACTAATCTGACGTCAGGATGATAGTGAATGAGATGTTTAATTTTTTCAGTCCAACCTTTAGAGGGAGATTTATCGAGCCAATCGTAGGGAAAGAAAAACCATTATGCGTTTTGATCCATGCTTTCACTTTATCATATGTATCTTGATAGAGTTCATGCATAAGTAAGAATTCTTCAGTGATCACATCCTCTATATAGATGAGATTAATTAATATCCCATTACTAGGTTTGACATTGATTCTTCTAGCTATGTAAAGAGGACCATTAGGTGCATGTTTGATTATGTCATTTTGTGATAAAGAAATATCAAGGGGCATTTTGGCCTGGCCATTATTCCAATGCCCATATTTATATCCCAGTTGGAAATACTCTTGGCTTTAGAGTGTTACTAGTTGAGTCGTTCTCTTGGGTGAGTACTTTTTCCCCAAGGCAAGCCCTCTAAGATAAACAAAAGTGAATAAACGCATTCATAGTTTGATCAACCCTCATTTAGAAACAAAGGGAGAACGTATGCAATAAGTTTACTCACACTCACGAAGTGTTTTGTTCAATTTTAAACCCAAAATGAAGTGTGCAGGTGATTACTTATGCAACCTAATGTCACCAAAAGCCTTTTGATTCTCAAAATCATTGTGAGGCATGAGAGAAGCGCATACATCTTTTGATGATATTACTTTGTGTAAATAATTAAAAAACAATGAGAATACTTGTTCATTTTAAGTCCACAAAGCAAAAGTGAATTCTTTTATAGCACCAAATCAAATGTGGAATTTTCCTTGTTCAATTGTTAGCCTCAAATGAAATCTAGTGAGTTTGTCCTAAAGTTCATTTTAGCCCTTTGTAGCAAAAAAATGAAATGTTATTTTTAGAGCCCAAAAGAAATTTAGTAGGTCCTAAAAGCTTGAAAGATAGCAAATCCTTAGAAGAGGGATTATAATTTCTTCCCAAAATGTTTAAAAAGACTTGTTACAATGATGTGATAATGATTTTTCTTTGAATTTCATGCTCCATGATCATTTAAAACCTACAATACAAGCTCCAAATGTCAAATGAAATCAAGAAACAAGAAGATATGAGGGTTAAATAGATGATTGAGCATAAAAACCCTAAAAGTTAGACCAAGTTTCATTATGATTTGACATTAAATAAAATTTTGAAAATTTTAACTCTATCAAAGTTAATAATAACCTATACCATTGGATAGCTTATGAAATTCTACACCATTTCAAAAAAAAAAGTTTCAAAAAAGAAAAAAAAAATGACCAAGATATGGCCATTTTAAGTTTAAATGAAAAAGTAAGAAATTTCAGTGGTTCTGTCTATGATGGTGGCTCTGTTTGATTTTGTAGCAGCCCTATATGACAATGCTGGAGACTCGGTGGTGTAGTTTGAATTTTTGAGCGGTGCAGTTTGAATTTTTGAGCGGTTTTGTATGGTGGCGTTGGACTGTAAGTGATTTTGTTTGCTATAAACACCAAAAATATCATAAACCATGGAATTTTCTCAAAAAACGTGATTTGATCTTTCGGCAGGCCCTCCTTCTAGTGCCAAATGTATAACCCCAATCCAAATACCTACAAAACACAATGAAAAAACACATTAGAAAGTGAAATGCAAGCAAGAACAAAGATTCCCCATGAAATCCATTTGCAAAGTTTCAAATAAGAAATAAAGCAAGCTAAATCCTATTGAAAACAAATGAAAACTCTTAATCCCATGGGAGAATTGGTGCCAATTTGATGTGAAAATTGGCCCTTTCCCAATTCCTATGATGCAAGATTGATGTGTGATGAAGAGTGATCCACTTTGATGAAGAATGGTGAGTGCTTCAAGACCAAAATTTGCATAACCTAGCTACAAATTTGAAAATGTGGATGGAGATTGCTAAATATTTGAGCATAGTAAGTTTACTCAAATTGTGGATGATAGGAGGAGATTAGCCTCTTATTTATAGATGAGATTCAAGGATGAATGTCCAAAATAGAGCAATGTGGGACTAAGAATTAGCCAATGGAAAAGTGCTACTTGTCAACCTATGAGTGGATGGAGGATGTGCAAAGAGGGGGGAGATTCAAATTCAAAATATGGCTTGAAGGATGAGGTGAATGGTGAAGCAAATGCACATGGCTCAAGAAAAGGACATGTAAGAGATTTTAAATGTTTTATTGGAAGGGACAAGTCCTTTTTGGGGGAGATTTCAAATTTCAGGAATATTCCATCTTTGATGCCTTTTTTGAATGAAAATAGATGATTTATAAATCAATTAAATTGATTTTCATGTGCAAGTTGCAAACTCTAGAGGATTTGAGTGATTAAGATTAAATTAATCAAAATTTGATTAATTTAAGAGGAGATTAGGTGATTTGACTATTTGATTTAGATTTGTGGGTTGAAATAAATCAAAAAGAGATGAAAATGATTAAGATCTAGTTAAATAAATATTTTGATTTATTTAACCAAAGGGGGTGATGTTAGATTAAATTAGATAAATGTTTGATTTATTTAATTTAATTAGATGAAATTTAGAGATTTAATCAAATAATATGGATTATTTAACTAAATAGAGATAGGAAGATGAAATGACCTAGCTAATTGCACAGAGACAATGATTTAATTAAATCGAGGGATTTATTTAACTAAAAGGAGAATTATGATGACTTTAATCAAATAAGGCTATTTGATTAAATGGTTAGATAGAGGGATAATTTAGGATGAGTTGATGTTAGTAGATGAGGATCGAGTGTGCAATATTAATCTGTATATTTTCCATGTCTACATTTTGCCCCTCTTTGAAGTGATGCACTTGTTGTGTTGGTTCAAAGAATAACCTTGCCATGATCAAAAGTGAAAATTTCTCTAATTTTTTTGGATGCCCCACTGATGCCCCAACGAATGAAGAATTATGTTGGTATATTGCCCCCTCGAGAGATCAAGTGAAGAGATTTGATTTGAGGGTCGATCTCTCGACAAAGAGGTTCAAGATCAGTTCAACTCGAATATTTGATGTAGATAGATTTGATGATGTAGAAAGTCATCAGCAATGAGTAGCCTCATGCCTATTTTGATATATCACACCCACTTGATCCTAATTTGTACCATGCCAGTTACATTATTAATGATATAAATGAGATGATTATGATGTTTGGATGATATGATGATGCATGGATGATATGGATGCACATGATATGATATGATGATGCTTTTATGATTATGCAAATAGATGATAAATGTATAGTTTATGAGATGTTTAGAATAACTAATCTATATTATGCAATGATGGGGATGAAGGCATGTGGTATGATTAATGCTTTCTATATGATATGATATTCATTATGCAGTATGTTGATGATTTGTGGATGCAAGATAGATGCAATGGTGATGATTTATGATTAATTGTCATAGTACCATGTTAGCGCAAAAAGCAAGAGATAGAAGAAAACAAGAGATTCCAACAAGACATGAGATGATGATGATGATGATGATGATGATGATTACTTGCCGAGGAGTTGGGATTTCCAAAGGACCAATTACCTTATGTTTGATAACACATGTAGGCACAATGCATCATGTTATAAAGAACCAGGATAGCGTTGTACCTAATGCAATGGACTTTGACTCGACAAACAGATAGGAGTATTCTTGTTCACACTTGACATACGGAAACCTTACTAGGACATACCTAACAAAGCAAGTATTCACCAAGTTATTTTACAAGAACATCCAACAAGCGAAGCAGATAAAAAGATAATAATTGTTGCCCCATTCCTATCTCTCTAAATCCCTTCATTGGGGACATCATTGAGAGGTCCTTGGAATGAGCACGATAAGATAAATCAAAAGAAAAGATTCAATAAACAAACAAGTCAATGTTCTTCATACCTACAGCCAAAAGGATGTGTTTTGTTTAGGATAAGTATCCAAAGTGATATCCAAAATGATGCCCATTGTCAGAATGATATATCTTAGGACATGCATTGTATAGGATGATGATGGGTTGATAAGTTGTTTGATAATCTATTGATATAAGGTTGTCTGACATGTTTGAAAATAATTAGGATTTTGATTTTACATTTAAAAGTTTGAATTTTGCTTTGGATTTTACGTTTGAAGCTTGCTTTTGCTGATTGTTGTACTTGTTTCTATTTCTTTTTCCAAAGGGTGAGTGTGATGATTGATTATTGTGGGTGAAAGCAAGATGGGACAGATGAATTTTTTGGGTTTTTTGAATGTTTTTGATCTTTTTGAAATGTTTTGAGGCTATTTTTTGTGTTTTCCGATTTTATGACTATTTTTTGATTTTTTGATTTTTTTGTGATGTTTTTGGATTTTCTGAGATTTTATAAATGTTTTTGGATTTTGTGTTTTGGGGGCTGATCAGAGCTTAGCCTTGCCTGTTTTTAAGCTTAGAGACGACATAGTTAGGATTCCATGTTTTTGACGTTTTCTATTTTTATGAGTGATTTTGGATTTTGATGTGTTTTGGATGTTTTTGGATTTTTCGCACAATTTTTACGACTTGGATATGGATGTGTGTGATGATATCAGTGCTCTATTTAGGATTTTGTTGAAGAACAAGCTAAGGTTGACTGATCAAATCGATGGATTGATGATGATGAAAACATTGTTGAGGATGCACAACAATGCAAGGATAGTGTTAAGCAACACAATGATCATGAAGGATATCCCAAGATTATGGATTGATTGGACTTGATTGATCAAGATTTTGAAGTTTGATTTAGAAAAAAATTGTTTTGAATGATTCAATGTGATATTTGAAGCACACATTAGATGCAATTGATATCAATTGTTTAGATTGATGTTTGATGAAAAATGAAGATTGATAAGGAATGTCTTCTCGTTAAAATGTGCCATGGGTTAGTGATTTGATTTTTTTCCCATAAGTGGTGGACCAATTTCATTTCATATTTTCCTATGTTTGGATCATCACATAAGTTGGAGGATATAGATCAAGATTTATTCCCAAAGCAAGATGTAAATATCTACCCCTAGTGTCTAGCAATGTATGGAATGTGATGTGTGGATGCTCGGATAGGTGTATGGATTGAGGGATATGGATTATCTTGTGATAAGATAAGGTGTTCAGATAAAGAATGCTCATTTGGATAATGTTTCATGGCTTAGATAATACTACGTAGGATAGTATCAATGAAAATGAACCATGTCAAGATGTTTACCATAAGTAAGCGTAAAGTGTGCACCAAACTTTTACCAAGATCAAGATAATTTGGACTATGGATGCAGATGGATAAAGATGGATTGGATAAATGGTTCATGGATTAATGGATTTATTATGGATGGGATAAGATGCTTTCACCTAAACTAGCATACGTAGATGCTCGATTCTACACATGATGTCTGTTTATCAGGTTTTCATCATGGTACCTACCCAAAGCGCCACTGAAGTGGTTTTCACTAGAGGATGATTTTTTTCTTTACTATTTTCAATCCTTTTTTTGATTTTTTTTGGATTTTTATATTTTTTGATTTTTGGTATTTTTTTATGAAATATTTAAAGCTCATGTTGAACCACAAGGTGTTGCTGATGTAGATGTTTATGTCATGATGTGCCATTGATGGCCTACTTGAAGAAGTTTCTTTGCTAAGATACGTGCACTTGAATGCAACTTTTGGGATTCTTGATCTGCTTTATTGATAATAGGGTTAACTCTGTCTTTGTGCACACATTGCGATAGAGTGGCTTCAAAATCCTTATGATGAAGGGTCATTGCCAATACATGGTCAATTTGAGAATTGGATATCATGTGTGGAGGTGTGGATGGATTGTGTTTAGGGATAAGAGATGGATTGGTTGACAATTTGGAACCTTTGACTCTCCAAACTTGGGAAGATGAGAAATGATGGGTGGATACAGAAGTGTGGGTGGAATTAGGACCAACTTCTTGATACACTTTGTACGTCGCTTGAAAAACTTTCTTTTTATTTTGTGGACATCTTTGATGGATACTTTTCCCTTTTTTATTTTTTTCCATAGTTTCTTTGACTAATGGAGTTTGATAGGGATAATCTTTCTTTGTATTCTTTAGTATCCATGTGTATTTGATTTGTCCATTATTCTTATTTGCTTCTTTTTCTTTGATAACATTCTTTGTGCTTTGATTCAAATCTTTCTTTTGATATTGGTCCCAATTTGTGGATGGGGTGATGGGTGGATGAAGATTCATGATGTGGCTGGTTGTAGTATTGGCACTTGTTTCATCATAAGGATTCTTCATTCTCCCTATGTTGACATTTTCTTGAGACATAGTTTCCCCCAATATTGTGGAATTATTTCCTTCATGCTTTGATTCTACCTATTCTAAGATGTCTTGTTCAATAAGCACTCTATGATAAATGCCCACTGTAGATGATGTTATTTTTAATTTGTTTCTCTATTGACTCTAAAATATCTTTTTTTGTTTTATCTACTTCCTTGAGTGGATAATGTTGGATATCTTCATACATGATGTCAGTCTAAATTTGAGATATGTCTGATCCTGATGTTGTCAACTCAATAACTTGCTCTTTTTGTGTAATAATGTCAAGAGTAAGAGAATCTTGTTCTAAATGAAGATCATTTATGTGTCCATCCATTATGAGCATCTCATGGGTAGATGGAGGAGTATGTGCATCTTGTATAGATAGGAGAGTGTCTATTAGATCATTATAATATCTTGGAGATATGTATTCTTGATCTTGAATGATTTCATAATTGCTTTCAACATGCTTTGGATCAAGTTCTTGACATGGGTCAATTTCAAAGGATGGATTGCTTATAAAGGGTTCTTGGATGGGAAGCAACTCAATATCTTCTTGATCTTTGAGTGAGTTTGGATCAAGTGTTGAGTTGAACATTCCTTCAATATCGGAAATCATGAGGTCGAAGGATGTCAATATGTCTTGGAAAGGGCCATTGCTAGACTTTGGTGAGAGATGTTGATCATGCTTTAGAATATATTTTTGAGATATGTCCTCTAACTCATTAGGTGATGTAGAGACATTTTCAACATGATCATTGGTCGATGGATTGTTGATTATAGGATCAAATAATGTTAACACTCCTTGAAATAGATAATTGTCAAATATTGTTGAGGGATTCTTATCATGATCAAAAAGTGACTCTTGATGTATGTTGATTTGATCTTTGGATGAGGTAGAAATATCTTCCATGTATTCATTGATGGATAGGTCTTGATTATGTGATCGTTGACTTGGATCGATACATGGAGTCGTTAACATTTTGTTGGGAATTTGAACATTTGCTTGTTGGGCTTGGTATTGGGCTTGAGATTGTTCTTGTGTTTGAGCCTGGGCTTGTGCTTGTTGGGCTTATAGTGTAGCTTGGGCAACTTGAGCAACTTGTGCAGCTTGTTGAGCAACTAGTTGTGTAGCTTGTCAGTTTTGGTTTTGTTGGAGTGCCTTGTGATAAGCAGCTTGTTGAGTGGCTTGCAACGCAATGCTGTATTGGTTTGATGTGTTTGGTTTGGGTGGTGGTGGTGGTGGAGGTGGTTTTGGAATAGTGCTTGTTGTGGTGATAAGAGGTATCATCATATTGATGATTGGGATTTGAGTGGTGGATGGTGTGATCGATATGGTTAATCCTTGAAAGACCATGTTTTGAGGGATGATAGATGATGTGTTGGTTTCTTGTGCTATGGGGATGGTTGCCATCTATTTTTGTGATATTGATGGCAAGGGGGGAGGATTTGTATGATGCCTTGATTGATGGTTAGGGGGATGTTTTGGATGAGCGGTGGTAGTGAAGGTAGCCCCAAACCAAGAGGTGATATGGATGTTAATGACAAGGGTGGGAGTGGTGGGAAAGTGAGTGGCATGCTCCACTAGGGAAATGATGATGTTTGATAAAAAATGTCCCTTGGTCCAAATAAGTCACCTTCTCCTTGTGAGGTCATGGGGAAAGAGGTTTGCGGTGTTACATTAAATGATGATGATGACGGGTCATTGTGAAAGGTGAGGGGAACATATTGGTGTGATGTATTTTGAACAACATTCATGTGATTTGTAAACATATCTATCCAAAATTTTACCAAGTGTGGATTTGAGAAGTTCATGTTTGGTATAGTTGTACATGGTATATTCTCATTTGGAATGTATGGATTTGGTGGGATAATGTTTTTTTGTTGAAGACTCATGCATTGAGTATTTGGTTGATAGATTTGTAAGTTTGAACTTGGATTTAAATCTACCATTGGAAAAGGTGTTTCAAAATTTATATTGGGTATACTCACATTTGTTGTACCATTGAGGTTTGTAGGAGATAATGATACCATGTATGGATTGTATAAATGTGAGTTTTGAAAATCAATTGGCATTGCAAGGCTTTGATAGTTTGGTTGATTTAGACCACTCATGATGAATGAATCAAGTTTATATTACATGTTCTTCTTGTGTTTTGACCTTGCTGCAAAAGTGACCCATAAGATTTTTAGGACCAATGATGAGATGAAGGATGAAAGGGGTGAATGATATGGGTGTTGTTTTTCTTAGGAACTTTGGATCAATGCTAGACTATAGGATTTTATTTTGATTAGTTTTGATTGGATTTGGATAATGGATTTGTAAACCCTGAGATGTTAGACATGATCTTAGGATGAACTTGTTCAAAGGATTGCTAATTCAATTAAATGTATGAGAAATGATGCATTCCCATACACCTAATTAAATAAGGTGATTTTGATTTTGATGATTTACCCAAGTCTAGAATGATGTTTCTAAAGTTCTTTTGTGGTATGGAGATGATAAATGTTTGGGGTGGATGAAGTGTTTGATTTTGATCCTAAATGAACCTAAGAAGTACTTGTTTACAAGGCCAAGGTTTTGAAGGACATGCTTTTCCCTTCAAACCAAAAGATCAATGTTTGCTCAAAAGACCATAAGACAAAAGATACACAAGCACATGTGTGGGGTTCAATTGATTTCATCTTGATTAGTGAATTTTTTTTACCACAAACACTTTGTTGATTAGATTTTCAAACTAAATGTCCAATGTCCTAACTTATTTTCATCCCACAAAGTGCTATGTGGAATTCAAGGAAATCAAGACAATGGTTACCTATTGTTTATCTTTATTAGGTAAATTGAGATGTAAGTTCAAGTGTTTAGAAACCTCTAAGGATGTGAATCCCAAGGGCAAGCAATAACACATGAATTTGGTCAATTGCATTTACCTCCTAAAGGGTTTGAAATTTTGATGATGATGTTTACGTGTTTGTTTCCAAGATGTTTTCAAACAAGCAAAGTATTTTGTAACCAAGAATAAGTACAACCCTATGGATATGAAAGGAAATATTTGTTGAGCCCCACTTGGACAAGTCTAGCTACGCTTATCTTTAGTGAATGGTTGGATGCTTGACCCCACTGGCTCCCCTCCATGACACTCACTTATACGGGGCAGCCAAGCATCAACACCCATGAAACTCCCATGGCATGCTTTCCATTTCTACTAAAAGATCGTAAAAGTGTGGGGCGGCTTCAAAACAACTATTCTTGCACCAACAAATAGATCAAGGATTTTGGAAATTCTAAAACATGGGTTTTAATTAGGAATTTTTCATTCGTGGAGATTGACCTATATGGTGAGAATCCCTTTTCAGATCCATCTCGTCAAAGCCAACCATGTGATACTGATGTTTATTCCAATACCCACATTTATATCCCAGTTGGAAATACTCTTGGCTTTAGAGTGTTACCGGTTGAGTCGTTCCCTTGGGTGAGTACTTTTTCCCCAAGGTAGGCCCTCTCAGAGAAATAAAATTGAATAAATGCATTCATAGTTTGATCGACCCTCATTTAGAAACAAAGGGAGAACGTATGCAATAAGTTTACTCACACTCGCAAAGTGTTTTGTTCAATTTTAAATCCAAAATGAAGTGTGCAGGTGATTACTTATGCAACCTAATGTCACCAAAAGCATTTTGATTCTCAAGATCATCGTGAGGTGTGAGAGAAGTGCATAGGTATTTTGATGATATTACTTTGTGTAAGTAATTAAAAAAAACGAGAATACTTGTTCATTTTAAGTCCACAAAGCAAAAGTGAATTCTTTTATAGCACCAAATCAAATGTGGAATTTTCCTTGTTCAATTATTAGCCTCAAACGAAATCTAGTGAGTTTGTCCTAAAGTTCATTTTAGCCCTTTGTAGCAAAAAATTAAAATTTTTTTTAGAGCCCAAAAGAAATTTAGTAGGTCCTAAAAGCTTGAAAGATAACAAATCCTTAGAAGAGGGATTACAATTTCTTCCCAAAGCGTTTAAAAAAACTTGTTACAATGATGTGATAATTCTTTTTGTTTAACTTCCATGCTCCATTATCCTTTAAAACCTGCAATACAAGCTCTGAATTTCAAATGAAATAAAGAGACAAGAAGATATGAGGGTTAGATAGATGATTGAGCATAAAAACCCTAAAAGTTAGACCAAGTTTCATTATGATTTGACATTAAATGAAAATTTGAAAATTTTAACTCTATAAAAGTTAATAATAACCTAAACCATTGGATATTTTATGAAATTCTACCCCATTTAAAAAAAAAATCTTCGAAAAAGACCAAAAAATGATCAAGATATGGCCATTTTAAGTTTGAATGAAAAAGTAAGAAATTTCAACAGTTCTATCTATGATGGCAGCTCTGTTTGATTTGTAGCAGCTCTATATGGCGACGCTAGAGACTCAACAATGCAGTTAGAATTTTTGAGAGATGTAGTTTGATTCCAGCAGCGCAGTTTGAATTTTTGAGCGGTTATGTATGGCGACGTTGAACTGTGAGCGGTTTTGTTTGACATAAACACCCAAAACATCAAAAACCATGAAATTTCCTCAAAAAACATGATTTGATCTTCTAGTAGGCCCTCCTTCTAGTGCCAAATGTAGAACCCCAATCCAAATACCTGTAAAATAAAATGAACAAACACATTAGAAGGTGAAATGCAAGCAAGAACAAGGATTCCCCATGAAATCAATTTGAAAAGTTTCAAATAAGAAATAAAGCAAGAATGAGATGAAAGAACAATAAAGCAAGCTAAATCCTTTTGAAAACAAATGCAAACTCTTAATCCCATGGGGCAATTGGTGCCAATTTTATGTGAGAATTGGTCATTTCCCAATTCCTATGATACAAGATTCATGTGTGATGAAGAGTGATCCACTTTGATGAAGAATGGTGAGTGCTTCAATACCAAAATCTGCATAACCTAGCTACAAATTTGAAAATGTGGATGGAGATTGCTAAATATTTGAGCATAGTAAGTTTACTCAAATTGTGGATGATATAAGGAGGAGATTGGACTCTTATTTATAGATGAGATTAATGGATGAATGTCCAAAATAGAGCAATGTGGGACTAAGAATTAGCCAATTTGGAAAAGTGCCACTTGCCAACCTAGCAGTGGATGGAGGATGTGCAAAGAGGGGGGAGATTCAAATTCAAAATATGGCTTGAAGGATGAGGTGAATGGTCAAGCAAATGCACATGGCTCAAGAAAAGGACATGTAAGATATTTTAAATGCTTTGTTGGAAGGGACAAGTCCTTTTGGGGGGAGATTTCAAGTTCGAGGAATATTCCATCTTTGATGCCTTTTTTGAATGAAAAGAGATGATTTATAAATCAATTAAATTGATTTTCATGTGCAAGTTACAAAATCTAGAGGATTTGAGTGATTAAAATTAAATTAATCAAGATTTGATTAATTTAAGAGGCACTAATACATTTGACTACAAAATCTGACGAAACTGTCTGACGAAATATGTAAAATTGATGTTCGTCAGGTGCTTGTAAAATTTGATGTGTAATTTTCAATTTTTTGAAAGTTTATCCCCGACGTTCATCAAAATTTTGACAAAGCTTGGGTTCATCGAAATGTTAGTTATCATTTTCATCGAATTTTTGACAAACATGAAAAATAGAAATAAATCAAATTGTGGCTGGCATAAAGAAAAGTGAGTTCGTGCCTGATTTACTGCAATAGTGTTTTTCTCTACTTGAGACAGTTTGTGGAGAACTAAGGACGATTT
This sequence comes from Sequoia sempervirens, assembly GCA_007258455.2. Classification (NCBI taxonomy): domain Eukaryota; kingdom Viridiplantae; phylum Streptophyta; class Pinopsida; order Cupressales; family Cupressaceae; genus Sequoia; species Sequoia sempervirens. Next base: position 177,838,746 of record VDFB02271358.1, read on the forward strand.
TCTTGGGAAAAATTAGAAAAAAATCAAAAAGATATCACCAGGTATAGGGTAGTCATTGTCTTTTTGCATAATTCAATTGTGAAGTCAGATTTGTAGTTCCAAGTTTGAAAATCATATTTTAAAGCAACATCTCATCATATTTCATTTTTAGAGGTTTAGGGTTTTGAGAATTTCATGTCTAGATTTTGTTGTGTGGAATCACCATAAGACCACAACCAAGGAACAAATTCTTGTGACTGTAATTATGTGATCCATAACTCTATTGGTCATGTGGCAGAGTTGTGCTATAAAAAATACAAGATACATTCATGTGTGACCCAAGTTTAATGTGGCTATGTTGTGATAGAAATGGAGGCACTCATATAATGTAGTTAATTCAGGTTGTATAATGTAAGTGTCAATCATCATTGGGTGCATTCAGGTTGTCTCAAGTTTAATAGGTTAGGATGCAATTATAGCATGATCAAAGAGTGATTACCTCTTGCTGCAATAAAGAGCCTATAAATCTAGTTGATATGTAGAGTGGTTGTGTTATATCAATTATGTAGTGCATTCAAGCACAACCCATGTTTAATGGGATATTCTAGAGAGTGATCAATATTTTTTAAACCTTATGAATGTTACTTGACATATATTTGCATAATCTCAAATTCTTTTAGAGGCTTTTGAAGTATCAATGTATCCTATATAGGGTTTAAAATAATTTATTTTAATTAAAAAAAAAAAAATGTATTTCCCTATAATTAGATAATGTGGAGATCTCCTAAATCTGCCCCAGCACACTATTCTCTTTGGCACTATATTCATTACTCCAAATACTAGGGTTTTGCATGTGACATCTTTAATATCTTCATGACCGTGGCTTTTAAATAGATCTTACTCTTTGCTTTAATCCTTTTCATGGTAACCCTTGAGTTCCATAATCCATCTTCAATCTCTTCTAAGAACAATGTCTTAAGCTAGACTGCATAGTATGCACATAAAGCAAGTCCTTCATACCTGCCATTGTTCCAAATCACCACTCACTGCCTTGCTTAAAATGTTGCCTCCATAAGCACTATAACATGTTTTAAAATCATGGTTGATAGTGATTGACCATTAAGGTCACCACTTTCATCATGAAGATACAATGAGATTTTTTTCTTCAAACTCAAGGTATTATGGAAGATAACATTGTGAATTGTTTTTTGTGTACGATTTGATTTTTTTGCACATTTATTGCTTTACTAACTTCCTTTAAGACTGGGTATTGCACCCTCAGCTGCAATCTCAAACAACTCACTCACTATCACTTGAAGATTCCTTTCATGAGCATCCTTCTATAAAATCAAAATGTGCCCTATAGACTACCTACTTACTACAGGGGACTCATTGTTTCATGGTATTGTAGTTCTTAAGATCCTTCAACCTTATTGACACTACTTCACATTCCACAAGGTATTATTCACTATTCTCCCATCTTTGATGAGTCTCAAAACACTGCTCAAACATTCAATCCACTACCTCCATTATACATTAATGGCGAAGAAGAAACATTGAACCTATGATTACCACTATTACTTCATTTGGATAGTCATTCCTTGATTGCATTTTTCCTTGTCTAACACTGCCAAAAGCATTTGCAAAACCCTTAAGGTCAATAAGGGGGTAAGGAAACTCACTGTTAAAATCTCCACTTTACTATGCAAGGTTTAAACTTATTGTATTTGTCTTTATGACCTCTTTTGACTATCACATCTCAAGTGACTATCATTCTTCTTACCATAGGTTGCATTTACAAATGTCACTAAGCTACATAGTGTGCTTGTTATTGGCTACAATATTTAGATTGCAAGATTTGTTATTACCTACAATGTCTCAATATTTTTGGTATTGGAACCTCACTAATCCACTATAGTTATTGTTTATGTTTCTACGGAGGCCTAGGGTTTGTACCCTAATCATGCTCTTACCAATGCTTCTGTTGTTTTTTATTAGGGCTCTCTCAGTGTTGAGGGCCCTAGGGAT
>VDFB02271358.1:177840852-177854367 GCA_007258455.2 Sequoia sempervirens
CTCTTTCATTGTCTTCTTTATCTGCAATAACTCTTGTATAAACATGCCTTGCATTTATATGTGCAACATATCTCTTGAAATTAGTCAACATTATGAATACAGTACAAAGTAAGATAACAATATGGAATTTCAAATACTAAGAAAGTAGATATATTACCTAGTTGAACTAGATCCAATACATGGTCAAAGTCGACCAATGATTCCATTTGTGTTAGTTCCAATTCCATCGAAGGGCGATACATGTGAAGTGGGCTAAGGTAACTTGTCAACTATTTGTCAACCCACTCCCCTAACTCACAATCATTCCAGGCTTGCATTGTACATGAAGAACAAAAGCATGCCATCTTGTGTATCGATACTCCATGAACCTGCATTTGAGCTAAGGAAAGAGTGCAACTCACTCGATCCTATTAGTGTACAACAATCCTCATATGGTGCAATGTTAGTATCATCGATCAACCAAAAAAATCTACGAACTGAAGACATACCTTCATTACCTAGATCCATTGAACCATTACACCACTCGACGATTGATCTTGCATTTGTCAACTATGCACTGTCTTTATACTTTAACTGTTCTTGTGCTAATGCTCTTTTCATGCATGCTCCTACACCGTCATGCTCCCCCTTTCCATGTCTGGCCTCACAAAAGTTCCACATATGTTGAACACGTGTAGTGAGATGCATCTTGCAAAACCAGTAGAACATGTGCGCATTCTTGAACTATGTTGCACAGTTATCTGACCATATTATATGCCGACCGTATGATATGCCCCTCTAAGCCAAATGATTATAGAACATCTGAAAGAAACCTTGCATGAACTCTAGAGAATGTGTGTGATCATCACTAATATAAAAGTGATACTCCCTCAATACCTTCCTTTCGTCCTCTATATTTTCAACTGCATGTATGAATGCTATGTGCACAAATATCAAAACTTGTGTGGAGTTGTAATACTGTGACTACACCTCACGCTATGGCTGTAGAGTGTAGTTATCTGCAAAGTCAACCATTGATACTATGCTACCAAGTGGAAAGGTGTCCTTGCATAGCTTGAATTATGTGTCCAACCATCAGGCTCTATGGGTATGCCTTGCATACTCATACACTAGATTATCACGAAACATGGACATGAACTGATACACTAGAATCTTCTGAATAACCAACTCACACCTTTTTACTTTAGACCCATCTTTTGTAGCATATGCCACTATTTTATACTTCCCAAACTCTACTAGTTTTTGTCCCACCTCATATGTGCTTTCCATATGTTGACATACTAGCATTCGTTGCAAGCCACTGCAATGCTCGCATGAACCATCCAAGCATGCTATCCTATAGAATATTTGGCCATCCTCTATTTCACATAATTTTTTTGATAAGAACTCTCTTGAAGATTTTGGTGGGGCTTATATGCCACAATCTTGCAAAACATCATTAACTAGTATGCAAATGTAAACATATAGAATGATAAACATCATAATGGTTAGAGAACTCAATATGTACTTTTCAACAACAAGTAGTGCATGTGTGATTTATCTTGACATAAAAATGTTTAATCATTTCAAAAAATCTTTGAGAAATACTAATTTGAGGATAAGAATTTTGAAATTTATGAAAAAATTGGGTTTGAGTCATATCCAAAAAATGCTTTGGATGTGGCTCATTGTTTCGACTACCGATTCTCCTTCTTACGACATCCCTTTGATTTGGAGATGGCCTTGTATTATTCTTCCAATAATCTTCAATTAGTGTTCTCAATGCTTCAACAACTTTTTTATATTTGTGTGGAAGTCTCCCTAAGAATTCCCATAATTCATTTGAATCAGTGCCCTCAATTCTTTTCCGCCTTTGAATGGATTTTGATAAAAAAATTCTACTAATTCCCATTTGTTCACTTTTCTTTTTAATGAGGCAAGATCTCTTTGTTTGATAGCTTACCAAAGTTGATGTAATGACACGTTGGGTGACATTACTATCCTTTGAGTGTGAGGTCTTACCCACACTATCATAAACATCCATTAGATTCTTCACAATAGTGTTTTCCCTTGATGCATTTGATGTTCTCAACCCAAGATTCTTCATGATGTTTCTGTACTTTAAACCCCGCATCATTTGAACAAATAGTTGACATCTTGCAGTTTCATTTAGCCTTTCAAAGAACATTTGCCAAATCTTATCAGCATATCTTCTACAAGTGTGTTATGGAATCTTACCTTCCATTTGCTGCAAAATATCCTCATCAATATTAATCAAAAACTTTGGCAGCTTTCTACGCAAAATTCTAGGTGGTGTTCTCTTAGGTACATACATCTCAACATTACCAATTTCATCAATATTTAATTGAGGTGGGCTAGATTGTGTACCTTTGATCGAGGGTAGAATAGAAGACATACCTTGAGGTTCACATGGGGATGATGGCATACCTTGTTCCTCAACTTCGAGTGATGATGTACTCTCAACTTTAGATTGGTGTATGTAAATACCCAAGGTTGCTTGTACCACTCCAAGAAGACCTTCCACTCTATCTCCTTCCTAGAACCTGACTCCAATGGGTTCCTCTTGAGCTTATAGGTTGACCAAACCCTACTCCAACTCTTCACAAAGAGTTCCTACCTTGTGCTTTACCCTGGGTAATTCAACACCTTCTTGCAACTTGATCAATCTTGCTTGGACTTAGAAGGGTCTAAGTGCCAACTTCTTCAACTGATGGAACTACTTGCAGGGGAATTGAGGATACTGTCTACATGCTTTTTGTATCCAAATGAATACATCTTGCTTGGTGTTTAAACCTTAAACCACCCGATTTCATGAAACTGCCTAGGTGAGGCCTAAATCCTACTAGCCCTTACCTGTCCATTTTTGGCCTTTTACTCTCAAACTTGCCACACAACCTATCAAAAAAAATGCACTTTCAAACACCCTTTTCAGGGTTTTAAATCTTGCAACAATTTTTTGGCCTCCTTGTGTTACGTACAGTTCCTTCCAATGATCTTGGAGAGGAGGCCTAATTGCCCTAATAACTAGGGTTTCACTGCTCACTCACCTATTCCTTACTCCAGAGGATTGTTCAAGCCTTCAAATCCCTAATATCCTTGTGTTTGACTATATTCCACCTAGAAGTGTATGATTTATGTACAAGTGTACCTTCCCCTGCCTTGGTTCCTTTAATTCTTACTTCCAAACTCCTAACCGGGTCATGAAGCTCGCCTAGGGTTTGGAGTCAAAACTCATTGCTTGGATTTCCAAATCTCCTGCTCCTACATATATACAAAAGACTGGCTCCTTTCCCATATCACACCAAATTCAGGAAATCCCCGTAGTCAGTGTTTATGGAGGAGCCATTTAAAGTTTGCTGCTCAAAACAGTAATTACAGACCTCTAAATACTAACCCAAAGTTTCTAATCAAAAACCCTACACTCAATAATCTAAACACAAGATGGATTTTATTCTATAATATCTAATGAACATGGAGACAGTGTTATTTCAGAAAATAAAATGCCCACAAGATCACTACTTCTAAGAATACACAGGCAGATACAGGAAATACAAATTTTACCTATTGTTTGCAATCAAAAACTTAACTACAATGCATGGGATCTTACTCAATGAAATATATACAGGATCAAAATACTAAAATAAGCTAAGTGAACTCTGTTTCCACACCCAAAACTATGCATTAACACATAAAAATCAAAGTTCTGAAAACACACGGAGTTTTCAGAAATCACAAAAAAACACAAAAATTCTTAACCGTCTCTATTCTTTCACAACATAAATATTTTTACAATGTTCTAACTGCTCTTTCTCGAGCCACACACTCCACTCTTGATGCCTTTGCCATGATTCAAGGGCAGTTTGCTCGGCATTTTTCCTGATTCCAAGGGAAACCAACAGTTAAGTTGCATGTAATTTGGCATTATCTTTGCAACTTCGCCACCACCCTACATTTTAGGATCTCCAAAATCTTGATTCTGAATCAAACACCTCCCTAACTGTCCATTAGCATCTTCTACCAACGAGAATGTGTTAAGCACACACATAAAGCTTCATATCTTAATAAAGCAGAAATTAACAATAAGACAAACTAATGAAGAGTTTAGTCCTAGTGACTAATTATCCACACACACAATACATTCCTGACTTGGCTAAATTCAGTACAAGCCAAAAAATTGCAAACCCAAAATGGAGGTCAGCCTAGGTGCTCCTGCACCATCCTCCCTAAAATAGAAAGATTCAATCCATCCTTGGATTGAGCAAGTTAGGATCAATTCCCAACTTCTTAAACTCTGCCTCCTTGATCCATACTGCATCTGAATCAGGTTTTCCATGCCTCTTGATCAGGTGTTCTTTGTACTCCTTGGTCCTAGTCTTCTTATAGACCCTTGTGTCCAAGATTTGATCAGCTTGTTCGACTGTAACAGGGGGCAGTTTGAGTTCCTCAACATCTTGATTGACTTCATGGAGTGTCTGATCCAAATCTTGGGGTGGTCTTTTGTAATGGATAAGGTCTACAACATTAAAAATAGGGGACAGTCCACTGTCATCTGGTAATTGCACTTTGACTGCATTATTGCCATACTTCTCCAAGATAGGACAGGGACCTATCCTCTTCATTTGCAGCTTGTGAGGGAATCCTTTCTGCAATCTAGCCTTGTTCAAATGGACCATCACTAAGTCTCCCACATTAAATTGGACTTCTCTTCTATGCTCATCCACCTTAGCCTTATGTTTCATGGTATTTTCTGCCAAGGTTTTTCTGACTGTCTCATGAATTTCCTGCATTGCATAAGCAAAATCATCTGCATAACCACTTCCCTTGACTCCATCCTTCAGCCCTCTCATCTCATAAACAACTCTAGGGTGCAGTCCATAAACAATTTCAAAGGGACTCTTCCCTGTGGATCTATTGACTGTATCATTATATGCATATTCAGCCTGCCCAATAATTTGATCCCATTGTTGACCATACTCTTTGGTCAAGCATCTCAAAAGGTTTCCAAGTGTCCTATTAACCACTTCGGTCTAACCATCAGTTTGAGTATGGTATGCAGATCCAAAGGACAGATTGGTGCCCATTCTTTTCCAAAGAGTCTTCCAAAAGTGACTCATAAATTTAGTATCCCTATCTGATACAATGCTGATTGGTAAGCCATGAATTCTATCTCTTTGAAGAAAAGTGAGGCTATTTGATTGGCATCATTGGTTGTTTTGCAGGGTACAAAGTGAGCCATTTTGCTGAATCTATCAACAACAACATAAACACTATCCATACCTTGCCTTGTCTTGGGTAAACCGACTACAAAGTCCACACTTAAGCATTCCCATGGCCTAGAAGGGATTGGCAGTGGCTGATATAAACCTACATTTGAGGAAGTTCCCTTGGCCTTTTGACACACTACACAACTCTCTACATATTTCTTGACATCTAGATTCATCTTAGGCCAAAAATAAAACCTTTAGACAAGCTCTTGAGTTTTAGTGATCCCAAAATGACCACTCAATGCACCATTATGCTTTTCTTGAATTAAGTTCTCCCTAATAGAACCTCTAGGAACACAAAGCTGATTCCCTTTAAACAATAAATCACTTTGCAAGGTATATTCAGCATACTTGCTATGGAAATGGTTCTTAAACTCAAGGCATACCTTATAAATTTATGAAAAGTCTTCATCATCTGCATATAGATCTTTGAAATGATCTATTCCCATGCTCTTCAACTGAATTTCTTGTATGGTAAGAACTCTCCTGCTCAATGCATTAGCAACTTTGTTGAGATCTCCTTTCTTGTGCTTGATGTTGAAGGTGTAAGCTTGCAAGTACTCCACCCATTTCATGTGCCTGTGACTCAACTTCTCTTGTGAATTTAGAAAACTAAGTGCTTGATTATCTGAGTACACAATGAATTCCTTGGGAAGCAAGTAGTGCCTCCACTTCCTTAGTGCTTGGACCAATGCATACATCTCAAGGTCATAAGAAGAGTACTTCTTCTTGGCTTCACTTAGCTTCTCAGAATGAAAAGCCACCGGTCTGCCCTCTTGACTGAGAACAGCTTCAATTGCTACATTACTTGCATCACATTCAATGGTAAATAGTTTCTCAAAACTTGGCAACACCAAAACAGGTTGGGTAGCTATCTTTTCTTTCAGCAACTCAAAACTCTTGTTAGCTTGCTCATTCCATACAAATTTGGTTTTCATTCCTCCTTTAATGGTATCCAGCATAGGAGCAAAAATAGCACTAAATTGTCTTATGAACTTCCTATAATACTGAGCAAGACCATGGAAGCTTCTTACCTCTGTTGCTATCTTTGGAGTAGGCCAATTAAGAATGGCTTCTACCTTGCTGTTGTCCATCTTCAAGTTGCCATGTGATAGCACAAATCCAAGGTACACCAGCTCTGTTTTGATGAACTCACACTTTTCGAGATTGATCTTCAACTTCTCCTCCTATAGCTTCTTGAAAATCAACTCAATATGATGGAGGTGCTCTCCTCTTGTTCTGCTATAAATTAGTATATCATCAAGATACACTACTACAAACTTGCCAATGTAGTCCTAGAGAATTTCATTCATGAGTCTCATGAATGTGGAGGGGGCATTAGATAATCCAAATGGCATTACTAGCCACTCATAAAGACCCTCATTGGTTTTGAAGGCTTTTTTCCACTCATCACCCTCATGTATCCTAATTTGATGATAACCACTCTTTAAATCTATCTTGGTATAGTACCTAGCTTCACCTAGATAATCCATGAGATCTTCAATCCTACGGATAGGAAACCTATACCAGATGGTTATCTTTTTGATTTCTCTAGAATCAGTACCAAGCCTCCATTCTCCTCCTTTCTTGGGTGCTAAGACAGTGGGTACTACACAAGGACTAATGCTTTTCCTAATAAGACCTTGGTCAAGTAGTTCTTGAATCTGCCTAGCTATTTCCTCATTTTGCTGAGGTGTCATCTTGTAGGCTGCTTTGTTTGGAAGGGTGGCTCCTGGTATCAAGTCTATCCTATGACCTATGGCTCTTTTAGGAGGTAAGGTTGCTGGTTGACCACTACTTACAATGCTTTCATAGGTCTGCAACAAGTCTTGAATCTCCCTGGGTAACTCTTGCTTTTCAGCTGCCTTCTCTTTGCTTACCTCTCTTGGCTTGATCATTACTGCATAGCCAACTCCTCCTTCTAAATCCTTTAAGAACTCTTTTTCACCAGCTAATAGCAGCTTAGAACCTGCTGTCTACACCTCAGTATCTTCCAACAAAGATTGAATCTTGTAGGTTACATTGTCCTTCTTGAAAGTATAAGAATTCTTGGCTCCATCATGCATAGCTTGGTGGTCAAATTGCCATGTCCTACCTAGGAGCAAATGGCATGCATCCATAGGTAATACATCACTAATACCTTGTCTTTGTACTTGCCAATTGAGAACTCCACCCATGCTTGTTCATTTACCAAGACATGCTGACCCTTATTGAGCCATGTAACCTTGTAAGGGTTATTGTGAGGTATTCTTATCAATTTCAGTTTGCTAACTGCCTCCTCTAACACAATATTGTCAGTTGAACCTGAGTCTATTATGACCTTACACACTTTCCCCATCATCTTGCACTTTATCCTAAACAAAGACCTTCTTTGGCTTGGCTCTTCTTTGACTGGTTCTTTGATCAAAGTTCTTCTCATCATGAGATTCTCACCTTCCTCTGAGTTCAAAGGTACTTCTGATTGCTTATTTGTTGCAGCTGTTTCATCTTGAATCAGATTGGTTCTCCTATCTCCTCCATGAGAAGTGCTGCCTTTCTCTGGACATCTATAGGCCGGGTGTCCCAATTGGTTGCAATGATAGCATTTCATGTTGGTGAAGTAACTGCCCCTTCCTTGTCCACCACTTCTTCCTCTGGAGCTGAAACCTCTTCCTCTACCACCTCTACTAGAACTTCCTTCTTGTTGTTCTGAGAATCTGACTTCTCCTTGGGCTCTTGATTCTGAGCTTCTTCCACTATAGCTTCCTCTTTGTCCTCTGTTGTCTTTCCCTTTACCTCTACCTTTAGGATTTTTTTCTTGCTTCTTTTTTCCTTTCTCCTCTATTTTCAAAGCCATTTGATAGCATTGGCGGATTGTTTTGAAGTTTACTAAGTTCATGTCCTCTTGGATAGACCACTTGAGTCCATTTAGATACCTTGCTAACTTTATGCTTTCATTTTCAACCACCTTTGATCTAAGGCACAATTTTTGAAACTCCTCTATATATGTTTGAACATCCACATCTTTTTGCCTCAGATTGTGTCTTCTCTTGTGCAACTGGACTTCATAATCATCTGGGAGATAGGTTTGCCTTATCTTGGTTACCATCCCTCTCCATGAAACTATGGGACCTTTTCCTTCTTTCTCTCTTTTAGATTGTACAAATTTCCACCATGTGAGAGTTGCTCCTCTCAACCTAGACTTGGCCACCTTCACCTTTTGGGCCTCTATTATGCCATGACATTCAAAGTGATTCTCAATGCTCTCAATCCAGTCCACAACTGAATCAGGGTCCATTTGTCCACTGAAAAGTGGCACACCCTCCATTGCTTTACCACTCAAGGCCTGCAATGCCTTCAAGAATGGTTCCTCTGCAAGAACAGGGTCAGGCTTTGGAGCTTCCTCCTCCAAATCCTCTTCATTTTCCTTGGCTTCCTATTCTTCTTTCTTCTTTATCTTGTCCTTCACATTATCTGTTGTTTCTTGGACTTCATCTAGGAGTTTCTCCATCTAAGATATCCTTTCTCTGAGCAACCGGTTATCTTCCTCTTGCTCTTCTACCTTCTTTGCTAGCTCTGCATTTGTCACCATGGCTTCTTCCTCAGGTGTATTCTCTCCTACTGACTCAGTGGATTGGCTCATTAATCACAAGCCTTGAATCTAACTCTTTGCTCTGATACCAATATGGTGTATGCAAATACCCAAGGTTGCTTGTACCACTCCAAGAAGACCTTCCACTATGTCTCCTTCCTGGAACCTAACTCCAATGGGTTCCTCTTGAGCTTGTAAGTTGACCAAACCCTGCTCCAACTCTTCACAAAGAGTTCCTACCTTGTGCTTTACCCTGGGTAGTTAAACACCTTCTTGCAACTTGATCAATCTTGCTTGGACTTAGAAGGGTCTAAGTGCCAACTTCTTCAACTGATGGAACTGCTTGCAGGGGAATTGAGGATACTGTCTACATACTTTTTGCATCCAAATGAATGCATCTTGCTTGGTGTTTAAACCTTAAACCACCTGATTTCATGAAACTGCCTAGGTGAGGCCTAAATCCTACTAGCCCTTACCAGTCTATTTTTTTCCTTTTACTCTCAAACTTGCCACACAGCCTATCAAACAAAATGCACTTTTAGACACCCTTTTCAGGGTTTTAAATCTTGCAACAGTTTTTTGGCCTCCTTGTGTTCCGTACAGTGCCTTCCAATGATCTTGGAGAGGAGGCCTAATTGCCCTAATAACTAGGGTTTCACTGCTCACTCACCTATTCCTTACTCCAGAGGATTGTTCAAGCCTTCAACTCCCTAATATCCCTGTGTTTGACTATATTCCACTTGGAAGTGTATGATTTTCATACAAGTGTACCTTCCCTTGCCTTGGTTCCTTTAATTCTTACTTCCAAACTCCTAACCGGGTCATGAAGCTTGCCTAGGGTTTGGAGTCAAAACTCATTGCTTGGATTTCCAAATCTCCTGCTCCTACATATATACAAAAGACTAGCTCCTTTCCCATATCACACCAAATTCAGGAAATCCCCGTAGTCAGTGTTTATGGAGGAGCCATTTAAAGTTTGCTGCTCAAAACAGTAATTACAGACCTCTAAATACTAACCCAACATTTCTAATCAAAAACCCTACACTCAATAATCTAAACACAAGATAGATTTTATTCTATACTATCTAATGAACATGGAGACAGTGTTATTTTAGCAAATAAAATGCCCACAAGATCACTACTTCTGAGAATACACGGGCAGATACAGGAAATACAGATTTTACCTATTGTTTACAATCAAAAACTTAACTACAATGCATGGGATCTTACTCAATGAAATATCTACAGGATCTAAATACTAAAATAAGCTGAGTGAACTCTATTTCCACACCCAAAACTATGCATTAACACATAAAAATCAAAGTTCTGAAAACACACGGAGTTTTCAGAAATCACAGAAAAACATAGAAATTCTTAACTGTCTCTATTCTTTCACAACAGAAATCTTCTTACAATGTTCTAACCACTCTTTCTCAAGCCACACACTCCACTCTTGATGTCTTTTCCATGATTCAAGGGCAGTTTGGTCGGCATTTTTCGTAATTCCAAGGGAAACCAACAGTTAAGTTGCATGTAATTTGGCATTATCTTTGCAACTTCGCCACCACCCTACATTTTAGGATCTCCAACATCTTGATTCTGAATCAAACACCTCCCTAACTGTCCATTAGCATCTTCTACCAACGAGGATGTGTTAAGCACACACATAAAGCTTCATATCTTAATAAAGCAGAAATTAACAATAAGATAAACAAATGAAGAATTTAGTCCTAGTGACTAATTCTTCACACACACAATACATTCCTGACTTGGCTAAAGTCAGTACAAGCCAAAACATTGCAAACCCAAAATGGAGGTCAGCCTAGGTGCTCCTGCACCACAGATGTGGTGGATGGTGTCCAACCATACTCACTTGTGGTAGATGGTGTCCCTCCATATTCACTTGTGCTTAATGGTGTCCCTTCGTATTCACTTGTGGTAGAGGGTGTGTCTCCAACTACAGTATGTGCATCTCCCCTAGCACGACTCTTTCACATTCATGCCCTTTGTGCTGCCAATTTATTTTCTCTTTTTGACAGTTGAGGTTCCTCTTCAACTGGCTTGTTTTCATCAATCGTTCCCAATTTCTACTTTTCACAATATTCCCTCATCCATTTTTTCTCTTTATCTCTGATGGCTTGGAGCTGATCATCTATTAGTTTTTTCCTTTTAATAGTTCATTTATTTGGCATGATGAATAATTTTACCTTTGTAAAAAGTGTTAAGTTTTCAAATTAACTAATTGAAAGCTTTGGAAGCATAACTCAATAAAAGCTTTGGAAGCATACACAAAGAAAGTCAATGAAAGCTAGTTTGTATAACTATTTGACAAAATAACTCAATGAAAGCTTTGGAAGCATACACAAAGAAAGTCAATTGTTAAATTTAACAAAATGCCTCAAAGAGATGTGGTTTAAAAATGTAATAGGAAAGTGTATCAAATTGTGTGATTTAAAATGTCCATTGACAACGTAAGGTTGTAACATGACAAACTGGTGCAGGAGCACCTAGTTCATGAAATTCCTTCAAAAGGCTAATTTGTTCAATTTTTAATGTTCAAGTAAATATTATGAGTGAAGGCCATTAAATGACGAATTTCAATGTATTTGCACCATGAAATAGGTCACTGGGTGATATTATTGAAAAGTTGCTTTTTATAACAAAAGTTGTCAATTATTGTAAAAATGTAAAATTGCACAAAAGCAGGAAGGTGAAGAGTCTTTTTTGTGGAAGGGAAAGGATGGGTTGATGAAGATGAAGAGGAAGTTATTTCAACTAATTTAGACACCTTTAAAAAGAATTGTAAGCTTGAGAAAGGAAGATCTTGTATCCCAAAAATCCATAAAAATTAATAAAAAAACCTCTGCTTAGTTATTTTGGAAAGATTTTGTATTCTTGTTTTTAGGTTGCATAGTGATTCAAGCATTCTAAGATTTGATTCTTGTTAGGGAAAGAAACTTCTTTCATTCTTGAAAGTTGTAGGAATTGTAATTCAAATAATCAATCTAATTTGAACTTAGTTTCCTAAGTCTCGGTCTATGGTTTCCTAAGAATTGTTTAGAGAGTATAAAAAGTGATTCTTAGCCATTCCAGCAATGTAGGGCTAGTATGTCAGTGGAATGGATCATATTTAGTGTATTTTCAATGTGAAGAAGTGTGTGGCAGGGGTAAATAGAAATAAGAATACGGATATATTATGAACAAAATTCAGAATTTTCTCATTAAAAAAAATGGGTGTTTTCAGAAGTAGGGTTTTTGAGAAACAACATGTAGAGGAGCAGAAATGATTTCAAAATAATTTGGAGACATAATGAAGCATGTTTCAGTGTTGGGCAAGTAGTAGAGGTTTTGCAAATTTTTCATTAAAGAAACCCTCATAGTTGGTGTGTTTTCACCCTATAATCAAATGTTTATTGATTTTGTGTATTGATGGGCATTTCCCATCTTGAAAATTGTTTATTTGTGAGTTTCTACACATGGCCTAAGACTGTTTGTAGGTTTGGTGGATTAGTGATTAGTTCTATGATGACTTGCTTTGATAAATTGAGCATATTTAAGGGCTTTTACCGGTGGTAATATTGGTTCTACTATGTTTTATTGAAATAAGTGTATAAACTTTTATAGTATGTTGAAAAGGATCAAAATAAACCTGAGAATCCTGGGATTGTGTAATGCTTTATGATAGAAAGGGAATCACCCAATTAGATGGAATGCTGACCTCCTAGAGATATTTGGCATTATTTTCTAAAAGTAGAGAATATGTAGAAACAACAAAAGGAATGTTGTTAAGTGCTTGGGAGCAGTCTCATTTGTGATGCCATAGTTGTGTCTATGCTTGGTAATGTTTCGAAGGTAGATTGTGAAAGGTTTGATGATTTGGGCATATGTTTCTAATATATGGCAATGGTTTCTTGAATGCAAAGTAGTCAGAGTGTGTCTATACTGATATATTGGAATATTGCAATCAAAACATGATGAAATTGGTATCTTACAGGTCTGGTGACAGTGTTAAACTAATGCTGCTTGTTGTTGTTACAAATGGTGTTTAAGTGAAGATAGGATGATGGATGTGTTGATTTGAGCAAAGATATCTTGAATGGTTGGGATGATGTTTGATTACAGGTCTAAGGAACAAAAGTTGTTTGATTTTTTTTACCTTGAAGGGTAGAAGTTGGATTGATGATGATTGTTGTATTGGCTTTATGACAAGAGCAGAGTTGAAAGAGATTGATTTTGAAAATGGTTGCTATATGGAATGGGTGAATTATTTCTTGATAGCCTTATAACTGAAAAGTAAAATAAATAGTTTTGTGGTTGAATGAAAGTAGTTTTGGATAATTTGACAAAGTTTGGCATAAGAATTGATCTTTACTCTTTATTGATTTGGGAAGGAAGTTCCCTAAAAAAAGTGATGTTTTTGGTGGCTTAGCAATCGATATTGCATCACAAACAAACAATTTGATCAACATGGAATAAGCAAAACAACAAAAATGAAAGAAATCCATAATAGAATGAAAGGAAATGTACAAAGGTTTCACGTACCTAAAAAACTAATGTTTCAAATGGAGGAGTTCTACCCAATTGTATATAATTTGCTTCTTCTTCCCTCAAACTCCTCAAAATTTGACTTCTTCAAAACCTTTCCCCTCCAATTTCAATTGTATATCAATTATCACTATA
>VDFB02271358.1:177856835-177886181 GCA_007258455.2 Sequoia sempervirens
ACATACATGACACACCAGCATACATATACATACAAACATATGAAAAAAATTTCAAAAAACTCGCATTTAACTAAAGGAATAAATAACGTGAGCGTGTAGAAATGTTCCACAGAGAAGAAAAAGTGAAAACTAGTAAATAACATGAGCGTGTTATATCTTTCTTTGGAAATCCTCGAGCCTTGGCTTTGGTATTTTCCATGGAATACCCAACCCAAAGGTTTGGAGGGCATTCCCAACCACCGGAGACTTGTTTTTTGCAAATTCTACAATTTTTCACATAATCGAGTTTGTGTGCACTGTCAGGATTGCATTTGGTTCAATATCGACGAAATTGAACACATGGGTAATGTTAAGTTCTCTCTTAGTTTTCGAATGATATAGTTTTTTTCACTTTCTGACAATGTGAGGGCTTTCATCTATAATTTCTTTTATTTGTATGTCTATTTTTTTTTGAATAGTGTTTGGGTTTTTTTTTTTGTTATAAATTAACCATTCATCAAAATTTCAAATAAATTACATTTTTAGAAACTAGACTCCATTCTACAAATTTTTAAAAATAATTTTTAAAAAAATCTATTACTTTCCAAAATTTGGAGGGAGAGCACAGCCAAAATTATTCTTTTTAGGAAGTGCCCACTTAGAAAATTAGTAAAAAATCAAATATTCATTAAAAAATAATTAGAAAAATTGTGCACCAACTAGATACTGTTAGCTAACTTCTAACTGTAGCGATTTTAAAAATACTAGAAAAAGGGTCACCATGCTCAGGTCGTACAAGAGTTGCTATGTTATGTTTTTCTGACAAAAACAACACTAATTTGTGTACATCCCTTCGTTGAACCCCTTAATCTCAACCATTTTCAAAATAAATTAGTAGTTTAGAAAGTAGACTCAGAGCACTTTGATCCTTGTTTTTGTTCCATCTCAAAATTTTGAGTGTAACTATCCTCAATTTCACATCTAAAATCAGCATTTCCTGATTTCAGAAAAAAAGTGGCCACTTAAGCCCCCTTTTTGGGAACCATCTTGGTGCACTTACCCTACTATGGTATTTAACTAATTATACGTCATTTGTGAATTTCAATTTTTCTTGGTACAATTGGTCGAGAGTGGGATGCACTACATTGTACATTGCCAACAATCTTGATTGGATGACGGTATGGATTGAATGATGTCAACAATCTGGTCGTGCATTAACATGGGAAGGTGTGGCTTCATTGGTTAAAGAAGCTCATCTTAATGGAGATTCCAATGTTACACAAAGGGAAATTGATTTAGCATATGGTTTAAGAGATAAACAGGTATGTATAAATATATTAATCACCCATATTATTTAATTATTTTCAAGTATATTGATGTATATATATGTTGAGATTTTTTTCTTTGCATACATTCAGCCAAGAATAAATATGTTTATCAACTGACGATATTACAATAATTTTTACATGTTTGACATATTGTAGGTGAAACACCACAAGGCTATGTGGTACAATGGTCATAAATTTTAAATCAAAATGTTGGATGACATGAAGAAAACTTGTGATTCTAGTATAACTACAATCTTTCAGGTCATTAGTGTTTCATCTAGAAGTGACATACATCCAGAAGTCTCAGAAAATTGATACTATGGGATTTTGGATGATATACTTGAGTGTGACTTTAAATCCTTCAGATTAATTATGTTCATCATCCTATGGTACAGGCTACGATTGAATGAAAATGATCCTGAGAGAACTGTTATTGAACATGATAATGGATTTACCATGGTTAATACAAGGTTGATCGAGAGAGCTGGAAATGAACCCTATGTTCTTCTAAGCCAATGTGAGCAGGTATTTTACTCAGAGGTTCCAGGTAAACCGGGTTGGTCATTTTTTGTTAGACATGATCCAAGAGGAAGGCTAGTAAAGTATAATGTGGTGGAAGAAGAAGAAACTGAAGAAATAGAAGATGATGTAGATGATGACTAGGATCAACAATTAGTTGATGATGTCCCTGATGAAGATGTCGAAGAGGAGGAACTAGATCATGATGATGTAGGAGTTAATGTTCATGAAGATGATATCCATGTGGATGATGACATTATTGAAACTGATATCTATGACGATAATGATGATATGACCAATCCTTATAATGTTGAATCTAGATCAGATGATACGAAAAGAGTTGGATGAAGAAGAAGATCAATGACATTTAAATGTATAAGTTATGTGATTATATTATCTATTTGATATTAATTTCTTGATAGAATTATATTTGACTTATGTGGTTACATAATTAATTCATGATGTTTTTAATTTGTATTCCATTACATAATTAATTTAATAATGTACTTTTTAATTTTTGAAAGGTCAAAAAATTAAAACATTTCAATAATGATGTTAACAACATTGAAATTAGTGTGTTTTATGTTTCATGTGATCATAAAAGATTAAAAAGTCAGTTGTAGAGGTGGTTGTTCAATGGTTGATGTGTATGTTGGTTCTTTTTGCAATGTAACTAAGTTTGTCTTCTAATCTACCTATGAAATTTCCAATTCCAATCGAAGGTAGCTCGAAGGACCTAGACCAATTGACGAGGACTTTAAAAGCCTCCTACACTTCGGGCTTTGCAAGACCCAGGAGGGTGATCCCTTAATGTGTTTACAACCACTACACCATTATTATAAATAACATTAACAATAGAAGATGATCTCACTTAATAGCTCAACACGATAAGATATTATCAACTAGAATTGGCTATTCATAGACAATATCAACTATCTAGAGCATGAGATAACTAAACATAATCCATTATATAAGATAGTCAATGATTTAAAATTTGTAGCAAGCTCTAGGAAAAGACAAACAAATACTGAACTACACTAATAATTACAACTTAGATCAGTGCCATATATCCATTGTAGGAGTCAAATTCATAAGCATCTAGATGTTTATAACAGATTTAATACATCACATATAAGATCCCTGACAATATTGCATTACAATTTCATCAATATGCATTCTAACCCAAGACTACTTATCAAATCCTTATACAACACATATCCACCTATAATCCCATTCAAATATTTTGATTAATTCCTTGAATTAAAGCTAAAATAGAATCATACACACCACAATAGTGAGATGGATAAAACAACCCTTAGTTATTTCATTCAATGTTCAGACATGCATGTACAATGGAGAGACATGAGCTTGAATTTTCATTTCAACTCAAATGCTAGTACTATTATACAACATTAAATCTCTATGAATTCAAAACCTATTACAAAATGACTCAAAACCTAAATTGCATTTCTCTAAAACCATCAGACTTTACAATTCGCTTGGAAACTTCACCTATACTCAACAAAAATTATCTAACTTGCTAACTCATACTTTTGGCCTTGAAATCCTTCTTACAGAAAATGAAGGAGCAAACAAGCACCAGGCTAGAAAGTACACCTGTCACTAGTCAATTGGAGCACCTGGTGATATTCCAAAATTTGTTACAGCAGCCACCACCTTAAAAAATATTCTTGTTCATCATATCAGTAGAGGAACGTTGATGCGAAAAACCACAAGGAAACCGCACTGAGAAAGCCATCAACACAAAATTGGAACCGTTGCAACCGCAACATCTGATCTGCCACCTATTAGTAGTTCACTCCTTTTACTCCTCCTCAGTCAAATATTTAGTTACCCAATTCTGGTACTCATCATCATTCAGCCAATAAAAATTAATTACCTCATCCACCTTGGTATTATAAGGTGTGTATTTTACCGCTACTTGATTTGCATCCCTTTCAAAAGATTCAAAAAATGATTTGGTACTAATGATTTTTTCCATACAGTTCACCAACAAATCATAGTCTGACTCATCACAAATTGAATTGATTTGATCATTGATGGCCTCACTTGCTTGAGCCTGCCATTATTGAAATGACCTAATTTTCCCTTGCTCATCAATTATATCAGGTAACAATGTGTTATCCCAATCATTGAAATTATTCACCAACTCCCTAATCTTCCTACTCAATTCATCTGGTAAGGTCTGAAAACTTTGAAATGATTTTACTAACACATGAGTAGGATTTAATGATTGGGGCCTATTATTTATATCAAACCTTGAGGCCTTATACATGATATCTAGATCACTGGCCCTAGGGATCCAATTTTCAATTATTGGTATTGCTACTTCCTGATCCCTATCAATATTCTTTATTGCTGCTAATAGCAAAAAATATAAAGAATGTATAGATAGCAATTTTATATCAACCTTTTCATTTAAATACCTCAAAACAGTAGTAACAATTTCCTTTTGATTTAAGAGAGATCCCTCCTCACTTTTGTTTAATGATGCCTGTGATTCATCAATTTTTTGCAAGAGTTGCTTCTTTGTAGGATTGACAGAGCACTTTGTTTCTTCTTCAACTTCCTCTAAAGAAAGGGTGAGGACAAGATTCTAACTAGGAGATCCTGGTGTGGAAACAATTAGAGAAGCAGGAAGCACTGACCCTATTGTGGAAGGTAATGTACTGGTTCCTGGAGCACTTGATGTCTCCCCAATTTGCTTATACCTAAACCTCTCCACTTTAGTTTGCAACTCAACATTTTTCTGTTGCATCTTGCTATACTCCTCAATCAAAAGGCTATATTTTTCCATTAATCTCTTCCTTTCAGCTTCCTCCCTTTGAGCAGTCTTTTAGGCCAATTTGACCACATTCACAGTCAAATTAGTGGCCTCGATGGTTGAGGTCTTTGAAGCTCAAGCTTTATTATCATTCCTCCCTTGAAATTTAGATTAATATCAGAAACATCTCATTTTCTCCCTTGTGGGACCAATACCCAAATTGCTAGAGTTTCATATTCCTCACTGAAAGTATATTTTTGCAATGCTACCTTGAACTCTTCTTCAAAGTCTTGAAAGGGATCCTTAGACTTCATAATAGCATTAAAGGCTACTGCACCTGCAATGTCCCATTCAGGAAGAATTAATACACCAACCTGACTCACTAGTTTTCTTCCTTCTTCAGGAGTGATGTTCTTGAATTCTTCCATTAATTTAGCTTTTGTGTCCTCATCATTCTCTTAGTCTGACCTGTTAGGCCTTAGTTCTCTTTTCTTCCTACATTTATCTTGATACTCTTCAAACTTCATCCTCCATACCAATTGCAAGAATACAAGAGTTTTTAAAAATTTATTATTGTCTAGAAACTCCTTGCATGCCTCCATTCTTGCATCTTGTACACTTTTACCTTTCATATCTAAATTAGATAAAAATAATTCAACTAGCCTAGGAGGGGAAGGCATACCAAATTCCATGTCTTGATCAATAACAATAATCTCATCCATCAGATCCTCCTGTGGTTGATCAATTCTTTGCCTCTTAGGGCTTGGCTCGAATGGTGGTGATGAGGGATTTTCTTCCGGTGATGATTCTAAATCAATAATTTTGATTTCCCTAGGCACTTTGAATTTTGGACTTGGTTGTGAAGGCACTTTCATAATCTGTTTTCCTTTTCTATCCACTTCTTCTTCATCACTACTACTATCCTTTTTCCTCCTATAAATGGGCCACCTTTCCATAGGCTAGTATGCTAGCCTTGTTTCAATTGGTCTGGCACCTTGCTCTTGTACACCCAAACTCAATTCTAAATTTATCCTTTTTGTCCTCAATGTGCCTATAATTTCCTTAAAGTTTCCCATCAGAAAATCAATTTTCTTATGTGGAGACTGAACTCCAACAATGGATCATATTTCGGATCCATTTTGTGCACAACATTTAGTAGCTTACCATAAGCTATCCATTTCTCTTTGTTCAACTCCAGTCTATTCAAATCAAATTAATTTCTAATCAAGTCTTCAAGGAAAATGAACTCATGCACAAATTTTCTAGCTTTTATTCTTTGTTTGAAAAGAGCAAAGAAACCCTCAGGATCATGCTACCACTTTGGTCCACACCTCAAATGGTAATCATTAGAGAAATTATCAAAATGCATCTAGCCTCCCTTTGAAAATACAAAATCAGACACCACTATATAATCTGGGAAAAATGTTCCCTTACCCCTTCTAGTGAGGTTGTCCTCATGAATACAACCTATCTACCACATAAATTCTGCAAATCCCACTCTTGGTTGCACATTGTATGGCAGTATATGAGGGGCTCCCTGAAAACCATATACTCTCAAGACAGTGTTGATTGGCTATGGGATAATGTCACCCTAGTTATGGTAAACCTTCAATTCTAGCTTCCTCTCCTTTGGCCTGAGGAAATCATGTAATTCCTCAGGGATCCTAGGTATATTCACCATTAATCTAGCCCTTAATCTAGAAGCAAAACAATTATCAAATTGCACATAACTAGTGCTTTCATTATTATAAGATAAATCTACAGCCCATATTTGTATTGGCAATCTTTCTCCGTCAATTGATTGCCTTAATTTCATCCTCTCAGAGAAAAAGTCAGCATTCTTAAACAAAAACATATGCATTAGCATAGAATACCAAAATAATTGAGCACCTGTATCATTGTTTTGCAACTTTGACAACCCTTCATGCATCCTCTCAGCCAAGAAAGAAGCAAAGCCATAGGTCACAGAGAAGTTAGGGTGTTGTATTTGCACCCCCATGAACATATAAGCAATGGGCATTACCGTACCAGGATTGAAACCCAAAATCTGACATAAATAATAGAAAGCGGCTAGGAAATGGTTTGCAAAACAATTTAATTTGAAAGGTTCCTAGTCACTAGGGCTGATATGAAATTTTGAACCTCCTTCTTAGCTAGATGAGGTGGAAGCAACCTTGCTCTAAAAAAAGATTTCAACTTTGCATACTCCTGCTTCATTTCCTCAAGGTTGATAGGAACCAAGTCTTTGCTCAGTTCACTCAAGTCAAAAATATGTTGGACCTCTTCTCTATTAATGCTTAATAGAACCTTTCCATCATTTTCCTTGATTATCCATGTAATAGGGTCATATCTTGTAGCAACTATCCTAAATAGGTCTACATTAGGGAATACATTTGGTACCACCAGCTTCCCCATATCATACATCCATCCATTTGAAAAAGGGTGAGGAAAATTCCTCTTTCCGTACCACAATCTGAACAATTCCAAGTCAATGAGGGGAACCCTAGCATCGGCAATGTTGGAGCAATTATACACTAACCCTTCCCCAAGGATTTTCCCTTGCATTAGGACCAATCCCTTCCTCCTATCATTCGTTGACAAGGGAAATTGATCTAGGAAATCATCATACAGGTTTAGTTTCAAATATTCAATTTGGTGAGAATGTTACTTGGGTGGTGCCATCTCGAATAAACTAGGGCTTCTTTACAACGTTATAATTCAAATAGCTAGGACTAACTAGAGATAGAAAATTATAGGACAAAACACTGTAATTTCTCACAACTACAATTAAACTATAGCCCTAATACATTCATCAACAAGCTTACAACACATCCCACTAATCCTTTCCCAAATTCAAATACAAAATGACTGGGAGGCACAAAAAATAAACTCACAGCTTTGTTTGCAAAACTCCTAAATTCTGGCTGCAAAAACTTACAATTCTACCTTCGGCTCTGAAACTACTCCACAAAATAGTTGAATGCTTTGTGATACAGACCAAGCAAGAAAATTGGTTTTATTGTCGATCAAATTATGCTAGCAAGTGTCTCATCTGCTATTAAAGATTAATTTTGTGCTACACGAATGGCTCCAACCATATTTGATGCAGATTTAAATTTGAGCTGTTAATTCTTCAACTTGATCAAATCATTGACGACCACCTTCAAAACAAGCTAACACAATTGCCAACATGGTGATAAGGGGCCCACCTTACCATACACTATGAAGGAATTCCACGTGGTGGTTGCCTGCTATATCGCAATCCTAAAACTTCTAATCGCTTGATGGCGGGAAACCATTGATCCTGAGCATTAATGATCTCGTTCCCTTAACACAGTCACCAACCATGTTGTTAACCTTCGAGCAGCTTTTCTAGTGAGATTATAACATATCTGTCAATTTAGAACATGTGTGTCTCAAGAACACTTTAGCAATCCACCCTTTAATACATTTAAAGTCAGCTAGTGTTTCCTTTACTCTTTAGGCTTCATCGGATGAGACACGTGGCACCCGCTTGTGATTTCGCAATCAACCCAAGCACCATTGCGGGATGGTGGGGCATGGCTTAGATGAAATGGTAGTTGGTCAACAATAGCGCAAATTTTATCCCCCAGATAGGACATGTGATGCCCACCCGTGATTTCATGATCCTTCAATTCTCAATCACGGGATGGCAGAAACCATTGATATCTACAGGAAATAGATCAATGACAACACTAAATCAACCCTTGCAAAATAAAAAATTCATTAAAAGGAGAAGTGGGCATTACTAGGTAGACGACAAACAACAACATAAGTTGTTTTTTAGTTCCTGCTAGGGAACTATAGGCACCACTAGAATTTAACTAGTTAATAATAACTCTTATTTTAACCAATGAGAACTTGATTAATTTTTCTATTTGAATTGTTCAATCTATTATCAATGTATAGATGCGAATTATATAACAAAATATATTTCAAAAATCAATTCTCTTCAATCTAATTGGTACACAATTTTCACCCGATATAAGTGATTTTGGCGCTTCCATTACTTCCATTAACGATTATTATGGAATGATGCGTAATAAAATATATTCAAAACCTTTTGCATTTAAATTGGCATATCATATAGATAATTTTCATTGAGTCATTCTTACTTTCATTTCCTATATCATATTTATTCGATTGAGTTTATAGTCACCTCAACCATTGATTATAATAATATTTTAAAGATTTATCATTGCTTTACATTGAAATGAAATACTAATTTACTTTGTGAATGATTTTTTTTTAATTTATTTTGCATCTATATTATAATTATAAAATTTAATATTTGAAAAATAAAAATAAAATAATTTTATGAGTAAAATATTAGTTCAAAGTCTTTTATTCTAAAATATAATTCAATTATAATTTATTAATGAGATTTTATAATTTTTTAATGAACATCATTTATTTATTTTTATTAGCATCCATATCATAGTTATAAAATTTAAAAAGTTCAAAAATAAAAATAAAACATTTATTACTAAAATATTAGCTTAAAATATTTTATTATGATTTTTTTTTTATATGTGTAATTCAATTTGATTTGAGAATTTATAATTTATTGTGTGTAATCATTTTTAATACTTATAAATTTTATTAGAGATTAGTAGACTAACATTTATAATATTAAAAGATAATTCTTAATAAAAGAAAAATAAAAAATTATATTTATAGAAGAAAAATAAAATAAATTTACAATTTCTTTTATAATTTCACTTTTAACTTTAAATGTATGTTCACTCATTAAGTTGTATTTTTTTTACAATCACATTTTTATTTTAGATGTTTGTTTATAAAATATAAAGATGCATTAAAAATATATTAGAAATATTTTTCTTTATATTATATAGCATTCATAACATTAAATTAGCATAGAATAATTTCACAATATCCTTAACCAATCAAGAAAAATTTAATCATTACTATGCAACATTATTCTCACATCAAACTAACAAATAAACATTGAAAACAAATTTATTTTTATATTATAACATTCATAACTTAAACCTTTTATACACAATATCAAGTTAATTATAAAAAACACATAAAATTATTTATAACTTAAATTTTTAACAATTTAATAAAATATAATTTAATATAATTAAGAAAAATTTAATAAGAATTATAGATAAATTTATGAAATATTGATTTACTTATCAAGAAAAAATCAATGATAAATTTACTTATTATAGATAAATTTACTTACCAATCTATTTTAACCATCAAGAAAAATTTAATCATTAGTGATTGCAACATTATTGGCACATTGCGGGGTGGCTTTGACCGTGAGGCACTGCCAAAGCCATGGGATAAAATTTGTTTGGTGATAATGAAATATTTCACATTGGAAGGAAGGTATGGGGTCTAATACTATTACCACTTTAATTTCCTCAACCACCTTAGGAACCATATGTATATTTCTATTCCTTTCTTCCTGTATCATGCCCTTGATAGCACTGTGGTAGAATTTAATGAAGCCACTAATTCCAGAAAGAATTATACTATCCTTCACCAGGGCCTTATATCTAGGCTTTATCATTTCCATATGGCACTTTTACCTGCTTGGCCTATCACTGTGCAAGAATTTTTGTCTCTCCCTGCTCTTGACGAAACCCTAGTTTTGTCCACTCCCCCCTCTACTAGTATTTTAGACACGTCGGGCCCAAGCAAGAAAAAATACCTCAAGAATCCTGCCTTGAAAGCCCATCCCCATGGCACTTCCTCTAGTATGGGCTCAGAGGATACAGGTAGGGAAAGAAAGCAGCCTACCCCTATCCCGCGCCCTAAGGCAAAAGCCTCTAAGAAAGCTAAAGCCTGCCATCACATTGACTCTGATGTTGAGATCGCTAAGGAAACTAACACCCCAGTCATTCTCATAGAATGGTTTGTAAGCAAGACAAGATTGGAAGCCTTAACGAAGCCTCTGATTCGGGCAAGGATCTAGAGAGTGACAATGAAAGCCACAAAGAAATGGTGGTGAGAGGAGAAGGTCAGTCGGTGTCGGTGAACAGTGAGTCCCATGTGTCAGAAAGCTTAAAGAAGGGCCCTTTCAGTGACAATGTGCTAGAAATTACCCCCTGGTCCTCTGATGCAGTTAAAGGAAAATCTCCCTTGAAGGATGATCACAAGGAAAAAGACCAAGCTTGGGAACAGGTTGGCTTGTTGAAGGGGAGATTGGAGAGGCTGGAAAAGAAGGTCCAGGAGGTGACCCAATTTTCCCTGAGGGTCATGCATAGGTCGGCAACCAGTCTCTATTTGCTATAGAAGGACAAGTCTACGAATGATGCTGAACTTGATGTTGATTTCAAGGAGCTACTCGAGTTCCTCACAGTGGATTGGGTGACTGCCATACATGATTTTCCTGGCAAGAAGGATAAAAATTAGGTCGTTGGGCCTATTTTTTCTTGTTTATTTTGTCTTGTTGTTTGTTTTTTCTGCTAAACTTGATGGGCCCCTAGTGGTCTTTGGACTTATTTGGTTATTTTCATGCTTGCATGTTGAACCTTGTCATCTTACGTATACTGTTACTTTTTTTTTTTTATGATGTGCTGTGAGTGATGGCTTTCTCTCTATTGTCACTATGTTGTTAGTGTGCTTTTGATGGATGGCCTTTGGTGCCTTGTTCTTATGGGTCAACACCCTTGTTTTGCTGCTTTTTATTTCAAAAAAATTATTGGCACATCTTTTAAACTAACAAATAAACATTGAAAACACATTTATTTTTTATATTATAACATTCATAACTTAAACCTTTTTATACACAATGTCAAGTTAATTATAAAAATACATAAAATTATTTATAAGCAACTTAATTTTTTTAACAACATATAATAGAGTTTAGATTTGTTATAACTCTCATATATCAACATAGGTAAATTTAAAAATATTTTAAATTATATAATTTCAAAACAAAATGAATGAATTTATAGAAGATTATTTTTATTAAAGTGATAGAATTTAACCCCAATACTAACACTAATTATAAGTCTAACCATAACCCCAACCCTAAAACTAACATTAATTAACTTCAGACCAAACTCTAATGTTTATATCCAACCCTAAACATAACTATGATTCTAAAACTAACATTAATAAAATTGTAATTGATCCATAACCCTAACCCTAATACTAAGCCCTGCCCTAATTGAACCATAACACTAACCCCAAGCTTTATTATAGAACCTTAATCTTTACCCCAACCCTAATCCTAATTCAACCCTATACCTAATTTTAATTAAATTCTAACCCTAATTGAACCTTTTAAACTAACAAATAAACATTGAAAACAATTTTATTTTGTATATTATAACATTCATAACTTAAACCTTTTATACACAATGTCAAGTTAATTATAAGAACACAAAATTATTTATAAGCAACTTAAATTTTTTAACAATTTAATAAAATATAATTTAAATTTAACTATAAATGGTATAGAGTTTAGATTTTCTATATCTCTCATATATCAACATAGGTAAATTTGAAAAAATTTAAATTATATAATTTAAAAAAAAAATTGAATGAATTTATAGAAGATTATTTTTATTAAAGTGATAGAATCTAATCCCAATACTAACATTAATTATAAGTCTAACCATAACCCCAACCCTAAAACTAACACTAATTAACTTCAAACCTAACTCTAATTTGATATCCAGCCCTAAACATAAGTATGATTCTAAAACTAACATTAATGAAACCCTAATTGAACCATAACCCTAACCCTAATACTAACCCTTGCCCCAATTGAACCCCAACACTAACCCCAAGCTCTATCATAGAACCTTAATCTTTACCCCCAACCCCAACCCTAATCCTAATTGAATCCTATACCTAATTTTAATTAAATTCTAACCCTATTTGAACCTTAAACTTAATTGAACTCATGTTTAGGGTTAGGGTTCAATTAAGGTTAGGGTTGAATTATGGTTATGATTAGGGTCAAAATTCAAATAGGATTATAGTTGGAGTTTAATTAAGGTTGCTATTCACTTGGGGTTAAGGTTCAATTAGTATTCAATTTGGGTTAGGGATCAATTAGGGTTATAATTCAATAAGGGTTTAATTAAGGTCAGGGTTAAGCTTAGTCTTAAATTAGGGCTAGGATTGGAGTTAGGTTTCAATTAAGGTAGGGTTATTGTCTATTTTAGGGTTAGGGTTCAATTAGAGTTCTCTAGGGTTTTGATACAATTAGGGTTAGGTTTCAACAATACCTAGGGTTACGATTATAGTTCAATTAGTGTTAGAGTTAGGGTTCCAATAATAAAATTTTCCATAATGATATGGAAAGGCATTCAATTGGATTCATATACAAATGAACAAATAAGAATTGGTAATTAAGAATTCTCTAGAACTAAAGTTATAACAACAAATACAATCCTTAGCTTAATCATTTGTTCTTGTTAGGGTTGGGATAAGAATTTAATGAGGCCAACTAAGACTTAGGAAATAAAACCCCGTGGAGGAAATAAAGTATTAAAATCAAAGTTGGGTTTTAATTTTAATCCAGTGACATAAGCCTAAGCCATTAACTCTAGTGGTCATGTCACCGACGGCTTAGCCAAAGCCTTTCATTAAATACTAACCATGCAATGTGTAGGTTTTCCAGATTCGAAGATATGGGAGAAGATCTCAATCGTACCCCACCAACTCGTAGACCTAAGGTGTCACCCTGTTATTTACGTGAGGTTAGCAAAAGGAAGATGTGTGTCCTATATGGAATGTGGGGCCCAATCTCCACTATTGATCTCATAACCTGTGGTTTTAGATTGACAACCAAGATCAAAAGCTAATGTAAATCTTTGTTGTTCCCTACTAGTTCATAGGAGGAAGATGAAGGTTGGTTAAAAGCCGCGAGGTCAACGAGATTGTGATGCGTAGCTCTAGCCATTCATTTTGCAAAGTGCATAGGACCTGCCAACATGGTAGTTGGTTTCCAAGATGGATTAATGTTATTGGTCATGAAGAAGGTGAATGATGCTTCATTGGATGTCAAACCGAGTTAGTCCAAGATAAACCGTTTGATCTGCCAACTCTTCAGGAGATCAATGGGCAATATTCAAAGTTGGAAAACAACACATGGTGGTTGTTTTATCATACAACTGGTGAAGCATTAATGATTTATTCCTTGCTTGTGTAGTCACATCAATCTCAATCTGTGTGAAGATTTTGTTGTTGGCAATCATGAAGGATGATCTTTGGATTCTCATGTAGCTCTAGTTAAATGGTGACAATACATACGCTGCCAAATTGCCATGTTTGCACATGCATTTTTACGAAGCATTGATGAAGGTTGCCATTACCTCGCACAATAAATACAAGAGGAATTAATTGCTAATAGTGTCATTCTTGTAGTAGTTAGAGCACTTTGTGGGCTGAGTCTAATCAAGTTTGAGTGCTTGTCTCAGAAGAGAAAATGAGTAATTTAGTA
This sequence comes from Sequoia sempervirens, assembly GCA_007258455.2. Taxonomy (NCBI): domain Eukaryota; kingdom Viridiplantae; phylum Streptophyta; class Pinopsida; order Cupressales; family Cupressaceae; genus Sequoia; species Sequoia sempervirens. The sequence continues at coordinate 177,870,904 of VDFB02271358.1, forward strand.
AGGAGGTATGTTCGTTTGAGCTCACAAAAGCTCGGTCCTGCTATTCAGGAAGGTGCTTTGGTTGACAAGCCCAGGCTTATGCCCACTAGATTTAGTAGAAGGTTGTAATTCTAGGACATTGTTGCTCAACTGGTAGATGACAAAGGCAAGTAGTTGGTGTGCTCTATTACTAGTGTCGGTAGGAAAATAAGGTATGGGCATGGCTCCTCTGGATGCCAACACTCGCCCATTGACCTTATGAGAAACACTTCTGATGATGTAACCAAGACCAACTCCGACTACTATCGGTATTTACCTTGCTTTAATCACAGTCTTCCCTCTGATGAGGAAGTGATATATGTGGTGCCATTGGTTGTTAAAACCCCAAGCAGAAGGACTAGAATCATATTGGGAAAGGACAAGAAAGAAGAGGAGGCTGAGGGTCTACCGTATTGGGCAACAACTAGAAGCAAGCGTGTATACCGAGGTCTGAGTGTTGGTAAGGGCAGGGTGGTGGGTAAATAAGAAGTTGTTGTGGTGCCTTAGTGGCAATTTGGTTGCCTGGTTTTTTGCTTGGATAGCGAAAAAGGGGATTTTGATGACAATTTGTGTTCCCTTTTCTTTTAGCTTTCCCTAGTTCATGCACTATATATGTTTTGTAGATTCAACATGTGGGAAGTTTTGTAATGAAATTCAAATGCAATGGAGATTTTTTTCAAATGAAAATTTGTGGTGAAATTACATTTGAGCTTGAAGCTTGTTGCTCCCTTGTCATATACAAGGGAATTCAAGGCCCATTTGCAGGGAGAGAACTAATGAAAGTTCTAGCTAGGTTTTGAGTTGAATATATGGGTAGAAAGATATATGTCCTGTGATGAGGAAGTGATATCTATGGTGCCATTTCCTATTAAAACCCCAAGCAAACATAATAGAATAGATAGCCTATTTTGTGTTTTGGATGAATATATGCAAATTATCTTAAATTGTATGCAAATATGACTTATAATCATGAATAAACATATAATTCTAATATATTTTCTCTCCTTATGTGGATTTGAGTGAATTTTGAATGAAATGTTAATGATGTCATTCTTCTTTTGAGAATTTGTTCAATTGTGTGTCTATATTTTTGCTTTGATTCAAGAAAATCAATTAAATGCTTAAATGGAGTCATAAGTTTACAATTATTTACAAAGGATTTGATAAGTAGTAATATATCAAAGAATTGAGCTCCATAATGCAAGGTATTATATGAGTAGTCCATTCTATTAAATTCTTGGGTCATTTTTGCTAACAGTAAATGGGTAACTAAATATTTAACTGACAAAGAATAAAATAATAATATGTAAATGGGTCACTCACTCACTCCCTCTATCTCTCTCCCCTTAACCCTAAACCCTTAACCCTTAAACTCTAAACCCTTAATATTAGGTGTGTATTAAAACATTATAAAAGTATAATTTTTGGAGTTCTATTAGGAATTGAATGATAAATGATGATGAATGGGAAAATCTAAGGCACTCTTAATATTTTCTACCCTAAAAAGCTAGAGTTCAATTAGGATTAGTGGGTTCACTTAGGGTTAGGTTTAGGGTTCAATGAATGTTCAATTTGGGTTAGGATTGAGGATGAGGTTGGGGTTTAAAGGTTATGAATTCAATAAGAGTTCAAATAGTCAAGGTTAAGGTTAGGGTTGGGGTTAAGGTTCACTTAGGATTAGAATAGAATAGGGTTAGGGTTCAACTAGGGTTAGGATTAGAATAGAATAAAGTTTTGTGTTTAATTATGATATCTTATATAGATGAAATGATTTGGACTTATTTCTTAATTTATTCTAAAATTCTAATTAATAATTGTTTAATTAATATAAAATGAATATTTAATTGTATTGTATTGTATTGTATTAGATAATTAGAAAAACTAAATAGATAATAAATATTTTATGGATTTTAAAAATTAGAATTTAGTTTAATTTTATTTGTAATGTCAAATATTAAAATTTTAGATTGAAATACTTAATTGATTTTAAAATATTTATAATTAATGTTCAATTTATAAACTAATATTAAGACATTAATTAATATAACCCGCGACATAATGTATTAAAGATGCATCAAAGTATTTATCATTCCTTCGGCTTCACCAGATGAGACACGTGGCACCCGCTTGTGATATCGCAATCAATAAAGAACTCGCAACTTTTGATCACGCGATGGTGGGCAACCGTGGATCTCAACCATCAGCAATCCTATTCATTCAACACAGTCACCATCCTTTTTATTAACCATCGAGCACCTTTCTACCAAGCTTATAACATCTTCATTGATTTAAAACATGTGCATCTTATAACTACTTTAGTAACCTATGGCATAATGTATTAAAGACCCATCAAAGTATTTATCACTCCTTTGGCTTCACCGGATGAGACACGTGGTGCTCGCCTGTGATATCATGATCAACTGGTGGGGTCATCACGGGATGGCGGGGAATGATTGAGATCACACAACGATTGATCTACAACCATGCGAAATTGTCCCTCTACAAAATAAAAACATTTATTAGGGGAGAAAAAAGGAAAAGGAAAGGTCCTTTTATAGTCCACGATACCAGGCAATTTGTTTTTGGGTCTATAGATGGCTTATAGTATATGGGACTCCTCGTACTCCCAATATGAGGGAGGCACCTAACTCGTGCTCCACAATATGAGGTGTACATACCTTAATCCCAATATGAGACAGCCCAGTAGTTGTGCGGGGTGCAAAATAAATAAATTATTAGGGGAGAGGGCACACTCAATCGTGATGATAATACCTAGTCTTACCACATATTTATACTATATATTGTAAATAAACAGTCCAAATGTAAATAAAGGAAGATATTTATACAATCCAAGAAAATAAGTTAAAATGTATTTAATAAAAAATTATATATGAAATTTTTTTTCTTTCTTAGATGAATTAAGAGTATGATTTTAAATATTTTAATTCAAATAACATAAATGATAAATTGAAGTGGGAAAACTTGAATATTATTTTAAAATTTTGAGCTTTCATATTTATATGTGTGAGATTGATCTAATATTCTAGAAAATGAATGTTAAAATATCATGAAAAAAATAGGCATAGAATGAATGTAGAAGTAAAACTATATTTGCATATATTCATAAAATAAGATCTAATAAACAAAAAATATATGCAATTAAAAATAAAGGAAAAATAATTCAACCTAAATTTAGATAAGAGAGATAATTAGATTATATGATAACTTTAAGGCTAGGGTTAGGGTTTGATTAGGATTAGTGTTCACTTAGGGTTTCTTTCTTGGGAGAATTTTATTGAATGGTAAGTGTATTTTATAAAATTAATATGTCAAGAATTAATTTTAGATAATACTACATGTGAGTTTTCATATTGTATTAAATTGTAAATTAAAATTGATAATAGATTTCCTTCCTTCTTTTGCATAGTAAGCTACCATAATATATGGCCAAGTAAAATCCTATTCATATTTTGAACTTTTCTAAACTATACAACATGGCATCCAACAAAAAAAATTGTTATGCATTTTTTCCAAGCACAAATCCTTAGAATTCTTAATGTGTTACTTAGGTTAATTCTTTATTGCAATAAATAAATACACACTAATATATATATTATGGATTTGAGGGAAAATATTAAAATATTTATATATATAGAAAAATTTAAATGCAAGGGATTCAAGTACGTACCTTTACTTTTGTTAATGTTGATGAAGATACAAATCTTGATGAAGTGTCAAATTTGATGACATGATATAAAAAACTGGAATATTTTTGCTCTATGTGGCACTTGAAATTTTGTACAAAACTATAACTAACTCTACGTCAAATTTGTGACTTTGGACCTATTTTGCATCAATAAATATGAGCTTTGACAAATGCCTCCTAATCTAGCATACAATATGTACTTAAATGCTCAAAATAGTTGGGAGTAGTGTTGAGATTGGTGGATCTTTGGGAAGGTCCAATGCTTCACCTTTGTATCTCTCCCTATAGATAGAGGTAGAGATGAATATAGAATGAGAGAGGAAAAGGGATAAAAATAGATAGAGATATAGAGAGAGATAGAGGGAGAAATAAATATATAGAGAGAGGGAGATAGAGGGGGGATATATATATATATAGAGAGAGAGAGAGAGATGAATATAGAGATATAAGGAGATATAGGGAGAGGGAGAGAGAGAAGAGAGATAAGTAGAGAAAAGACATAGATATAGAGATATATGGGAAGATAAAGGGACAAATGGGTTGAGATATGAAGATAGATAGGGGTATAGGGAGGGAGCAAGAGATCAGGGAGAGATGGGGAGAGATAGAGAGAGGGAGGGAGAAAGGAGAGAGATATGTAGAGGAGGGAGAGATAGAAGATGGGGAAGAGGGAGAGGATGAGGGGGAGCTAATTCTAGCCTAAATTCTATAAAATATTCAATAAAATATAATATAAATATTATAAGAATTATATAATTTGTATTTTAAATTACACACTATATTTTATTTTTTGAAAATATGTAATTTTTAACCATTTTTCCTATATATTTAGTATTAAGATTTTTACATCTTTAAAAAATTCAATATATAATACAAATAAAATATAGTTAATAATTTAATTAACTAGCATACCTATATTAATTAATAATATATGTAAAAAACGCCGAGAGTTATCTTTATCAAGATGCCTATTGACTTGAAAAAATGCTTACATTTTCATGAATATGAATTTGGAAAGCAATCAATTTGATTTCATTATTGTTTGTGTCATTGTTTATCTCAATTCCCATATATAAGGGTACACATTGAAATTTGAAATCATACCAACTTGTCTATAACAACAATCAACTAAGAACAATAAATTTAAAAGAAGAAATGTTCATCAATCATTAGATTTAGTATTGACAACATCAAAGAAGTGTATCATGACAAAATGGCATTAACTAACTTAGATATATCCACTATTTTTTTTTTCAAATGTTTGAATACATTGTTAACATTATATACATTCAAGCATTTGAATGTTATGAAACCTATAGCTTTGCAATTTAGTCTAATAAAGCTTTGCTCTCAGATGAATAATCAAACTTTGTTGTTTTTATGACTGTGCATTTAATCCTTTGTTCATCATTATAAGTCTATTTTTTCACTTGAAGTTTAAATATGTATCTGTTGAAAAGGACCTTTTGTATAATGTGTGAAAACTTAACATCATCTTGTTTTTCATGCTTCAAAATGTTCAATGCTTTTGTTGTTACACTAATTTCTTCTGCCACTTCTTCAAAAGTTGTAATCCAAGTGAATGAAGTATGGTCTTGCACTTTGCATTGAAGTATACATCTTCCACAATACCATTGACCATTTTCATTAGTGTTTACCTTCTTTTTGCAGTGCCTATATCCAATTTTCAAGGGGCATGTTGTATAACAAAAAATTTCTACCTTAATGAAAGATAAGGTTGCTTTTATCACTATCCAATAAGGTTTACCAAAGTTGTCAAGGTCTCGATCCTGTATTTGTGAGATACTAGGGTTAGGAACAAATAGGGTTTAGGTTAGGGTTGGGGTTCAATTAGGGCTCAAGTTTAATTAGGGTTAGATTTCAATCAGGGCTAGAGTTTAATTAGGGTTAGGGTTCAATTAGGGCTAGGGTTAAGGTATTCAATTAAGATTTAATTAGCCACTAATAGGAACAATAAGAAAATAGATAAATGTGAAAATAAAACCTAATCTCTAAGATTGTTGTGCTAAGAATTACATACACATCTCATAAATTTCAATAGAGACATGAGACACATTTATAGATATAAAGGAAAGAAATAGCTATTTAGATAGTTATTAATCTAAAAAAGATTAGGACCTACTTTAAGAGATTAATAAAAATAAGTTTTTATTTATAATTTTTAAATTTGATAATTTTGAGATGATCATAGATGTAAAGTAAAGATAAAATGTTTTTCAACAAAAACAAATAAAAATGGCAAACAAATAATGTGATTAATCAAGAATGACAAGTTCGTGGGAAATCCACAACAAGTTTTGGGGTTTGGCACAACATTTGGGGCCTTCTCTTGGAGGTGAAAAACTTTCAAATTTGCTGGAAGAGAAAGCACCACTATTCACTCAAATATTTTGCAAATTGCTAAGATCACCTCAACTACTAGGTCATATTTAGCCCTTGGTCACATGCAATTTTTATCTATTTTTCCCCTCTTATTACAAAATTTTTCATTAAATTTATTTTCAAACAAATATGAATTTTTTTAGAAGACAATATTTTGTAATTGGGGGAAATTTTGAAGTGCCATAACTTTTTCTCATTGACTTAGATTTGAGTGCCATTTTTTTCAAAAATGTTTAATTTTTTGCCACAAATCCAAAGAGCACATTATCACACTCATTCTATAAAGTGCCCATTTATGCAACTTTTGGGTTAGTTACAAGAACTCTTTCTATAAAGTTCCAAATTAGGGGGTAAACAAATAATCAATGGTGTGTTGTGTGTGGTTCATTTTCACACTTCCTCAACAAGTGCTTTTATGTGGTGTTTTACCTTCACTTTTGCACACATTTCTAAGTTCTTCATCTATATAAAGTCTAGCAACATGGGGTCTAATGTAACTATACTACCCCTAACACCTTTCAATTATCATGATTGGAAGAAGAAAGTAATTATGGTGCACTTAAGAACAAAGGTTTATATAGGGTAACTATGGGAACAGAGAAAGAACCTACAATGTAGCTAAATACAAAGAATTTATTTTCAATAAGTTGATTAAGCATTTGGCTTCCTATGTTTAAATTTATCTCCCGAATTGTTGTTCTATGTTGAGAACTCAAAAACACCTAGCCATGTTTGGGAAGCTCTAGACTAACTATTTGGGAAAATAGATGAAATTAGAAGCCACGAGTTCAAAAATCAACTCTTGGGTCTTATTCCTAGGAATTTTACAACTTTACAAGACTTTTTCACCAAATTTAAATCTTTGAAGTTGCAATTAAAAGATTGTGGAATTGAAAAGAAACATGATCAATTAATCCTTTTTGTACTTTCCAATTTAGGTCCAGAATTTTATGTGTTTGTATCAACTTTCTACTCTACTAAATGGTCTCTTGGAGCATCATGGTCTATGTCTGCACTTGATAACTTTATTGCTGATCTTACAAGGGACCAAGAAAAGTTAATTCAAATGGGTAGCTTGAAGTCTAATAAGCCTAATGCCCTACTTGTAGGGAATGAAACACAACAAAATTCAAAAGGGGAGAAGAAGAACACTATAAGGGATAAGGAAGTTAAGAAAGAAGGAAAATTTGACAACTGCAAAACTTTCAAATTAAGTAGAGAGTTAAATATGCCTTTTATAAAAGTCTTTGACATGATGAAAGTCAATGCATGAAGAAAAAAATGAGTTTCTACAATAAATTCTTAAAAAAAATAATATAGGGTTACCTGATTCTATCAAGGCATCTTCATCAACTCAAGAAAATTTACTAAGGACAAAGATAAATCAAAGGGAAAAGCCTTAGTTGCTACATCATCTTTATCTCCATCATCGATTATAGACTTTGGTGCTTCACACCATATGGGTTCTTCACATGTTACCTTTTCATCCTTAGAGCCATCAAGTATGTCCATGATCACTTTAGGTGATCTGATACTCTAGCATTGGTAAAAGGGAGAGGTTCTAATGAAGTTGAAAGAGGAACATTTGTAAATGTTATAAATTTACCTTCACTATCAACTAATCTCCTTTAAATGTATCAAATAACTCATTTAGGGAAGGGCATGAGAGTAAACTTCTCTCTAAATTCAGTTGAGATAAGAGAATTGCAAAGCAACAATTTGGTAGAAATATGGGAGGCAAATAACCAATCTAGATTATATACCTTATCCAATTTTGCTACAGATATTTCTCCAAAAGAACTACTAACTCATTTAGATGAAGTTAGAAAGCTATGGCATGAGTAGTTTGGTTGGATCTTAACTACCACTATCTTTAGCAACTATGTCAACATAATATGGTCCAAGGGATTACCTAAGGTAAAATTTTCTAAAGAGATTTGTGAAGGTTGTGCACTTGGCAACCATCTAGAAGAAAAAATTGACAAAGACAAATCATGGAGGGAAACACAAGTTTTAAAATGTGTACATAGTGATGTTTCAGGGGATTTTCCCCATCCATGTTTTAAAAAGGCTAGATATGTTCTCACCTTTATTGATGATTTCTCATGTTTTACATGACTCTACATCCTTAGGAAAAAATCAAAAGTGTTTGAATCTTTTCAATATTTCAAAGCTCTTGTCCAAAAATAATCAGGGATAGTCATCAAGGATCTTTGAACAAATAATTGGGGTAAGTATGTCAACAACCATTTTGAGTAGTTTTTCATATCATAGGGGATATATATGCAATGAAAAGTTCCTTATACCCCCAAAAAAATGGTGTTACGGAATGGAAAAATAGATCTTTAAAAGAGATGGCTAATTGTATGATTGACTTTAAGGGCCTCACACCATCGTATTGGGTAGAAGCAGTCAATTGTGCATACATTTAGAATAGAGTTCCACATAAAGACTTGAAGGGGATCACTCCCTTTGAAGTTTGGAAAGTATGGAAATAGTTGATCATTTCAGATTTTTTGGATCTCATGCGATGGCACACATTCCAAAATAATATCACAAGACTATGGATCCACAATCCAAACCTTGCATCTTTGTTGGATATCTAGATGGTGTAAAAGGCTATCGCCTACTCCACCTTGTAGACACAAAAAAATGTCCTAGGCCTAAGACTCTTAGATTCTTCATCATTTCCACTTTCATTCTTCATAATTAAATAATTTTTAATTATTTAATTATTTTCTAATGTCATATGTCTTCTATTAATTTAAAATTATCCATTTCTTTATTCTTACTTGATTAACCCCTTCCTTTCTATAATTAAATAAATGCTTATTTATTTAATTATTGTCATTTTTCTAATATAATTAAATAATTATTTTAACTATTTAATTATTCATTATCCTCTTCTTCTAGGGTATGTGCAGGATCATCATGGAAAAAACAGGCCCTTAAGTGGAGAAAAATTCTAAAAAATCAAAGTTAGGCAACTTGAATTAAAAATTTGAATAAGTTATCTATACTATTTCAAAAATATGTATGAATAGAATCTATAGAAAATTGAATGTATTTTCTAAACTACTGGGTTTATTTTTTATTTTTTAAATCCATTTGGTGAAAATTTGAAATTTCAATGCAGTAGTACTTAAATTTCAGGGAAAAAATAAGGTGTCTGTCTGACCACCCTAACCACAATAAAATGATAATATTTTTTTTATAAGATTTTAGAAATAAGTAGAGGACTCATTTCCTGATGTGATGCATATTTTTTTGTAATTTTGTTTCCAAGTAAATAATTAATTATGAATTTTTTATTATAAATTTTTAAAAATATAAAAACTCATATGTCTGACCACCTTAACTTGGTCAAAACTTCATGAAATTCATTTTTTTTAATCCTATATTATTTGAAGCATAGAATGTGACACATGTTTTGGATTCAAAAAATGTGATACCGTTTGAAAGCTATAGATGTTTTTCAATCAGCCTATCAATCAAGACTTTAGTCATAATTCAAATTAAAAATGAATAATAATTATTTATTAAATTCAAGGTAAAACATAATTTATATTGGTGGAAAGTTGAGAATCTCCTTTTAAAACCCTTTTTCATTTCATCAATTTTGGGTTAAAAAAAGTCATTAGCCACATACCCTACACATCCCCATCATATTGCCACTTTTTGGCCCATCATGATCCTGCACATACCCTCTATAATTAAATAAATTTTGTTTATTTAATCATTTACTAATTTTTCATTTTCATCCACTTTTGAATTAAATTATTATTTAATTTAAAAGTCAACATGTCACATGTCTTTTATAATTAAATAATGCTTTTCTTATTTAATTATTCACCTTCCCTCCCAAATTAAATAATTTTATAATTATAATTTAATTTTCTCCAACAACCTCATTATCCATGCCATTCGTATCTTCTCTTTTCTCATTCATTTTTCACCCTTGATTGAATTATCTTAGAATTCAATCTTGGCCATTAATCCTTATCATTGCATTAATTTTTCCCTAACCCTATTTCATACTACAACTTTCAATCTTGGCCATTGATTAAGACATATTATTGACATCCAATCTCAACCATCAATCCAAATCAGACCTTGCCTATAAATCAACCCTCTCATAAGCCATTTGGAGGGTTGATTCTTCAAGTATCCTTATGCTGCCAAAATTATTCTTGAATCATTCATCCATTTCTATTTGTCATCATTCATCTATCATCTCCATCTCAATGTTATGCTGCTAAATTGAGCAACCAACATATCAAATCAATCGAATAATTCATCCATGATTACGTCTATTTGAGGTATTGGAGATTTGGATTAGGTAATGCATGTTATTGTTTTATCATTTTTATTTTATCCAATTTTTTCATATACATTTTTTTGAACCCGACGTGAACCCCCTAACTTATTTTTAGCTCAATATTTTAATGAATTTTGAGGAATTTTGGAGTTGGATCCTTTTTGTTGTAGGTTTTTTTAGCTTTTTGTTGTAGTTTTTGCATCATTTTAGGACAAAACCCTAGTTTTCAAAGATTCAACCATATCTCTCAAAAAACTACATATATTTTCACAAAACAATTTCTACAAGTTGGGGAAAATATCAAGAGCTTCTAGTCCAAAAATCAAATTTTTTGGAACTGTTTTTAATTTTTTATAATTTTTTTGTTATTTTTCATGAAAAATCAATTGTGAGAGAAAATTAGATTTTTTTTTAGATATTTTAATATTTATGGAAATCTTGGAATTATAATAGGGGTTTTTTCTTTATTTTTTTAATTTGGATGAAAAATATTTAGACAAAAAATAAATCTTTGAAAATTAGGGTTTTACAAAGATTTGCTTATATCTCACAAAAGGTTTCAGATCTTTTCACAAAATATTTCTACAAATTTCAGATAATGCTAGGCACCCTCAGTCCAAAAATCATAATTTTTGGGTTTGATTTTTTTTTTTTTTAATAGTTTTTTAATGATTTTTCATAAAAAATTAATGTTGGGTGCAAAAAAGTAAATTTTTTGAATTTCTTTACATTTTTGGAAAGCTCTGAAAATTTCAGTAAGGGCCTATTCTCTGTGTTTTCATTTTTGATGCAAAAAAAAAAACCCAAATTTAGATTTGTCTTGACTAGCTAACCCTCTAATATTAGTGATCAATTATCTTGTTAGGGTTTTGGCTTTGTTGTTGGTTTTGTGAATGTGTAGAAAAAAATAAACACTTCAAAGGACAAATTGGATCAAGTGGACAAAAATTTTAATCTAAGGAAAGTCTAGGTGCACACATTCCATCTTTCATCTTTAATCATAGTGTTTCAACACACTTCAATTTGGGGATTTAAAACAAACATCTTGTTTGCAATCATACTTTAAAATTGGGCTTAAAAAGAACCATTGTCTTTCATTACACTTTTTTGCTTTGGGTTAAAAAGAACAAGTGCTTCTATTGTTTTCTTACACACATTTCATTTCTAAAGGGAAATTAACAACTAGGAGTGTGAATCAAGTGTGTGTGTCCTCCAAAATACCTCACTTGGTTCGCTTTTGTCATACTCTTCTTAGGAGGCCTGCTTGGAGCAAACACCCCTCCAAGGGTCGACCTCAATCAAGGTGTGAATCCAAAGACATGCCTCTTTGGGAGTTGAAATCTTGTCACTATTGGCTAAGCCCCAAAGAACTTTATACCTTTGGGAAGTGAAGTTGAAGGGTGGGTTACCCCTTTCTCCTAGTTGTTTGGCAGGATTTTTCTTTCAAATCATCCTTAGTCAACCTCGTGCATCCTAGCTTAAGACCTAATTAGTAATACCCACTTGACTAGAATTAGACTTGTTGTTGTGTATTCAAGTGTTTGCTTAATCATAACTTTTAATCTTGAAAAACAAATTTATCATTGTGTTTGGTGTGTTTTTTCATGCATTTACATGTGAGATCTTGTGTTTGATATTGCCCAAGTCAAACTTCCAATAAATATTTGCCACATCATCCAGATCATACAATCTTATCATTCCACATCATATCCTAATCAAAATCATATCTTTAATCTAATCAACATCATTTTACACCATGCCAAAATTAGAAGACCTAGTACCCCAATTCCAAAACCTTCTCCAATCACTTTATCAAGCACCACAACCCTTAGACCAACAAATTATACACGGGCTCCAAGGCCTCATCCAATGATTTCAACTTCAAAAAAACCAATCACCTCAAATGCAACAACTCATAACACAATCCCAATACCTCATGGCCACTTGTCAAATCCAACAAGCACAACATCCAATCCAATCACCACATCAAAAAATTTCTCCTCAATCTTATGTGTCACCTATATCATCATATCAACCACATCCATCCACATATCATGTTGCCCCTTCATCACCTTATCCCACCTCTTCTAATGTAAACCCTTATCCATACCAATCCACCTCTCAACAACCATTATCCTATGCAACCCCTCCATCATTATCACAACAAAAAATCATACCACAACAAGTCCAAAAAACATTACAACCTCACCACATTTAACTAAAATCCTATGTTTCACCTTCATCATCATTCCAACTGTTGAAACCAAAATTTTTAGAAAGATTATAAGTATCTTGTCAATTAACATCCAAAATTCCCACTCTTATTTTCAAAATAAATCACATTATCGCCATTCAAAAAGTCATTTTTACCCTTTACCATGATAGTGCTATCACATAAGCCACCCCTCATAACACCCATACCATACCTCTCTACCATAGTTCATCACCACTACCATATACTGCACCCTCCACACTATACCACTATACCTCAAGGGGTCGAAACACAACCCATGGTAGAGCGGTGCATTGAAGAAAGGTACTAAAGACACACTGCAGTACCGTAGGGGAGCAGAAAATGACATGAGGTAGTGCGGTAACTAAGTTTTTGGGTCATTTAAAACACACCAATCACATTAGTCAACATCAAAACATAAAACTAAGCTTGACACAAAGATTTGAATTGTGTGAATTTATGAGCCAGGAGTAAATGTATCTTGGTGTTGAAATACACGAAACAAGTTGAGATTTTTCACTCATAACAGTTGAAACCAAGTTGCAAATGTTGGAAAAATAAGGATAGAAAACTAAGAGGGGAGGTGAATCAGTTGTCACAAAATATTTAAACTTTTCAACCTTAACTTAACTTAATCTCAAATCTAATGAATGAATAATAAATCATAAACAATCAACACATCAAAAATATAGAGAACACCAAGATTTTTATGTGGAAACCCTGTTAGGGGAAAAACCACAATGGAGGTCAGTCCACAAGATTATAACCTATTAAAAGTATAAAAAGAATCAATGGGAATGCACATGCATTTAGGCACATTGCCTAGAGCTAACTTCTCAATTACAAAGAGGACTCACTGTCCAAAGAAAGATTCAGATTAATACCAACTAGATTTGAATTGATAAAATAACATCTACTAATGCTTGATTATAGTTCTAGTTAAGCACATAAACACTTCTTCACTCTTCTTCACACTCTGCTCCTGCCTTCGAAATATTTGAACAATATTGGCACATAGGGCTCGCACACTTCACACTTCATTCAATTCACATACATACTACACCGATAAAACAATCGCTCTTATATATCTACAACATGGAATTACATCGCTACTAGTCAACCACAAAGAAATAATAAAACAATTACAAACAGTCAGCCCAAAATACATAAAGATTATTCATGTGAATCAACCAAAGTTGGCCACAACATGGTGTAGACCCAAATTAACAACTCCAAGACAAAAAAAATCAATTAATTTCTCCTTAAAGATCCACAACATGCTTCAACACCTAGTCAGCCATGAACATGAAAAACATGAAAACGCAAGAGAAAATCTTGGATCATGAGTACACCGATCAATGTGGACATGCAACATAGATAGAATATGAACTAGAAACATCTAAAAACACTATGAAACACCAAAGAAACTTCCACAACAACTAAACTTCTAGAAATCACATGATCTTCACTCAGGAACACAAATTGAAGTAACAAAAAAACTGTTAAAATACAAATCTTCATAACTTGATCAAATCTTCACATGGATCTCTAAAACTTGATGTGGATAAACTAGGCACACTAAAAAAGAAACCCTTTAAATTGCAACAACTAATCATCAACATACTAATCACATCGACAAAAATATATTCACTACTCCACTGACAACCTGAAGAACTTCTTATTATAATTTTCTCAATATCCTCGACATATAAGGTAAGTGCACCAAGATGGTTCCCAAAAAGGGGGCTTAAGTGGCCACTTTTTTTCTGAAATGAGGAAATATTGACCTTGGACATGAAATTGAGGATAGCTACACTCAAAATTTTGAGATGGAACAAAAACAAGGATCAAAGTGCTCCAAGTCTACTTTCTAAACTACTAATTTATTTTGAAAATGGTTGATATTAAGGGGTTCAAAAGAGGGATGTACACAAATTGCTGTTTTTTTGGTTAGAAAAACATAACATAGCAACTCTTGTACGACCCTAGCATGGTGAACTTTTTTGTAGTATTTTGAAAATTGCTATAGTTAGAAGTTAGCTAATAGTATCTAGTTGATGCATGATTTTTCTGATAAATTTTTAATGAATATTTGATTTTTTACTAATTTTCTAAGTGGGCACTTCCTAAAAAGTAGAATTTTGGTCGTGCTCCCCCTACAAATTTTGGAAAGTAATATTATTTTTTTAATTTTTTTTTTTAAATTTGTAGAATGGAGTCTAGTTTCTAAAAATATAATTTATTTGAAATTTTGATGAACGGTTAATTTATAACGAAAAAAACACCAAACATTGCTTTTTGACAAAAAAAAGACATACAAACAAAAGCAATTATGGATGAAAGGCTTAACATTGTCAAAAAGTGAAAAAAATTACATCGTTGGAAAGCTAAGAGAGAACCTAACATTACCCATGTGTTTTATTTTGTCGATATTGAACCAGATGCAATCCTTATGGTGAGCACGAACCCGATCATGTGAAAAATTGTAGAATTTGCAAAAACACATCTCTAGTTGTTGGGAATGCCCTCCAAGCCTTTGGGTTGGTATTCCAAGGAAAATACCAAAGCTAAGGCTTGGGGATTCCCAAAGAAAAATATAA
>VDFB02271358.1:177886281-177911918 GCA_007258455.2 Sequoia sempervirens
CCATGATACATTTTTCCTTAATATAGAAACAAGATTCTAGTATGCAATCTTGATTCATATCTACCCCATAATTTACTATATTCATTTATGACAGTAAAAGATTAAGGAT
This sequence comes from Sequoia sempervirens, assembly GCA_007258455.2. NCBI lineage: Eukaryota > Viridiplantae > Streptophyta > Pinopsida > Cupressales > Cupressaceae > Sequoia > Sequoia sempervirens. The sequence continues at coordinate 177,886,391 of VDFB02271358.1, forward strand.
TTGGTCATCTACCAGGTACGTAACTGGTGATTTCTTCCTTTTTTGCTTCAATTTCCAGTTTGACTCCAATTTGGAAATGACTTAAATTATTTTCTTTGGTTAAATATCTCCAATTTGGAGGGAAATTTTGTAATACTAATATAATATTAATATTAAACAAAGAATCTTGCATATATAGATAAAGAAGTTCTAGCTATGAAGAAAGGGATAAAGAAACATATCATATTTAATTGCTCATCTTAATATTGATCAAGATAAAAGAGGAAGATAATTATAATACACCATTTTTAGTTCCTCAAGGAATTTATGAATGGAATTTAATGTCATTTTGATTATGCATTGCACCAACATATTTCCAGAGAAGAATGGATCGGGCATTAAGGCATCTAAAATAATTGTGTGTTGTTTGTATAGATGACATAATTGTCTTTTCTGATAATGAAACTAATCATTTGGTTCTCTTGGAAAGATTCGATTTTTCTTAATTTTTGAAGGTCAATCTATCCAAGAAAGGTTTAATGTGATTGACCAACAACTTAGAAAAAAAATTGTAGATTATATTACAAAGACTTATAGGTTTGAATTCAGAAAAAAAATTAGGGATAAGTACAATGAAGGTATTATTAAATTCCTTGATAATAATAGCAAAGGATTGGAATTCCTTAGCTACTTGAACAACATCCATGCCAATAATGTCCCAATATTTTTGAAAAAAATATTGGAAGGAATCCATCAAGACCATGAGCTTTAGAAGGGTTAAAGGAGAACACAATAGATTTTATTTCTTTTTTAGAGTCACACCTTTCCATCGCCACTAAATTAGAGATGGAAAAAGAACTGGGGATGACCTGCAACAGTTGGTTAGCTATAAGGTCTAGATGGGTGGTGTTTTTAGGAGGGTTAAGGAGGTCCTTGAAAAATCTGAGTCCTTCTTGAGATATCTCTTCTTCCTTGGAGAAGTGGGAACCATCAACACCTATAAGTTTAGTTATTCTATTCCTTTTTTATGTTTGATTTTCGATTGATGAAAAGCTTGGAGTTCCAATCTCTTTTATCCATTAATTTTTGGATCTTTGTTTCTAATCATCTTTCTCAATAACATATGAAGAACACTTAGAAGTAACTACTTCCTCTAGGAGAGAGCTTCTGAGGCTGCAAAACTATCCATTTCCATTTGAATTTTCCTAAGTTGGTCCTTTATAATCAATTTTTGAGAGAAATTATTACCAAATGAGTTTTTATTCCTAAGTATCTTTTGATGCTTCTAAGCTTGAAGGTGTAGACACTGAAAAATGTCCCAAACGATATCATACACTTGAATATGCTATACTAACATCATTTTCTCTTGAAACCCATCCTTTTTTTGCCTAATTAATTAAATTAGCCTAGTTGATTAATTAATGGCATCATTTTCACCTATTGACTTCATCAGGTTAATTCACCCTTTTCATGCTAACACTTCGTCTTGTTAAATTAAATAATCAAACTATTTAATTGAAATCCCTAAATCTTCCGATTTAATTAAACAACCCTAAGGTATTTAATTAAATGTCATTCCACCTTCCCCCCATTCATTAAATCATTTTATTTAATGAATATTATCTAATTCCTCTAAATCCCCTAATTGTATAATTAATATTGTTTAATTATTAATTAAATCTAATTCCCCCTCACTTGCAATGGAATATTCCAAGGTAATGTTCCTCCTTTGCACATTCCTCCAAAAGGAATATTCCCATTGAATATTAATTCCCCTTTTGCATAATTTAATTTAGTTTTATTTAACTAAATTATCCTTTTCCCTCACCCATAAGAATATTCCAACGAATATTCTCTTTCCACACTCATTTGAAAAAGGGGAATATTCCTTTTTTCTCAAAAAACTTACTTAGCTTCTTGACAAAGTTAACTTGTGACCTCTTGTGCAATTTAACTTATGACCTCTTGGACAAGTTGAAAGTGTGTTTGTTTGAAGGAATGTGAACACTTGATTAAATATCATCTTGCATTCTCATCTATTGATGAGAATCCATGATCCATGCCTCCATCTTCTTTCCTTTTTGACCATTGATTAGCTTTTTTTATCTTAACCATTCATTTCTCATTTTTCTCCTCTAAATAGGTTACTATTTGGAGACAAATGTATCCATATTTTAACATCAGAGTTATGTTGTTAAAATCACTCACACTCACACTCATATTTAGCACATATTTAGCATATTTTAGCTTATTTTAATTACAATAATTAGCTTTAAGCTTCCATTAATGGCTTCCATGATCACATAATGCATCCATTTAGCTTGTTTAATTAATTAGGGTTTGGCTCTTTTAGGTTATAATCCATTTAGAATTAGCTTAACATTTTTATACCTTCATCATTTAGCATAAAATCATATTAATCTAGCTTGCATCATGCTCATTTAAATTAAAATCATGTTTTCATACACATCTATCAATGGTTTCATCATTTTTGTTCAATAAAACTTACTGGGGCAAGCTTATTTATCCATGGGATTGGGAAAGGGTCACCATTCCACATCAACATGACACCACTCTCGCAACGAGATAATTTTTGAATGGATTAGAATAGATATTTTAGAGCTTTCGTAGTTTGGAATGTTTAGTTTTGATAAATATTTAGTTTAACTTTCATTTGAATGATCCTTTTGAGATTTGACGTTAGTGGCTTCATTATGCTTCAATTCTTCATGGATCAAGCATGTCATTGCTTTTTAATCAATAATCACATTTTGGTGCTAGAAGGAGGGCATAACCAATCAAATTTAATCAATTTCTATCTCAAATTCTATTTTTTCTAATTTTTGCAGGATACAGTGACACCCAAAAGAATTCTAGTGATGCATTTGTTAGGCATTGTTATACAACAATGCTATTGTCATCTAAAATATCAATACCTATTTAATATCATGGCGCTAATTAAACTAAACGGTGATGCTAATACTTTTTAGAGGTATCAAAATTTGCAAACTACGATGCTCCCCAAATAGCGACACTATTGTCGTCACTAGCTTTCCTACAGCGACACCTAAGTTCACCAAAGCAATGTTATTATGAATAGCGACACCCAACTCTAGTAAGAAAATTGATGATCATTTTTTAGCATGTGTTTTAATTTTTTTGCTTCATTAGCTTCTAACATTGTTCTGGTTCTTAGGCTAACTAGGTTTTGCAGGTTGGACGATAAAAGGAAAATTAAAGTAGCATTCTTATCTTTTTTGTCTTATAATTGTAACAAGCGTTTTGATGCTTTTGGGGAAATTATAACCCATTTTTCATGCTTTTCATTTTATGTTGTAGGACCACACTCATTTTCAATTGGGTCTTAAAAAGAATGCTCAAATGGGACTAAAATTGAACCCTCCATTTTTTTGGGTCTAAAAGTGGACAAAACAACTTAACATTTCGTTTGGTGCATAAAATGAATTCATCTTAGCTTTAGGGGTTAAAATTAATGAGTTTTTGATATGTTTTGATTTACATATTTATTATTGAATGTGTATGCAATTATCTCATGCCACTTAGCGATCTTGAGGAATAGAAAAATTGCTTAACACTTTGTATAATCAGCTACATCTTTCAATTTGGATTAAAAATGAACCCTATGCTAGTGTAGGGAAAAGGTGTTGTGTGTTCTCTCCTTGCTTCATGTGATTAGGGAGATCAAACTATTGATGCGTGTTTTACTTAATACTTGACGGTGAGAATATGATATCCTATCTCTCTTGAGAAAGGTAAATCTCTATGTGAAGCCTCAGAGAGATAACCCCAAGGTCTCTAATGTCGAATTAGGTGGCCGATTATAGCTCTTCGATAATGAGGGAAATGTGAAAATGCTAGTAATCACAATGGGACCCCTTTACTACAAGAAATAAGTCCAATTTTAGCTTGAGATCTAACAACCTGATGGTGCTTCAATCCTAGATTTAACCCAATGATCAAAGAAATAGAAAAGGAGAAAGGTTTCAAAGAGATTTCTAAACTTAATAATAAACCTAAGATTAACAATGAAAGTAACCAATATTCAAAATGGACCAATCCTTCAAAACTAATTTCTACTTGACCAAGATAACTCTACAATCTTACATAAAATAGTGCAATCTTCTGAGGTGTTAAGATTTTCAAATTATGAACACTCATTCAACAACCTTATTGCAGTTATAATAAACAAATCTTCACAATCGAACTAAGCACACTGAAATATGAAGTCCAGGCCTAACTTTGCAAAGTAACTAACAATCAGGTTAGTTCGTATGAATAGATGGGATTGCTACAACATTCAAGTATTGAATCACAAACATTATCAAATCCAAATCTAATCTAAACATTAACTTTCTCAAAGCAATTTTAAAGATAGAATAACAAGAACCATGCAAGACAAAAGAAACAAGTATGGCACCAAATCACAATGTCATTTCTTGTATTCAAATTGTCAACTGTAGCAACAATTCTAGCTTTCTGTTACAATATTTGCTTGAGGGCAACTACCTACTAACTCTAATTCTAACTAGCTCTACTCTATATTCTGGTTACAAATTCTAACCTTCTAACTATTTCTAACCTTTTACAAATGAGGCGACATGCCCAATATATAGAATTCCCCAAAAATCTATCGGCCAGGCAAGGGCTTCGCAGCAATAACTCGGCAAAACAACCCACCCAAGAGAGTCTTCGAAATGGGTCAAATAGGCATTAAATGCACATCCTGTCCAAGTCATCTTGAGACCCGCAGTGCAGTTCAGACCAATGCGCGGGAAGATAATAGGGAAGCACAAAATAAGCAAATAGCCTATCATGAACCCTCTATTATTTGTATTCGGATATTTCGCACCTCCACGAACGATCCAAGAGCGTCCCATCCCTAGGCCAATGGTGGCGGGGAAAAGAGCTAAGTCATCTTTCGATGGATGCAATCTTGTCCTTTGAGTGTTTGATTGACTTATCCCAATCTACCTTATACACCAAATACTTATCAATAACTGCAAGGTAGGTGGTCACATCATCCAACTGGTGCTCAGAAATGGAACCATCGTCAGGTGATGCATAAACATCCTACCACCATTCTCTCAACTGCTCTAGGCTCAAATACTTGGGAGAAATATTCCTTCTTCCCATCATTATCTCGAAAAAAGAAATGCAACTATTGTAGACACCAGCTAGGGTGTCATCAATGTGTCTTCTCTGTTTGTAAATATTTTTCAATACTTTCTGCCTGATTTGCAATACCTCAAACCACTCCCATGGTTCGGCAGCTCTAGAAGAAGGAAGGATCCCGTCACTAACCAACTGGTCTCAGGTGTACTCCATAATAGTCCTAGTTTTCTATAGAAGGAGGTATGTATCTTCTTTATCATGTGCCAACACCTGCTTCATCCAGTCTATCGTCCTCACAGCATCCTTCCCAGTCGATAGGATTTCCTTAATAGCTCCATCACCTTTTACCTACACTCCTTTCATCCAATTCATAGTGGTAACAGTGGACACTTTCATCTTTTCTAGCTTGGCTATGGTCTCCTAGGTAGAGGATTTGTAGCAAAGGAAGAAGGATTAATGGACTGCAGTGGCTTCATTAATTCCTCCAAGCACTTCCTAAGATTTTCATTTTCTCTCTTCAACTCCCACTTGGTCTTCATTTCCCTTCTCATTCTATCCACAATAACAGCATAGGAGACCTCATAGTCTTCAATATCTTGCTCAACTGATGTAGGCCCGAGATTGAAGGTCTGAATATTGTAATCCTTCCCAACCGCATCACCTTTATCCTTACCTAGAGTAGGGGTGGCAATGTGAACAACTTTGTTGTGTGTGCCATCCCTTTCAACCCTTGAGATCACTCTATCCCTCTTCTTACCTTTATATTTTCCAATTATAGCTAGCAGTGCATCCCAATTCGATGGATTGTCCTCTACCACAACCTATTTTTTCTTTCTCTTTGTCTAGCCATTCTGGAACAGCAGGTGCCAATTGCACTTCAGTTTGTTTTTCCTCTTCTTGTTGACCCTTAGGTGCCTCCTCTTCCAAATTCTGCTTCTCAGGAGTCTCATCTTTATTCCCCTCTTCTTCTTCAACATGTTCCTCCTCATGTGCATGTGAGGGAACCTTTTCTGCTTCCTCCTCCCTTGGAGGAGATTCAACTACCTCATTCCTAACTGGTGACTTTGCATATGTAACCAAGGGAGATTGCATTTCCTTTTCAATTTCTACCTCTACACCGTAGAGCTCTCCCTCATGGAATTCCTCTCCTTCATTGCCTAGATCTTCATCAACCTCTTTTGTCCCACCTGGTTCACTTTGGGCTTCATGAGTGAAAGGAACATCACCAGAAACCACCAGAGGTAGGTCAGTCTTAGACACACTGTCCCTGGGGGAAGGAGTCCTAGACCTCCTTGTATATACCTTTTCTTTCTCCTCCGAACTTTCTACATTCACCATTAGTGGAGTAGCCTTTTCCTCCCCAACCTTGGAGCTAGCCCTCTCTAACAATTTTATAATTCCTCTTCTTTTAGGCAAGGGATCACCACCCTTAGGATTCTATTTTTTAGTCTCTTTCTGTTCAGACTTCTTAGTCCTTGTTCTCTTCTTGGCCTTTGGCTTCCTCTATTTTTCTACTCCCTGGGCTTCTTCCTCTTGAACACCTTTAGATTTAATTTTGACAGGAGAGTCCAGTTTGCCCTTGGGATCCTACTCAATGGATTCTTCAGAAGTAGAATGGGAATCTAAGTCTCCCATCAGGTTGTATGTGCATTTTACTCCTTTATTTTCCAACTCCCACATAGTGTGCTTGAGCCACATCTTGGTAACCTTGAGAACTGGATCCATCAGTTGCTTCAGTTCTGTTTACTCCTCCTCTAACCAGTCTATATCACCAATCGGCCTATCTTTTATGGCCTCATATGCATGATCCTGAATTAAGTTCCCATCCTCCTCCAATTGATCAGACATTTCCCTTACATTATACAATCAGACTGCATCCACTAGAAGCTGAGAGAATTTCTTCTTTCTGACCTCATATTCATCACCACAATTGGCCCATCAGTCCTCTAAATTAACCTTATGGCTATATTCTCTACTGGCCTTCTTTTGAGCTTCTCTTGTGATGTCAAATCTAGATCTCTTGGAGTGGAAGGACAAACCAAGAATACTCATTTATTCTTATGAAGTCTGGGCAGAACAAATGGAAGGGAAAACCTCTCCAATGCCAATCTGCAAGGGGAAGTCTCCACCAAATCCAATCTTGTGTTTGTCCTTCTTGACAATGGAATCAAAATCACACATCTGTCTTATTACTTCCAACAATATAATGTGGTCAGTGGGGTACCTCGGGGCCCTGTATGGGGCCTTTTGGCAGCCATCAATCCAAATGTAGGAGAAGGTTGGGAATTGAATGAACTAGGCTCCATACTTCTTGATGAGCTCCTTGGCTTGATCAGAAATTCTGACATGCTCTGCCTCCTGAAGCATTTTGGTAATATGCATGGTAAATGCATCATTTTCCCTCCTGTAGTCTGAGCTTCCTAAATACAACTGAGGAAAAAATTCATAAATGATATCTTGTCCAAAAATTCCCTTTTTATCTAATCCCCTGTAGGGATGGAATCTAGCCAGTGCATAGACCAAATATGAGGTCATTGTGAAGGTCCTTGTCTGCAACACATTGGACAACCATTTGTGAATTACTTGGCTGATGACCCCTACCCAATGGTAGTTAATTTTCTCTTGTTCCATCCTTGTAATCACATGGCACATTCAGTTCTCAAATGTACCAGTACTCTTCAAACCAACCATCTTTCTAAGAAAGGTGATGGCATCATAGTACTCCTTGAATTTTGCTCTAAACAACTACTTTGGCAATTTGGAGTAGTGAGACTTGGGCTTCTCCAGCTAGGAGTTGATTAGCTATTGTGACTTCATAGTCTGGTCATCATAGAACTCCTGAGCTATCTCAATGGTGAATCCCACCACATGAGATTTGTCTGGCATGTCAAAGGTTTGGGCAATGGAGACCGGGTTGAGATTGGCAACAACTCTCCCTTGAGGCCCAATAATCCTCTATGTATCCTGATCATAGTGCCTGGCACACTCAAGGACCAGCTCATAGCATTGCACTATAGAAGGGAAACCAGCAACATGCGACAATCCTGATTCCATCATCCTTCTAGTCACCAAAGGAGGATTCTCAACTACCATTCTTGCTTTAAACTCTTCATAATCCCATATGCCAACATTTGTATCAATGACTTTTGACTAGACAGAAGTGATCTTACTCTCAGGGACCTTGCTCTTAATGTCCAACTTAATCCTCTCTGCATCAAACAATGAGGAACCAACTACTGCTTTGCTTGATTCAGCCTACACTCAACATGAAAATTACAGTAAAAACCATAGGAGAGAAAGGTTAGTCCATTAGAACACCATTAGAATGCATCTCACATAGTCAAGGTGTCATTAAAATCCTTATAAGATGACCACAACAGATTTCGGGTTTCAAGACCATCTGCGGAATCTGAGCCAGAGAGGAATTTTGAGAAATTCCAGACCGATCGGATTCCAACGGAATAAACAGGAAACACCTACTTAATCATTAGACTTGATAATTTTTCATCGATTAATTCACATGGGAGATCCAAACATGACATGAAATAATCATCAAATGCATCATGAATTGTAAATAGATCCAATTATCTCATGTTCTTTTGTGTTTCATCAACTTTAGGGAAAATCCGCTAGAGACGGATTTTCGCGAAGAACGAGCCAAGAGGATTTTCAGGAAATTTGGGAGATGGCAAATTTTAGAGAAATCCAGACCTGGCAGACATCCGCAGTTAAGGAAAAGTTCTGAAACAATGGTGATTCCTGGAATGTAGGTTTCGGCAAGAGTTAATCATTTCGCTGAGAAGTCTCAGCGACTCCCAGGAGTCTCACCAAAGGAAGTCACTAGGATAGGTTTCGCAAAGACTTAGTGGTTTCAGTGTAACATCCTAGCGACTAGGGGAAAGTCTCAACAACTTCTCCTGGTCTCACTGACTAGCGATAGAACATGGGATACCTTCGGTGTGAGAAAGATACAGTCACAGTGAACATATGGACTTAGGAGGGCTTTCAGTGAAGCGTTTGATTTTTGCTAGAGGTCCCAGCGACTACGTTATGTCTTGCCAATGAAGAGTTCCATCAGCATAACCTCTTGCCAACATTAAGAAGTCATCTTGACAGAAGATCAGGGCTCACAAAGAGAAAAGTTTTGCTATGAAGTCCTGGCCATCATTAGGAGTCCCGTCGAAAGTGAGGATTTCGGCAAGAGTAGGGAGCTCACGGTAAGGTCTCAGCGAAGCATGAATGTCTCTCTGATAGAAGGTCACTCAACAAGAGTAGGATATGTTCAGCGAAAGGTTCTGCTAAAAGGGGGAGGTCTCAGTGAACTTATGAAAGATTGAAAAAGCCATTGGATCCTGCTATGACCTCCAGGTGATAGGGTTTGTCTTGCCGAAAGTGAACATGAACTAGCATGTCGATGAGACATTTTCTTATGGAGTGAGGTCTCGGTGAAAGAAAGGGTCTCACTGACTGATATGCATACAATATTTCATCGGTGTAAAAAAGATAGTGTCACGGTGATTCAACATGAACCTAGGAAGACCACCTCGGCGAACCTCAAGGTGGTCGATATGATATCCCAGCGATCTCGAATGGTCACAGTGAATAAAATTTGGAAGGGATGGATTATCCCAGACTGTGATGCTGAGCCACGACTATGGATTTCAAAAATTTTAACTTAGGGAAAGTTGGGGATGGACCTTTCATGAATTTTCTTTGTATTCTAGGTAAATCTTAAGACAAAATCACCTGATATGGCACTGCCCTAGGTCCAAAAACCCTACTCATTTGCCATTAGTGCATAGGAACATTTAGAATTTAGTTGTTTCAACTATTAAGTCATCACTAGGGTTTACTAATTACCCTTAGGCAAGATTCATTAAAATGCAGATGGACACATGAACTCAAAACTCACCTGAGAGATGACAAAGGATGCAATACTGAACAACCCTAGCATGAAATAAACAAATACATAGGAACTCAAATCCCACAAGCCCTTACAATACCAACGTGCCATTCATAATTCAATTTAAAGCAAATCAATCAGAAACATACCATTATAAAGCAGGAATTGATCTCAGAAGCAGCAAACGCGAAGCTCAAAGGTGTCTACAATGAACACATGCGATAATGCACAAGAAATCACCACCAAATCAATCAAGTCAAAGCCGAATGTCCCAAAATCCCAACCAAATACTCACAAGAAAGCACTTCTCAGCTTAGACAATGGCAAATAGTGAGCATAATGGTGCAAAAGATCTTAGAATCAAGTTAAATACATTTCTTAGAACATGCACAAAGCCATTAATGTAGTCGATAAGACAACCATAGGAGGAATTCAGGAATCCAACGATGGGGTAGAATCCAGGAAAATCTAGACCACATGGAAATCCGTGAAGATCAAAAATCCCTGAACAACAAGGATCCAGCCGGAGTCCAAGCAGGATCCGGGAAAATCCGACCAGGGTGGAAAATCTTGAATCTGAGCAAAAGTTCAAAATTCATCCAAAACTTAGGATTTTCAATGAATAACCTAGGGAAACACTTAGGCAATCAAAATATACATTTAATCATGTGCCTAAGTAAGAAAAAACCTCAAAAATAAAAGGGCCAAAACACCAAAACTGGAGCAAAAGAGGGTCCCTGCTTCCAATGGGGTGTGTGTGCGAAAAATTGCACAACAGGAACGATTGACAAAAACAAGCCAGTAGAAGAGGAACCTCAATCGTCAAAAAGAGAAAAGAAATTGGCAACACAAAGGGCATGAATGCGAAAGATTCATGCTAGGGGAGATGCAAATACCATAGTTGGAGACACACCCTCTACCGCAAGAGAATACGAAGGGACACCATTAAACACAAGCAAATATGAAGGGACACCATCTACCACAAGTGAGTATAGTTGGACACCATCCACCACATCTTAAGTTGAGAGTAAATCATAACTTAGATTTGACAAACAAGGTATGCCATCATCCCCACGTGAACCTCAAGGTATGTATTCTATTCCACCCTTGGTTGACGGTACACAATCTAGCCCACCTCAATTAAATATTGATGAAATTTCTAATGTTGAGATGTATGTGCCTAAGAGAACACCACCTAAAATTTTGCATAGAAAGCCAAAGTTTTTGATTAATATTGATGAGGATATTTTGTAGCACATGGAAGGTAAGATTCTAGAATGCACTTGTAGAAGATATGCTGATAAGATTTGGAAAATTTTCTTTGAAAGGCTAAATGAGGCCACAAGATGTCAACTATTTGTTCAAATGATGCAGGGTTTAAAGATAGAAACATCGTGAAGACTCTTGGGTTGAGAACATCAAATGCATCAAGTGAAAACACTATTGTGAAGAATCTAATGGATGCTTATGAGAGTGTGGGTAAGACCTCATGCTCAAAGGATAGTAATGTCACCCGACGTGTCATTACATCGACTTTGGTAAGCTATCAAACAAAGAGATCTCATCTCATTAAAAAGACAAGTGAACAAATGAGAATTAGTAGAAAAACTTTATCAAAAGCCATTCAAAGGTGGCAAAGAATTGAGGGCACTGATTCAAATGAATTATGGGAATTCTCAAGAAGACTGCCACATAAAGATAAAAAAATTGTTGAAGCATTGAGAACACTAATTGAATATTATTGGAAGAATAATACAAGGCCATCTCTGAATCAAAAGGATGTTGTAAGAAGGAGAATCGGTAGTCGGAACCATGAGCCACATCCAAAGCATTTTTTGGATATGACTCAAACCCAATTTTTTTGTAAATTTCAAAATTCTTATCCTCAAATTAGTATTTCTCAAAGATTTTTTAAAATTCTTAAACCTTTTTATGTCAAGATAAATCACACACGCACTACTTGTTGTTGTAGACTACATATTGAATTCTCTAACCATTATGATGTTTATCATTCTATATGTTTAGATTTGCATACTAACGATCTTTTGTAGGATTGTGGCATAGTAGCCCCACCAAAATCTTCAAGAGAGTTCTTATCAAAAAAATTATGTGAAATATAGGATGGCCAAATATTCTACAGAAAAACATGCTTGGATGGTTCATGTGAGCATTGCAGTGGCTTGCAATGAATGCCAGTATGTCAACATATGGAAAGCACAGATGAGGTGGGACATAAACTAGTAGATTTCAGGAAGCATAAAATAGTGGTATATGCTACAAAAGATGGGTCTCAAGCAAAAAGGTGTGATTTAATTATTGAGAAGATTCTAGTGTATTAGTTTATGTCCATGTTTCGTGAGAATCTATTGTATGAGTATGAAAGGAATACCCATAGAGCCCGATGGATGGACACACAATTAAAGCTATGCAAGGACACCTTTCTAGTTGGCAGCATAGTATCAATGGTTGACTTTGTAGAGAACTACAATCTACAGCCACAGTGTGAGGTGCAGTCACAATATTACAACTCCACAAAGGTTTCAATATTTGTGCACATAGCATTCATTCATGCAGCTGATAATACAAAGGACCAAAGGAAGGTATTGAGGGAGTATCACTTTTATATTAGTGATGATCACACACATTCTCCAAAGTTCATGCAAGGTTGCTTCCAGATGTTCTATAGTGATTTAGTTCAGAGGGGCATAGCATACGGTTGGCATATAATATGGTTGGATAACTATGCAACATAGTTCAAGAATGTGTGCATGTTCTACTGGTTGTGTAGGATGCATCTCACTATAGGTGTTTAGCATATGTGGAACTTTTGTGAGGTCGGCCATGGAAAGGGGGAGCATGATGGTGTAGGAGCATGCGTGAAAAGAGCATTAGCATGAGAAGAGTTAAGCTATAAAGATAGTGCAAAGTTGATAGATGCAAGTTCAATCATCGAGTGGTGTAATGCTTTGATGGGTCCAAGTAATGAAGGTACGTCTTCAGTTTGTAGATTTTTTTGTTTGATGGATGATACTAGCATTGCACTATATGAGGATTGTTGTACACTGACAGGATCGAGTGAGCTACGCTCTTTCCTTAGCTCAAATGTAGGTTCATGGAGTATCAATACACATAAGATGGCATGATTTTGTTCTTCATGTACAATGCAAGCCTAGAATGATTGTGAGTCAAGGGAGTGGGTTGAAAAATGGTTGACAAGTTATCTTAGCCCACTTCACACATATCACCCTCCGACAGCATTGGAACTAACACAGATGGAATCATCGGTCGACTTTGGCCACGTATCAGATCTAGTTCAACCAGGTAATATATCTACTTTCTTAGTTTTTGAAATTCCATATTGTTATCTTACTTTGTACTATATTTGTAATGTTGACTAATTTCAAGTGATTTTCTACACATATCAATGCAGGGCATGTTTATGCAGTTATTGTAGATGAAGAAAATGAAGAGGGAACAAACTATTACTTGTGTCATTGTGTTGAGGCCAAAAAGAAATTGGAATCCCTAGTTATAGATGGAGAAAACATTGAATACCCTATAGGCTCAGTTGTTGTTACTAGAATGTGGCTTAGAAGGTACCCTCATAAGAGTGTTAAACATTGGCTATTTGAGGACTTTGACATGCATCATAAGATTCTTCATTACTTGAACCTTGTTGTGGCATCCAATGTTTGTTTGAGAAAATATGGGGGTAGACCTTTGAACAAGACCTTGTGGAAGGTCCATGAGTCTGACCATGAGGAAATACTTGACACAATAAAGAGTAGAGTAGATCCAGATGGTTCATTGGATTAATTTGTAAGTATATGCACAATGGTTCTTATTAATTTATACTTGTACCTACATTAATTTGTTTGATGCCAATGCTATCATGTCTTATTTTACTTTGTGTATCTGTAAGTAACTTGATAAAAATTGATTGGTGTCCCCTTGTAGAAAATGTAGATTTATGAGCCATCCAAGAGAATCTCAGGCATAAAAGCAATGCAACATCCCTATTTTGATGATCTTAACAAATCTCAATTATGATTTTCAGCCATTACAAAAGTGCGTACGAAGCTTGGTGAGGGAATTTCAATTTATTCATTTGAAGTTAACCTTATCATGAGCACCTATGATGTAGACATTATACGAGCATCTCAAATTTCAAGATATTCTATATTCATGAGAGGTGTTGTGTGCAATAGGTATCTTGGAACTCACAGTGAAGATGTATGACCAGGAGTGACTAAGTTGATAGAATGCCATGCCTATCTATAAGTTCCTTCCATCTATTTTCATTCCATTTCCATTTTGGATGAGTTGCTTCTTTTTATTATTTTACTTTGTGTAAATCTGTAACTAAACTAGTAAAAATTGATTGGTCTCTCCTTGCAGAAAATGTTGATTTTTGAGCCATCAAAGAGAATCTCAGCCAAAAAAGCAATGCAACATCCTTATTTTGATGTTCTTGACAAATCTCAATTGTGATTTGAAGCCATTATAAAAGAGCGCGTGAAGCTTTGCGAGGGAATCTCAAGTTACTCATTTGAAGTTAACCTCTAAATGAGAACCTATGATGTAGACACTATAAGAAAATCCCAAATGTATTAGTGACATTGTAAAATATCTGTGAGAATAGAGTATCTAAGGCATTGTAATGAGATTTGTACTTGTAATGACATTTATTGAAATATTGAAATTTGGTGCAGGGGCACCAAGGTTATTGAACAAATTTGGATCATGGAATTATTTTTAGTAAATTACATTTTGAGTAAATTGTCAATTCAATAAGGTCATATTACATGGTTAGTTGATTTATAATGTAACAAGTCATGTTAGTTACAAGCTCAATAGTTAGGCATGATTGGAAAGATGTAGAATCATTTGTAAAGACTAGATTTAAAGCCTCTTGAAGGCTCAGACACAATGTAATTTTCGTGCAGGAGCACCTAGTCTCCTAGTTGCAAAATTTCACTTTTTGAAGGTTGATAGGTGGTCAATAGATTAGATTAAGGTATTTTGTGTTTATTTATGCTAAATAAGGTCAATCAAGACCATTTAAGGTGTATTAGGGTGAGTTTTTGAGTCTCGGTGGTCAAATGTGCAAAAAAATGCATTCTTGCTACAAAATTGTCAATATTTAAATTTGTAGCCTTATGAAGGAAAATATTTGAATTTGGTTGTAAATGTGCAAGAATGAGGTCTAAGAGTTTGATATACCATTTAGAGAGCTTGGTTTTCATGGAGTTCCTTTCAAATCCTCTGCTTTTATTATTCCTATGGTAAATTGTTTGATAGAGTTGGTGGAATTACCTTTCTTAGTAATCACTATTATTCAAGATTGAGATTGTTAACCGTGAGAGTAGATGAGAGAGCTGATATCATGTATCAAAAAATTAAGAATGCATTCTTCCAGCCAACAGAGAAGGAGATGATTACTTTGCTTCATTTTCATTTGCATAACCATATCAAGGCATGGGAACCAAGAAGACCAAGGATATCTAGTTTTATGTGGAGGTAATGGATGTGGTCCAAACTTTAGGAAGGGCAAGAAGGTCAATGTATGATTGTTAACCTTGAGAGAGTATGACTTGGGAAAAAGGAATTTGATATGGCTATTATTTTGAAAGAATTCAAGCAGGATGTACTCCGCATTGATGCCATTCCTCAATCTTCACTTGATGGCATGAAGGAATGGCTGAACTCCATAGATATAAAGTATTATGAAAGTAGGATGAACTTGAACTGGTGGCCAATTTATTGTAGATGGTGGTTGGGAATTTTAGAATATGGAAGCTAGTGATTCTGATTCTGATAATTCAGAAGAGTCAGAACAACGATATATGACTTCCCTCTAATGTAGAAGAGGAATCAGAATCAGATTTCATGTAGCCACCATGAAGAGTGTTACAAGCCAACAAGATGGAGGGAATTCTTATATAAGGATAATTTTCAATGTTGTAGGTACCAACTTTAATACCAACTACAATGGAAACATTGAAATTCCCTAGCAGTATTTATGTTGAGGAAATTTCCTTTAGATGAAAGGATTCAAAGCACATCAACCACATGTGGTACAAATGATTAAATCCCAGAGATGATCTATAGCAATGAAAGAGTCTAAAAAGGCAGAGAGAGAAACACTGGTGACTCAGGAGAAATTTTAGCTTTCAAAAACAAAGTCAATTAGGTTGGTAGATGTGTGGATTGGGCCAACATTTGGTGGAAGAGGAAGAAAGATGACCAGAACTCTGGAGGCCCACCATACTAGATTTTGGTAATCAACCATGAGAGTAGATGAGAGAGTTGATATCATGCATCAAAACATTAAGCATGCATTCTTCCAGCCAATGGAGAAGGAGATGATTATTTTGCTTCATTTTCATTTGCATAACCATATCAAGGCATGGGAACCAAGAAGACCAAGGATTTTTAGTTTTATGTAGAGGTAATGGATGTGGTCCAAACTTTAGGAGGGACAAGAAGGTCAATGTATGATTGGTACAGGAGCACCATTCAGTAGGTTTTGTTCATCAAGGAAAATAAGGAGTGGAATATAGGATTTTGAGTTTTGTATTAAAATAATGTCTATGAGACCATTCTATTATGTATTTAGTCATATTTAATTTGTATTAGGTGTTTAGGATATCATGAATCAAAACATTAAGCATGCATTCTTAAGGAGATGATTATTTTGCTTCATTTTCATTTGCATAACCATATCAAGGCATGGGAACCAAGAAGACCAAGGATTTTGAGTTTTATGTGGAGGTAATGTATGTGGTCCAAACTATAGGAGGGACAAGAAGGTCAATGTATGATTGGTGCAGGAGCACCATTCAGTAGGTTTTGTTCATCAAGGCAAATAAGGAGTGGAATATAGGATTTTGAGTTTTGTATTAAAATAATTTCTATGAGACCATTATATTATGTGTTTAGTCATATTTGATTTGTATTAGGTGTTTAGGAGGTTGGGTTTTTCAAAAAGTGTAAATTTTTTAGAAATTGCAAAAATGTGCAAAATTTGCCAACTCAAACGTTGTAAAATTGCAAAATTTGCATTATGGAGGGAATGTGAAGAGTCAAACCAGTTCAAAGGTTAGTTAGGAAGGTGAATCAGTTTTTAATTGGTGAGAAAGAGTTTAAAAACATGGAGAACTCAAATTGAAGGTTGGATTTTGTGATTTGAAGAAGCAAAAACAATAAATACTCAGAATTTTCTAGAATTTTCTATATTTTCAGCTGTAGCAACAGATTGTACAGCATGTATTTCAATTAGTTGATCCATATTTGTTGATATTTTCATAGTATATGGAGTTACCTTTCTTTTTAATCTATTTAGAAGGTTTTCCATAATTTTTTGTGCATTTCATCATCAATTTACTAAAACCAGCTTGAACTTGTACATTTGAAGGTTTTGAGTCAATAAAAATGGCTTTTTGACCCAGTCCTCTTTTTGTAGCCTCTATAACTTGAGGAATGGGTTTGCACTAACATTATTAATGTGTGGGAATGATGTGTTAGTGTTGGGGAGGTCTGAAAGTGAGATGGGTGTGAAATCCATGTGTGTAAAAGTGAGTTTTCTTTAAGAAAAATGGTGGTTTTGAAGAGTCAAATTGTGTTTTTGTGTAGGGAAGTGTTATTTTATGATTGTTTGAGCTTGTGCAGGGTATCAAAAACTTGTTTGAGTAATTTTTAGGTTGTGGCTAGCTTTGGAAGTATCATTTTCAATAAACCCCTAGGGTTTAGGCTACAATACAGGGTTTTGTGGTTTACCCATTGTATGGTGGTATAACTAAGATCTGATTGTGGATTTTGAAGTTTTGACACCTTAGAATTTATGCCCCAATATTTGGTAAGGTTTGGATAAGTTTAGAATATAGACCCTTTGTTCAACTAAATCGATCCCTTAAGGGTCCAAAGGGAAAAATGGCTGCAAACTTCAGCATGATGTTACACAGACATCGTGATGCTTAGAAACTTCTCATCTAATCCTATGGGATTGCATTGGGACCCTCTAAAATAAACTCTCTCAGAGTGGTTTTCCCATAGTGTCCAGTTTTCAGTTGATGCAAAAAGTGTCAAATGCAACTAGTGGAAAGTTGCAAGGTGGTGAAAATTTTGTTCTGCAAATCGTGTGACCAAACAGACTATTCCACCACATCTGAATAGACATTTTTACGCTAGGCATGGTCCTCTTTTGTACCCAAACACACAGAATTGCTTCGAGCTACTTTCAATCGGATCGATCCCTTAAGGGTCCAAAGGGAAAAATGGCTACAAAATTTAGCATGAGGTTACTCAGACACCATGATGCTTAGAAACTTCTCATCTAATCCTATGGGATTATGTTGGGCCCCTCTACAATAACCTCTCTCAGTTTTCATTATCTTGGAGTGGTTTTCCCATGGTGTCCAATTTTTAGTTGATGGAAAAAGTGTCAAATGGAAGTAGTGGAAAGTTGCAAAGTGGTGCAACTTTCATTTTGCAATTTGTGTGACCAAACAGACTGTTCCAACATGTTTGAATATGCATGTTTATGATAGGCATGGTCCTCTTTCGCACCCAAACATGTGGAATCGCTCTGAGCTACATTCAACCGGATTGATACCTTAAGGGTCCAAAGGGAAAAATGGCTGCAAACTTTAGCATGAGGTTACTCAGTCACAATGATGCTTAGGAACTTCTCGTCTAATCCCATGGGATCACGTTGGGCCCCTCTATAATAACCTCTCTCAGTTATCTCGGAGTGGTTTTCCTGTGGTGTCCAGTTTTCAGTTGACGGAAAAAATGTCAAATGGAAGTAGTGGAAAGTTGCAAAGTGGTGCAAATTTTTTTCTACAACTCGTGTGACCAAACAGACTATTCCAACAAGTCTGAATAGGCATGTGTATGCTAGGCATGGTCCTCTTTCTCACCCAAACACGCAGAATCACTCTGAGCTACATTCAACCAAATCAATTCCTTAAGGGTTTGAGTGTAGTATGTTGAAATAGGCCATTCCACCTATTGTTTAGGATGTGTCTCAGTGATATGGGCCTAATGTAAGTAGGATAGGGAGTAGGAATAAGAAAATAGCATTAGTAAGGGCATTGGAAGAGATTACTAACGCTTCCACTGTTGAAAATTCAAAATTGAGGCCCCTTAAAAGCAAGGCTAGAAGAGGTGAAAAGAAGATATTTCTTGAAAATAAGTTAGAATAGGTTGGAAATAGGGTGATATTGTGGAGTTTGATGTGTTTAAAAGGTCTGCAAGGATAGGGGAGGTCAAAAGTATGTTATGGCATGACATGCCCTAGTTGGGAAAATAGGGGTTTTGAATGAAAAAGAGAGGTTCGAGGGAGTAAATGTGGGTAAAGTCAAGGGGAAACATAATTTGTGAATAATTAAGTTTCTAGTGTGTGAAGAATGAAGAGGTTGGAATAGGGTTTTGAGGTTCAGTTCGGTTCTGGCCACACCTGCTTACAAAAAATTTGGAGGGGGTTCAATTGGGTTCAAGCAGTAATAAAAACATATATATATATATATATATATATATATATATATATATATATATATATATATATATATATATATATATATATATATATATATATCTATGCAACCTAGATGCATGAATTAGGAATAGAATCACATATCATCATATAAACAAAAAAACCACCATAAACTTGAATGTCATTTAAAACAACAAAATTTCCAAAAAAAATGAGTTTATAACTTGCAAAAAAATGTGAATAAAATCACGTTGATTTTCGTGTGAAAAAAAACCATGAGACCATAGCTTGTTGCTTACTATTATGATTTGATATATTTTTTCCAAGCATCCATAGCTTTTTTGAAAGTACTTTTTTTAGGCTTTTAGCCATAGCAGCAAGGCAGTGAATTGTTTGATAAAATGCTTTGGTAGACATGTATGAAAAATGTGGTAGCATAGACAAGGCAATGAACTTGTCCATCCCGCCACCCTGTCCCCAACCCACCATTGAGACCACATTTCTTTGAGGCTTTTTTCAAATAGTTCAAGGTTCTGTCTATGCTATTGCTTATTATTATTCTCTTTGATAGATTTTTTCCAAGCATCCATATAGCTTGTTTGGAATTACCTATTTTAGGTTTTAGACATAGCAACAAGGGAGGTGAACTGTTTGATAAAGCAAGCTTTGGTAAACATGTAAGAAAATAGAATATAGGACAGCAGTAAAGGAACTATTTGAAAATGCTCAAATGGGACCATGGTGGAATGCCATGCCAATCCATATGGTTCTTTCTTGTCATGGCATTCCATCACCATGAGACTACATTTATTTGAGGTATTTTTTCAAATAGTTCATTGCCTGTCTATGCTATTGCTTACTATGCTATGATAGATTTTTCCAAGCATCCATAGCTTGTTCAAAAGCACCTCGTTTTAGGCTTTTAGCCATAGCAAAGAAGGCAATGAATAACCGTTTGATAAAATTCTTTGATAGGCATGTATGAAAAATGTTACCATAGACAAGGCAAGAACTCTTTTCAAAAAAATGCCTCAAAGCACGAGGTCTCACAGGATGGAATGACAATCAAAGCATTTTATTTTCATGGCATTCTATCAATATTCATTTATTTATGCATTTTTTCAAAGAGTTAATTTCCCCTTGTTCATATGATATTGCTTACTTATTCTTTGATAGATTCTTTCCAAGCATGCATAGCTTGTACGAAAGCACTTCTTTTAGGCTTTCAGCCATAGCAACAAGGCAACACTTGAACTATTTGACAAAATGCTTTGGTAGACATGTATAAAAATGTGGTAGTATAGACAAGGCAGTGAACTATTTGAAAAAATGCCTCAAAGAAATGTGGTCTCATAGAATGCCATGACAAGCAAATGCAATTGGAAACTGCTCCTAGTTAGTAGTTATGCAATGTGAAGTAATTGCATAACTGCTTAGGTTGACTTTGTAAAAACTATATTTTAATTGAAATTTTGTCATCTATCACATCTAGCTATTAGTTATGCAATGTGTAGCTTTCAATGCTTTGAGTTTGAAAGATGTGCAATGCAATGTAATCAACTTATATGAATATAAACCACAAAATCATTTTTACACCGTGAGTTTAAGTTGAATTCTTTATTTTATTTTCTCTCTATATCTATATGCTATGGAAATGCCTTCAAATTTTTAAAAAAAAAAATTCTCTTGTTCTACTTTTTTTTACCTTGGTTTTTAAATCTAATTTTTTTTCAATTTTTTCTAGACTTTTTCCCAATTTTTTTCAAAAAATCTTATACTTTTGGTTTGCCAATTTTTTCCCCAAAATATTTTTGATGCTATGGTATAAACACATATCTTTTTGTAATATCAAGGATACTTTTTGAAACTTCCATGCATTGCTAATCTAAAAGGAAAAGTCTTTTGCCTAATTTGTATGCAACCATGCTTTTGACATTGCCAAAAAGAGAAAAACTTCCTAAATGATGCAAAGGCATAGCCAAGTAGTTCTAACTCTTCACATGAGAGAAGAGAGATGTTGGAGAGTACATCAAGTCAGTGAGAACAAAATTTTAATTTGTTTTAGTTTGTAGTATTCCTCTGTTTCTCTACAAATGTGTGATAAATTCTCAGTTCAAATATGGACATCAAATATCAATAAAAAATATTTGTATTAACCAAATAGCCATGTATGCATACATCAATATATGTCAATATAAGTATAAAATATAGTTACAAAATAGCCATAAAGGCTTACGAGAATGTCATATAGGCATACAATGTCAAATATATCCAATACAAAATATGTACAAAATTGCCATGTCTAGGCATACAACAAAGGGATTTGGAATCAAAATTCATTTATCTCCATGCTCTGGAAATAAATTCTTTCCCTTTTTTTGGTGATCCAATGGCGATAATCTGTTGTGCTCGAGGAGTGCTCCTGCTTCTCCTCCTAGAGTTTAGCTCCTGGTGAAGTTTTAACTATTACAATAAGAAGTAAAGACATTAATATATAGAAATTACATTATAAAAGATGATATATTTAACAAAATAATCACTTACGACCATCTCACAATCACTCTCCACGATGGAAATATTTGCACCTCGATGATGGGGCATGCTCAAGCCCTGTATAAGCCATCCAAATAGGAATTAAACTAAAAATCAATAATGGTTTGATTTTTCACTAGAACTAACATCTATAACAGTGAATGTAAATTAAAATTTAATAATTTTCCTCATACCTCCCCTATCAGAGCCATCAAGGATTGTATAGTAGATGAAACATTGATATCCATTGCCCTCATAACATTTGGAAGTGTTTCCACAACCAACATCTGAAAATAAAACAACAAATTATTTAATCACAAAAAAGTTACAATAGCGATCCACGTCACATGACTTATAATGTATGAGATCTAATGAACAAAATTTTGAGTACAAGTATTAAACTATATATTTCTGTTTATCATGCTTACTGTTTTCCCTATCCATATCTTGTTTGAAAGGATGTGTTTTTAGGATTTTACCCATAGAAACAAGCCATTGAACCATTTGATTAAATGCTTTTGTAGACATGTATGATAACTCTAGTGGCATAGAGAAGGCAGTGAACTATATGAAAAATGCCTCAAAAGAAATGGGGTCTCGTGGTGATGGCATGCCATTACAAACAAATGCACATCATGGCATTCCATCACCATAAGACTGCATTTCTTCCAAGAATTTTTTCAAAAAGTTCATTTCCTTCTCTATGGTATTATTGCTTACTATTATGCTTTGATAGATAGTTTTCCAAACATCCATATAGTTTGTTGGAAAGTACCTATTTTAGGCTTTTAGCTATAGCAACAACTACAAGGAAGTGAGTAGTTTGATAAAATGCTTTGGTGAACATGCATGAAAAATGCGGTAGCATAGGAAATGTGGTGAGTAGTTTTAAGAAATTCCTCGAAGAAATGTGGTCTCATGTGGTGATGGAATGGAAATCCATCACCATGAGACTGCATTTCTTTGAGGCTACTAACTGGCGCAGGAGCACCTAGGTTACTAGTTGCCTCTCATAGGAATTTTTTTTTCTAGATTGAATGCCCATTTGTAAATTCATGTAAAGGTCATATAAAGACCTACTTCATTGTATTTAAGGTCCTTAGGTGGTCACAAAAAAAAATAGATTTCCAAATGTTGCTAAAGATGGGGAAATTTGTAAAAAGGAAAAGAAGCATGGAATATTAAAAGTCACAAGGAAGTTTAGATAGTTTCACTCAATGAGGGAGATTCAAAAGGCAGTTATCTGATTGGGAATATATATAAAAGCATTTAAAAGGCATCCAAAAGAACATATTTTGTATTCTTGAATCATTTTCAATAAATAAAGTTCCTTGTTATTGTTTTCACTGTGTTTCATTCTTGAATTCAGTTCTTGCATGGGCTATATATTTTTTTGTTCACTTTATGCAAGGTGTTAACAATCTAGTGATGTTTTGAGGAGCTACCATCAAATTTAAAAGCCAAGGTTTTTGTAGTTTGTCAGATTAACCAGTCAAGGGTTTTGAGGGTCATTTAAGGCTTGAATTCACCATCCCACCAATGTAGATTTAGGAGATTGGTGGGATGAAATGTATGGAAGGTTTTTAGAAAATTTTAAGCAATTTGTGAGTGTACAAGAATAGGGAAATCAAGAAATCTTTGATTGGCTGCTGAAACATATAGGAAATACAAAGTTTCCTTCATGGAAAGCACGTTTTTCAGGGTGGTCTTCAATGCAAAAGAATGCATGAAGGTGAGTGGTCTCAAGCTTATGAAGGCTATTTCCATGGTGTTTGTGGTGGTGGAAGGATTATTTAAGGTTTGTAAGTACCTAAAGCAATAAACCCTCCTTTGTAGGGCTTGATTTGTGCATAGAATAGGGGTTTTTTGGAACAGTGATTTATGGAGCCTTTCTATCGCTAAAAATGTTTGATTCTTCAGTTTTATGACATGATGAATGACTTTTTTCAGTACTTTGGTATTTTGGTGATAAACTATGAACACTTTATTTGTAATTTAGGCCTAAATTAGTAACCCTTTCCAGTGAACAATTCAAGAATCTGGTAATTTCTTTATGACAAGCTACTAAGAACTTTTGATATGTTATTATGTGTTAAAAAAGGATCTCGAATGTACATTGGGAATGTGGATATACAAAGTCAATGAAAAGGAATCACCCGGTTAAGGGATATGTGACCTACAAGCAAAATGGTGGTAAGACTATAAAAGTGTATAATTCTATAAATACATATATTTAAATGTTTATTTTTGCATAGAACCATCATTCTAAAGATATAAAAGGTGTTTGAATGGTTTGGTGAAGGCCTTGAGGCTAAACATGATGATTTGATATGTTGTAGCAATATGTCCCTAGGCGGAAATGGTAATTTGACTACATAAGAACTTATGAATTTGATAAATTAGTATTATGTGGATATGAACTAGGTTTGTTTTAGTCAAAAACATGATGTGAGTAATGTCTTGGAAGTCAGATGAAATGATTGAGGTGTAAATGGTTGATTGTAGTATCTTGGTCTTGAGGAACTAGTTGGTAAAAGTGAAAATTTGGTGAGTTGTTTAAGGAATTGAAAGATTCAGAGCTCTTTATTAGGTTTTTGCTTTGAATTCAGATAAATTGATGATGACAAAGGTGTGTTAGTATCTGATGGATATAGGTTGTAACATGAAAGATTGGTGTTTGGTTATTTTTCCTAGGTAAAGCAAATTGAGTGGAAGGGTGCCTTGGTGAATGATGAAAGAGTGGATTGTTTAGTGACTCTAATTAGGTTTCTTGTTCACGTATCAGTCATTTTTGTTGATAAATAAGATGTTTGAAGCTTGAGGATGATAAGAAGAAGTATTGAAATGAGTTGGCTTGTTCTTTCCTTCTAGTTTGAAAATGAAACAATGTGATTTTTGATGAAAAGAGAAAGAAATTTTAGTTGCTTATTCAATTTGATCTTCTCCTAATTCAATTGGGTTAGATGTACCTTGATGATTGAGTGTTTTGATATGATGCTCTGCATCACTAACTGCGTTGTCTATGCTATTGCTTACTATTATGGTTTCATAGATTTTTTCAAGCATCCATAGTTTGTCATGTCGACGCACCTTTGCAAGTACATGCCTCCATGTGAAGTAATTACATCGTGCTGCTTATGTCGACTTTCTAAATGACTATATTGTACAGTTGAAATGTTATCATCTATCAACATCTAGTTATTAGTTATGGAATTTGAAGTAATTCTTTGAGTTTGAATGATGTGTAATGCAACGTAACCAACAATATGAATATAAACTACAAAAATCTATTAACTAGAATTCATTAGTTTAGTTCTCTTTATTCTATTACCTCCATGCACATTTGAGTAAATCCACTAGCACTAGGAGGTGTTTGCTTGAAACCTCCAATATTAGCTTATTCAACATCCAAAATAACATATTAAAATACCATTCATAAAACAATGCTATTAACATGTAATAAATTTATAATTGTTTACTAGTTA
>VDFB02271358.1:177912018-177948090 GCA_007258455.2 Sequoia sempervirens
ATCAACTTAATATCTAGCAACCATACACACAACATTCTTGATATCAGGTCTGGTCTGAGTTAAGTAGAGTAATCCACCAATCATTGACTTGTATTTTTTTTTTCCTTGGGATAATCATCATTCTAAGTTAACTTGCATCCAATTACTATGGGTGTACCAATAGGCTTTAAATCTTCCATGCCAAACTTCTTTAACAAATCTCTTACATATTTGGACTGAGATATGAAAATCCCTTTGTCAAACTGAGTAACTTGAAATCCTAGAAGAACTTCATCTCTCCAATCATACTCATTTCAAATTCACTTTTCATTTCATTAGTAAACTTCATACATAGATCATCATCTCCTCCAAAAATAATGTCATCAACAAAGACTTCAATAATCAACTCTTTATCATGATCAAACTTAAAATACAAGTTGCCATCAACAGTACCTTTATTGAATCCAAGCTTCAATAAGTATTTATCCAGTCTAGCATACCAAGCTCTAGGGGCTTGTTTGAGTCCATACAAATATTTCTTCAATCAAGAAACCATGTCTTCCTTATCAGTCAGTTGAAATCCATCTGGTTGTTCAACATATACCTCTTCTTCTAACTCACCATTTCATAAAAGATGAGTTCACATCCATTTGATAGACTTTATAGTTTTTATATGCAGCATAAGCAAGAAATAATCTTACAGCTTCAATTCTGGCAATAGGGGAAAATGTTTCTTCAAAATCAATACCTTCCATTTGTGAATGCCCTTTACATACCAGTCTTGATTTATTTTGGACCACATCACCTTGTTCATTCAACTTATTCTGAAAGGTCCATTTAGTACCAATCACATTTTTGTCTTTAGGTTTGGGAACAAGAATCCAAGTATTATTCTTTTCAATTTGCATCAGTTCTTCCTTCATAGCTTCCATCCAATGTTCATCATTACAAGCTTCATTGACATTGTTAGGCTCAGTCTTGGAAATTAGACAATACTCTTTTGCAATCCTTCTTCTAGTTTTCACATCTTTATTCTTATCTCCTATGATTTGATCTTCAAAATGATTTAATCTTACATACCTCAAAACTTTAGGATTTTCTCACTTTTGGTTCTTCTATTCTTTCTTCTACACTTCCACTTGACTCTCCTTCCTGACTTTCTTGATTCACTAGAACAATTTGAGCTTGATTATGAGTCTGAGCATTCTTCCCTTGATCTGTACTAACTTTTTGGTCATCTGAATCATATCCACAGTATCTGGATGATCTAGTTGAGTCCTCATCAACTCTGACATTTGCACTTTCAGCCATTTTTCTCAATCTTCTATTATAGTACTAGTAAGCCTTTATTTGAGTAGAGTAACCTAGAAAGATTCCTTCATCACTCCTTGCATCAAACTTTCCTATGTCCTCATCTCTCTTAATATAACACTTTCTTCCAAAAATATTGAAATATTTAATAGTAGGCTTATAACCAAACCATAGTTCAAAAAGGGTCTTACCAGAAATACCATTGACATTTACCCTATTTAGAGTGTACACAACAGTGCTTACAACTTCTCTCCAATAGATGTGAGGCAAATTTCCTTCTACCATCATAGTTCTAGTTGCATCTAGAATTGTTTTGTTCTTTGTCTCTACAACTCCATTTTGTCGAGGGGTTCAGGGAACAGATAACTATCTTTTGACTCCATGCTTTTCACAAAAAGAATTGAACTCCCAAGAAGTGAACTCGCCACCTTTTTATGACCTTAGACATTTTATCTTCAAACCTATCTCATTCTTTGCCATAGATTTGAAACTTTTGAACTTCTCTAATGCTTCACATTTCTCTCTTAAGAAATCAACCCATATCATTCTAGAGTAATCATCAATAAGCAACATAAAGTACCTTTCTCCTTGTAGACTTTTGATTCTGGAGGGACCACACAGATCAGTATGTATCGGCTCTAGTATTCCATTAGAATGATGTTTTCTCTAAAAAGAAACTCTAGTCTATTTTCCCATCTGACATTCCTTGCATATTGTGTTAGTAGGCTTTACTAGATTAGGTAGATCTCTTATTGCTTGAGTGGTGCTTACCTTGAAATTTTTATCAAAATTCACATGACAAAGTCTTCTATGCCATAACCAGCTTTTATCCACATGAGAAATCAAAAAACTTACATCAGCACTCAGGTGAAAAATATTACCTTTTGTCTTTGTACCTGAAGCAATTTCACTTCCAGAACTTCCAAGTATCCTACATTTTCCATGTTTGAACTGAAGATCGTAACCTTTGTCCACCATCTGTCCAACACTCAACAAGTTATGCTTCAAGGCCTCAACATAAAGGACATCATCAATGATATGTTTACCACCAAGATAAATAGATCCTCTTCCATGCATCACACCAACATTGTTGTCTTTGAATCTTAAAACCCCACCGTCATATTTCTTTAGACTTACAAATTTTCTTTTGTCACCAGTCATATGATGTGAGAATCCACTGTCAATGACCCACTCATCCTTTTCTTCAATTCAGGTTGCAAGAGCTTTCTCAACTTTAGTAGATTCATTAGCCACTAGACCATTTTCCTTGATAGAAATGAAAGCCCATTCATCTTCATTTCCATTCTCTTTATCAGACTCTTCATCAGTCACTTCTTTAGCATAATAGCATTTCTTTTGAAATTTAGATTTGTAAGGCTTAGACCTAGGAACTTTTTCAGGACACCTTGAGATAAAATGACCTATTTCACTACAAGAGAAGAATTTAATAGGTTACTTTCCTTTATACTTACCTTGTCCTTTGCCTTCTTTCTTCACAATCAGTGCTTCTAGCTCTTTTACCTCTCTTTCTTCATCTTCAAGCTATTTCATCTCTTCCTCATACTTGAATGTCTTTCTAGAACTTTCTCCTAGATCATATCTTTTCTTTTTTTTACTGAATACAAAAGGCGTTAAATGCAGATTTAGTCTTAGGGGCATAATCACCAAATTCACTCAACTCAAAAGAAACAAGTTTTCCAATCAGCATATCTCTTGTCATAGTTATTAATATTCTGAGCTCTTCAATAGAATGAGCCTTTGATTTGTAAGAAGGAGGCAATGATCTGAGTACTTTAGCTACAATTTTTTGTTCATCTAGGGTACCACCGACACATCTAATACCCATCACAAGTTCATTTACTCTTTGCATAAAAGAAGAAATATTTTCATCTTCACGCATCTTCAAAGTTTCATACTTTCCTTTCAAACTTGTTAGCTTAGCAACCTTCACAAGTGTATCTCCTTCATACAAAGTCTCCAACTTCTTCCAGATTTCATGAGTTGTCTTCAGATCCATCACATTTGTCATTTCTGAATCTGTCAGAGCACTTAGCAAAGCTTCAATAGCCCTAATATTAATCTCAACCTATTTAATCTCATTAGAAGTGGAAGGACCATTCTAAGGAATAACATATCTATTCTTTGTAATCTTCTAGAAGGGTTCTCCAATACACCTCAAATGAAATTCCATTTTTGCTCTCCACAACTGGTAATTTGTTCCATCAAATCTAGGACTATCCTTCTTATATGATGCCATCTCGAATCACCTCAACCTTTTAAACTTCTTCAAAGGAACCTACTCTAATACCAATTGTTGGAAAACCAAGGACAAACAACTGAGAGGGGGGGTTGAATCAGTTATCACAAAATATTTAAACTTTTCAACCTTAACTTAATCTCAAATCTGATGAATGAATAATAAATCATAAACAATCAACACATTAGAAATATAGAGAACACCAAGATTTTTACATGGAAACCCTGTTAGGGGAAAAACCACGGTGGAGGTCAGTCCACAAGATTATACCCTATTAAAAGTATAAGAAGAATCAATGGTAATGCACATGCATTCAGGAACACTGCCTAGAGCTCACTACTCAATTACAAAGATGACTCACTGTCTAAAGAAATATTTGAATTAAAACCATCCAAATTTGAATTGAGAAAATAGCATCTGCTAATGCCTAATTACAGTTCTAGTTAAGTACATAAACACTTCTTCACTCTTCTTCACACTCTACTCCTTCCTTCGAAAGATCTGAACAATATTCACACATAGGGCTCACACACTTCACACTTCATTCAATTCACATACATACTACATCGATAAAACAGTTGCTCTTATATATCTGCAACATGGAATTACATCGCTACTAGTCAGCCACAAAGAAATAATAAAATAATTACAAACAGTTGGCCCAAAATACATAAAGGTTATTCATGCAAATCAACCAAAGTTGGCCAAAACATAGTGTAGACCCAAATTAACAACTCCAACACAAAAATACTTCAATTAATTTCTCCTTGAAGATCCACAACACGCAAGAGAAAATATTGGATCACAAGCACACTGATCAATGTGGACATGCAACACACATAGAGTATGAACTAGAAACATCCAAAAACACCATGAAACGCTAGAGAAACATCCGCAACAAGTAAAATTCTATAATTCACATGATCTTCACTTAGGAACACAAACTGAAGTAATAAAAAAACTGTCATAATACAAATCTTCATAACTTGATTAAATCTTCATGTAGATCTCTGAAACTTGATGTGGATAAACTAGAAAAAATCAGCAAGAAACCCTTTAGACCACAAAAATGGATCATCAACATATTGATCACACCGACATAAAGATCTTCACTACTCCATTGTTAACCTGAAGCACTTATTATATTTTTCTCAATATCCTTGACATATATAGCTTCTAATACATTAGTTCTAATAGTGTTCATATCAATTACAACCACATATCAACAACACAACCACAACTTCCAACAACATACGGGTTCAAATTGCAGGAATAAAGGGAATTCTTCAAAGTGAGTTATATCCCCGGCTACACAGGAATTCAAATGGCCAAGCGACCTGACAATTAACAAGTGGCAAGAAAAATACTTAGGCTCTGAAGAAGATAGATTATGTACATCACAAAGAGGAAATATCTTGAAAAGGTCTTCAATGACCATGGGCTTTTACTTAGATATTAACAGATTGGCACACATTTTTGTGATTATGTTAGTTTCTTATGTTATGTTTAGTCTCAAATCTTTTTTTGTTATCAAAAGTCATATCTTTTCATTTGAAGCTCATTGCCTCTGGTATATATAAGAGAGACCAGGACCAAAAGAAGGATAGGAGAAGATATAGGAAAATAGGGATAGATAGATAGTAGAAAGCTTCCATGATGTTTGCATTTCAAAAGACTATGTTGCAAGCATAATTTTGAGGAGATCAATGAAATATATCTAATTTTGTGGCTTCATATTGCTATCAATTGTTTGTTGAATATATTCAGTTATTTGGTTGTATCCAACTTAATATTTCCTTGTTATTTAAATTGGTTTATGAAGCATATATTCAATTTATCAATACACATTTGTTGTTAATGTGTGATATGATTAATTGGTTTCTCGAAAATAATTAAAATAATTTTAGTCAATCACAGTAATCTGGAAGTGTTATTTTGATCAATAAGAAGAATCATATAATCAGGATTTCCATTTTGTCTCCAATTTGGTGTCATCTATTGTTCCTGTGTGTTTTATTCAATTGGTTCTTTCAAGAAAATATTAAAATCCTTTTGATAAATCATAAGTAACCTAGTTGTGTTAGTTGGATCCATATGTAGAGTTTTTCAATCACTTTCTTGCACGTTTATACAAGTTATAAACCAATATTAGTGTGCCAAATAGTTTGAGTTATTACCAATACAAGTCATTTGTCCTAGATCTTCATTTGACTTTGTTTACCTAACAAAGTACTGGTATTACCCATTTCATTAGTTAATTTTATCAAAAAAAAATTCAAAAACTTACAAAATATTAGATTTCACCTTGATATTGCTTATACAATTCATACCAAATTAGGTTTACATCTCTCCACTCCCAATTTCCATTGTGGATAGATTGCTCAAGTAGGAAACATATAGCTTAAGTCTGCTTCATTTTCATAGGTACACCCACCTAGGTCTAGTAGAGCCTAAAGAGAAGAAGGTTCAAGTGCACCAATTGGCCTTGTTCATTAGCCTAAAACATACCAAGAGCCTGGCAACCTCTTGAGGTTTTTCAACCATCATTTTTGAGAACTAACACCAACTTAACCCATCTACCTATCATGCTAATGCCACATCAACATATCCACCCATATCATAACAAGAACATAGGATCCCAAGTCCACCTTTACAGTAAAATCAAGAGCCTTTCAATTCTCATGTTCCATTTGACAAGGGGAACACCAATCTAGTTCATGCACCCTATAACTCTATCATACCACCATCCAATCAAATTCCTATCCCTAATCCACCATGTCCTAGTCCTAATTCATTGGATTCTCCACCTTCTAACCCACCAAACTCTTTATTACCCCCACCATCATCTAATCCTCCATCAAATCTACACCCTAAATTCAAAAATTTCAAAAGTAAACCTATGGCATTACCCAAATCCACCCATCAGCCTACAAAGGATGTGACCCAATGGCTACTAGCAAGGAATAAAACATTTCCATATCATCCAAATCATATGTTTGAACCTACCAAAGAGTCATAAAAATACTAAGTCTATGTGGGTACATAAAGTACTTCATCACCCATCTCCTAAGCAAGCATCTCTATTGCTTCCTACACCCCATTCACATCAAAAGCTTCAACATTTATCATAGTGTGTGCAACCATGGGTCATGTTTCCCTTCCATTTCACAACAATTCCACATACCTCCATATCCTCACCCTTCACTCATTATCCTACATGTATCCCCCACCACCTTCCTATGGTTCATGCTTTTGGCTAAGCCTCCCCATTCATCTTTTTCATAAGTCCCATATAATCCCTATCATCTTCCCTACATAATCTGCATCATAATCCATTATTTTACTCCATAATCCACATCATAATCCATCATCTACCTACTCCATCTTCCTTTCATGTCATCCCTTACCAACATCTATGAGAAAAATGACATTTGACATGGTCCATACAATGACATCCATCTCTAGTGGGACTACCACCTTTCATGGAGATAGACACTTGAGTCCCTCCTATCCATATTCCCCTTCTCCTATCAAAAAATTCAAAAATTCAATAAAGAAAAAAAAAAGAAAAAAAAGTAAAGAGAAATCCCTTCATCTAATGGTGAGAACCTGGTAAACAGGCACCCTAGATAAGTACCATGATGAAAACCTGGAAAACATGCGTCATGTGTAGATTGTGTAACTAAGGGTAAATTATAGGTTAGCATGATTAGTATCTAAATAAATTAAAACCCAAAGAAAGTAATGAAACACATAGGAAAAAAAATGAAGATAAAAAGAATGAGTTTACCCAAAATCTTCAATCTCCATGATTAACCTCCATTACATCTTCTCAACTTGCTGCAATATGTGATGTGCCCTTAGATTTTGTGTGAGCAATATTTTACAATGCTAAGACCAAACAAGTGTTGAAGGATTTGAATGAAATTCTAAACTATGTACTATGCAATTAGTGAGCAAATCTAAACTAAAATATGCTAAGAGAGATGAAGTATGCTAAGATTGCCTAAGATATGAGAGATGTGATTAAGAGATGAAGTGTGCAAGAATGAGAGAAAAATTGGCATTTTATAGAAAATTCCATTTTGGATGAATGACCAAGATTGAGGATTGACAAGTGCCCTAGAATCAATGGACAAGAATTAATAAGATAACCCATAATTAGGGTTAGGGAAACACTAGGGTGAATTCAAAATGAGTGGACAAGATTTGATTTAAGAAAATAAAATCAAGGGATAAGAATGCATGTGACAGAAGAGGGAGTTAGAAAATCAAATGATTTTAGAAATTACTTGATTTATGGAGGAAAATTGCTATTTTGAATTAAAATTAATTTAATTAAAAAAGGTGGGGTTATGTGACAACAAATAGTAATTTAAAATTACTTATTTGGAAAGAGGGAAATTTAAATAAATCATTTTATTTAAATTTGGAGGAAATTAAATGAGACAATTAAATAATTAATTCTAATTATTTAATTATGGAAGAAGTGGACCAATAATTAAATAAATTATGGAGGACTTATTTAATTATGATAAGATATTTAATATTAGAGACATATTTAAATCAAGAGGGAATATAATGGATTAATTAAATAAATTTAAAGATTTATTTAATTAAAGAGATTAGACATTAGTGGCATATTTAAATAAAATAAATGTAATTTATTTATTTAAATAGTCAAGAAGAATATAAGCTATGAATTAATTAAATAATTAGGAATTATTTAATTATTAGTTGAATTTGGATAGGACATAATCAAATATTTTAATTATGTTTTAAAAGAATTATGGAGAAAATTGAGTCTGTAGGCCTAGGTCAATTTTAGGTGTTTACAGGTTGATATTCTATGTCACTTACACTTGGGGGAATAGTGTCTTATCTATCTAACATATCATTTTTATGTTATATCATTTCCAACCTACCTACCATCTTTAGCCATCATACATACCTATCATATTGAGTCCACTTATCCACCCTTCTCCTTTTGATCTTGATGAAGATATAGGGGTAAAGTGTTGAAACATGCTTTGGATATCTTTTGATTTACCTCATCTTTCCAAACAATCCTATCATTATCCTGTTGTGATAAGATTTGTCATGAAAAATCCTAAGTATTGTACCTAGAATGGGGCATGTTATTCCTATGTGACACAGTCTTTGGAGATCACATCCTTGCTCTCTTATGATGCATACATCCTTTCCATCCATCCATCTATCATGAGCCTTTTATCCCCTATCCTATCACCCACTCTTCCAATCATCAATCCCATCTATCTCCTTGCACCTAGACTTGGTTTTCCCTTGTCATTGGTATCTAGCACAAAGGATACACAAATTTTAATCCATTGACACCTCAAAATATTTCAAAAATCCAAAATAAATAAATAAATTCAAATATCCAAAAAAATCAAAACATTTCAAAAATCCAAAAAAATACTAATTCTATGTGGGTAACTAAAGCAATTCATCACCCATCTCCTAAGCAAACATCTCCATTGCTTCCTACACCCTGTTTGTATCAAAAGCTTCAACGTTTATCATAGTGCATGCAACCATTGGTCATGGTTCTCTTCCATTTCACAACAATTCAAAATACCTCCATCTCCTCACCCTTCACTCATTATCCTACATATATCCCCCACCACCTTCCTATGGTCCATGCTTTCAGCCAAGCCTCCCCATTCATCTTTTGCATAAGTAACATATAATCCCTATCATCTTCCCTATGTAATCTGCATCATAATCCATTATTTTCCTCCATAATCCACATCATAATTCATCATCTACATACTCCATCTTCCTTTCATGGCATCCCTTACCACATCTATGAGCATAATGACATTTGACATGGTCCATACAATGACATCCATCTCTAGTGGGACTACCACCTTTCATGGAACTAGACACTTGAGTCCCTCCTATCCATATTCTCCTTCTCCTATCCAAAAATTCAAAAATTCAAAAAGTCAAAAAAAAAAGTAAAGAGAAATCCCTTCGTCCAACAGTGAAAACTTGGTAAAAAGGTGCCCTGGATAAGTACCATGATGAAAACCTAGCAAACATGCGTCATGTGTAGGTTTATCTTCTATGTCACTTACACTTAGGGAACAATGTCTTATCTATCCCACCTATCATTTTCATGTCATATCATTTCCATCCTACCTACCATCTTTAGCCATCATACATACCTATCATATTGAGTCCACTTATCCACCCTTCTCCTTTTGATCTTGATGAAGATATAGGGGAAAAGTATTGAAACATGCTTTGTATATCTTTTGATATACCTCATCCTTCCAAACAAGCCTATCATTATCCTATTGTCATAAGATTTGTCATGAAAAATATTGAGTATTGTACCTAGAATGGGGCATGTTATTCCTATGCGACATAGTCTTTGGAGGTCACATCCTTGCTCTCTTATGATGCATACATCATTTCCATCCATCCATTTATCATTAGCCTTTTATCCCCTATCCTATCACCCACTCTTCCATCCATCAATCCCATCTATCTCTTTGCACCTAGACTTGGTTTTCCTTTGTCATTGGTATCTAGCACAAAGGCTACACAAATTTTCATCCATTGATGCCTCAAAACATTTCAAAAAAAAATTCCAAAAAATCAAAACATTTCAAAATCCCCAAAAACATTTCAAAATCCAAAAATCAAAACATTTCAAAATCCAAAAAATCTGAACATTTCAAAAATCCAAAAAATCAAAACATCTAGAAAATCCAAAAAAAATATATATATATATCCTCAAAAATACAAAAAAATGGAAAAAGGTCCTTAAAAAAGACAAAAAAATCAAATATTCATAAATAAAATCTAACCAAATCACTTGTTCCAATCAATTCTTCAAAATATTTCAACACATCAATTCAACTCCTTCAAATCAATCTTCAAATTACCAATCAATCAATCACTCCAACCTAAATCATTCCAATCACATGAATTCTTCTATTCAAATCATCACATCCTTTCATCTAATCAAATCATCAAATCACTCATCATATCATTCCAAACCACTTCTTCAAATCAAATCAATCGAATCAATCCAAGCAATAATCCAAATGTAAGTCAATCCTTAATCCATACCAATCAATTTGATCAATCTTGCCAAATAATCCAATCACATCCTTTGGTCTTGATCCTAATCTTTTTGTAAACCCAATCAATCATCATCAATCAAAGTCAATCAATCAATTAATCAATCATCATTGTGTTGATCTAGGGATATGTCATTCCCCACAATGACAACACTATCAAAATTAGTCAATCAATCAATTGTTGATCGGTTTATAGCTTGACGGGGGCAATACCTTATTTGTTTTTGTATCATTTGTGCATGATTTCTTGCTTACTTGTGTGTGTTATCATTTTTATCTTGCATTTGCATCAAATACGAATTACTCCCAACTAATATTCATATCTTGTATCTAGACAAGGTTGTATTACATTGGGACATGAGAGACATCATCACCTTGGTTCTTATACCTTGGTGCATCATGTCTAGTGTTACATCAAACATCATGGTTGCTCACTTTCTTGCAGCATAACATATCATTTATCTCCTCCATCCACTTCCTATCTTGCATCATGCATCTTTCCCCTCGTCATTTCATTTCGAGAGCATACATGTGTCCTTTCAACCCACCTATCCTCTTGAGGAGGCATCACCATCCCACTCTTATTTCATCATCATCCTATCTTTCTATCATCATCCATTTTCCTCTATCCATACCTTAGCTTCGTTGAAATGATGTTACTTGTCATAAATATCACCATCTCAAAGAGGGGCAAAATGTAGACACTAAAAATTGTCTTAGGCCTGAGACTCTTAGATTCTTCATCATTTCCCCTTTCATTCTTCATAATTAAATAATTTTTAATTATTTAATTATTTTCTAATGTCATATGTCTTCTACTAATTAAATAATTTTAATTATTTAATTAATCCATTTCTTTATTCTTCCTTGATTAATTAAATAAATTTTATTTATTTAATTATTGTCATTTTTCTACTATAATTAAATAATTATTTTAACTATTTAATTATTCATTATCCTCTTCTTCTATAATTAAATAAATTTTATTTATTTAATTATTTACTAATTTTTCATTTTCATCCACTTTTGAATTAAATTATTATTTAATTTAAAAGTCAACATGTCACATGCCTTTTATAATTAAATAATAATTTTATTATTTAATTATTCTTCTTCCCTCCCAAATTAAATAATTTTATAATTATTTAATTTTCTTCAACAACCACTTTTTCTATTCCAACCTCATTATCCGTGCCATTCTTATCTTCTCTTATCTCATTCATTTTGCACCCTTGATTGAATTATCTTATAATTCAATCTTGGCCATTAATCCTCATAATTTCCCTAATTTTTCCCTAACCCTATTTCAATCTAAAAATTTCAATCTTGGCCATTGATTAAGACATCTTATTGACATCCAATCTCAACCATCAATCCAAATCAAACCTTTCCTATAAATCAACCCTCTCATAAGCCATTTGGGGGATTGATTCTTCAAGTATCCTTATACTGCCAAAATTATTCTTGAATCATTCATCTATCATCTCCATCTCAATGTTATGCTGCTGAATTGAGTAACCAACATATCAAATCAATCGAATAATTCATCCATCATTGCCTCTATTTGAGGTATTGAAGATTTGGATTAGGTAAAGCATGTTATTGTTTTATCATTTTTATTTTATCCAAATTTTTCATATACACACCCTACCACACATGAGTTGTTTATTGAGAGTAGTGTGAAGTTTCAAGACACATCTCTTGAAACTATACTTAACACTTCTCAACATATTATGGACTCACAAGATCTTGATTACACTACTAATGATTTAGATCACTCTTAGCAGATTCCTAGTGCAATATCTTCTTCTTCTACCAATTATCATAGTGACAATAGTGATGAGGGTTCATCTTCATCTATTTTAGATATTGCATTGGAAGTTTATATTTGCACCAGACACACCCACATTTCACACTCTACGTGCAAGGTAGTATAGGTGTATAGGATTCATCAGATGGCAAAAAAAATTAGGAAGATTTTCAAGGGGGCCACATGCCTTCTTTGCTTCAATTTTTGGTTAAAAAAATTCAAAGATGCATCAAGCATATCATAGTAGAATATTGCTATGGATGAGGAATATGATTCCTTGAATAGAAATCACACTTGGGATTTGACTTCACTTCCTAAGGGAAGGAAGAAAATTAGATGTAGGAGGATAGATCAAACTAAATTTGTAGCAAATGGGTCAATTAATAAGTATAAAGCATGGTTGCTTTCTGAAGTCTTTTCATAATTGAAGGCATTGACTATATAGAAACCTTTGCACCATTTTCTAAGATGACTTCATTGCAACTCACACTTTCTATAGCAACAACACATGGATGGGATGTATATTAGATGGATGTGAAGAGTCCATTTCTTCACATAGACTTTGAGGAAGAAATCTACATGGAACAACCACCAGGGTTTGTTTAGGATTCATCCTTAGTTTGTAGACTTAGGAAATCTCTCTATGGCCTCAAACAAGCTCCTAGAGCTTGGTATGCCAATATGGATTCATACCTCTTATCTTCAAGTTTTACTAGATGCCATTCAGATCCTAATGTGTATCTATTGTGATATGATGACTCACTTTTGATACTAGTTTTATATGTTGATGATATTTTGATTACCTGGAGCACTTCATCTACCATTGCAGTAGTGAAGAAATAACTTCAAGATAGATTTGACATGACAAACTCAAGGGTTTATTGCATTACTTCCTTGGCATTGAGATTTCACAGTCAGCTTCAAGGATTACTCTTGCACAACCTACTTGTCTACTCTTTTGATCTATTTGCACGATTTCACATGACTACTTGCAAACCATCTCCAACTCCCTTTCTATATAGAATCAAGCTTGAGGCTTCATGTACTACATCATTTGTTGATGCTACATTATATCAACAACTTGTTGATTGTATTATATACTTGACTCATACTAGGCTAGACATTTCCTATGCAGTAGGCATGGTTTTGAAATTTATGCAAGAACCTCATGAGCTGCATTAGAAAGTAGCTAAGAGGATCTTTTATTACCTTCATGGTACTCTTGGGTTTGGGATTCATTACAAATTTTTTTCATCACCTGACTTGGTTGGTTTTATAGATTCAGATTGAGCTGGTGACATTGAGCATCGCAAGTGCACTTCAGATTACATTTTTTTCACTTTTTTTAAGTCTTATTAGTTGGTCTAGTAAGAAGAATAATGCTATATTTCTATATCATCCATAGAGCTAGAGTTCACAGGGGTTGTTAACTCATCTACTAAGGGCATATGGCTTTAAGGAATTCTTTTTGAGTATGGTATTCCTTCCAGGCAATGTACAATCATCTATTGTGACAACCAGAGCACCATTTAGATATGCAAGAATCCAGTTCAACATCAAGAAACCAAAAACATAAATATATTCATATGCATTATATTTGAGAGTTTATTCATGGAAAAATCATTGACTTGGTCTTTTTTCCAATCTTTAGAGTAGGTTGCTGACATCTTCACCAAAACCTTCATTGATAGAAATTTCATTCATCTATGAGCTCTTCTTAGCATGTGGTCTACATCAACAACACCATCATCCTTGGAGGGGATTCCTAGTCTTCTCCTAATCCTCTCTTTTTGGAGGATATTTTTTTCCCATTGGGTTTTCTATCTTACTATATTTTTAGAGAGATTGCATTGTACATAGGTACCTTATTAGGATTCATGGTTGTGACCTATTTCTTTTATATTGTACATAGGTACCTCACTAGGCTAGTAGTCAAGACCCTTTTCATTCATGCCAAAACTAAGTTATGCTTAAGGCGGGGTGTTAGTGTATATATTTTATGCATATGATTAGGCTTACTTAAGCCTACTTAGGCATCCATTTACACTTGACACTTTTTCATGTGATGTGTCAAGTTGGTTAGGGCTTTCATAGAGGTGTCAACTTACCTTTGACACCTCGCATTACTTTAGTGGTAGGAAACTTAACACCACTTCATATGTGATGAGTTCTATCCTTATTTCCTGGAAGTTGAATGCCTTTCTCCTCCTTTATATGTGTAGTGTAGGAAAAAGTATCCCTTTTTCACACTTAATTTGGAATTAATTAAAATGGACTTAATTATGCCTTACTTTAGTGTTGTAATATATATTTTACATATTCACATTAAGTTTAGGGCCTTATTTATTAAAATGGACTTAATTGTGCCTTATTTATGGTGTTGTAATGTGTACCTTTACACTATCACACTTATCTAGGGACTCATTAATTAATTGAGCTTAATTTTCCTTAATTGGCCCCTTTAATTCAAATCTAAACCTAATTAATTGCACTTTCCAAAGAGGAAACCCGACTTTCATTAATTCCTAAACATAAGACTTAACATTGGAGAATGTGTGTCCAAGGTAGGTGACCTAGGACCCATTCGCCCAAGGGCGAATGGGTCCTTGTTTAGGCCTAGGACCTAAATTTCAAATACATTTTTGGTAGTATTTCAATAATTTCAAATGTGTATTCACATGTTGGCTTGTGTTATTTGAATTTTAGGAATTCATGTTAACATATGTATAAATAAGAGGTCATTTCACTACGTTTCATCTAGAAAGTTTGATTCAAGCATCCTAATATTTCACAATAGCAAGTTCAAGAGCATTTAAAGAGCATTTCAAGGCATTCAAAGAGAATATTATTGAATAATTATTGCAGCAATCAAGATCCATTATTATGTCAAATTCTTCTTGCATCATGCATGTTTTTTGAGCTAATATGGTGATGTAGAGTTCAAGATCCATTCAAGAATCATTTTGAATCAAATTTCAAGATCAAGAGCCACATCCATTAAGGCCACTTCTGTAATGACCCTGCTCAAATCTGATTGAAAACTTCTGATTTTTGGCCTTAGTAATTTTGTCAAACACTTTGCATACAAGGGTCATATGACTGATATAACATTTCAATTTTCTTTAATGGCTCTTCCTTCACTTAACATCAATGAGAATGCTTGCAAGAAGACTCTAGATTGTCTAAACAATGACCTAACATAAATGTGCAACTAATTTTGGCAATATTGAATGCATATATGAGTTCTAATCATGAAAAATGATCACATACAACCAACTAGTATTTTAACAAACAGTTGGTATGCAAACTACTAAACTGAATACAAATGATATTGAATTTCTCAAATGATACCAACAACTTATATCTCCTTAATTGCAATGAAATTTCTAATACAATGCTCATACAAATTGGCCAAGACTCTTGGAATTTACATTACTTTTAAAATATGATAATGCTGGTATAATGCACACCTACAGCTGCAAATATAACTATGCTAAATGCAAAGCTAGAAGATGATAGAAATGTGAAGAACCTGTCCTCAAGAAGTGTCTTGGATGAAAGATGAAGTAGCAATCAACATCAAGTTCAAATGATATTCTCCAAGCCCAAATCGAATTGCTCAAGTAGTCGCCCCTATTCTTGCCTGGCAATATTTTAGAAAAATAAATACAGCCTCTAAGCTCCTCAAATTTGTCCTTGAAATGATTGTCTCGACGATAGCAATTGAATGCAACAATACCCAGAACCATAGGAGGCTTCGATGATGAGATATGAAAAAAAATGTCTTGCCAATGGCACCCTTGCTGTAGTATATCAGACCATTGAAATTATTTACCAGCAACCTGATAGCTATTCCAAAATACTTCAAAACGATTTCCAAGCTTTCCCAAGATGAATGCTTAAATACCCATAAAGAAATAATGCACGAATGAGGCCATACAAGCAAAAATATGAATATGATATGCAAAAATCGTGGCTCTAATACACAGACTTATATTGACTGAAATAATACATCAGAATTTTGGAAATAACCAAATGAATGCAAATCAGCCTCCTCAATGCAAATTAGTTGAAGACTATGAACTCCAAGATGTCTCCAAAGCAAACACCAATCGATATCATACAAAACTTGGCCAAAGGCAACAAAGTTTTAACCAATGAAGCACAAATGAAAGTCTAAAGTAACTTTCTCCCAGCTGCAATAATTCAAGTGATATTTCACACCCTCAAAATTGCCTACCAATTGAGAGTTTTCATTCTCAATGGCCAATTGCGACTACTGCATAAACCCTAGGCTCCACAATGCACATCAACAACAAACATCAATATCAACAACAACAAATCTGGATGATGAGAATGAGGCCCATGATGTTAATTTGTACTTTTTCCTCAAGAGGTCGGCCTCCTTCTAGAACTTTCCCAAGTCACCTTCTAGAAGGAATATTATTTTATTTTATTTAATTATTTTGTTATTTTGCACTTTATAATAAAATAATTATTCATAACATAAAGTGCAAACATAACATTACTTTATAACATGAGGTTTCTAAAAATAGAAACATATCAAGAAATCATTAGAACACCTCCATATGTAGACTGAATCACGAAACGAGCCAACCAATCAACTGTGTATCTGCCAAACGACCCTCTTATCAAGTCCCATTAGCCTACGAGGATCAAGAATAGGCTAATTCTTCTAAACTTCATTACTCATGAAAAAGGGGGCATTACAACTTCATGCTAGTTGTAGATTTGTATTCCAAGGTTTAATCAAGGGTTTTGTGAGTTGTGACATTGCATTGTTCATTAATCATTTCCTTCATGCTATTTGATTTCATTTCAAAGTTTAAATACTCAAACAGGGTTTGACCAAGGAAAACTCCCCATCACTAAAAACAACATTTTTCTCCTCTTGATGTTTGTTTGCAGGTTTTAGGTGGAAGATCCTTTGAATAGAAAATTTGAAGAGAGTTTCAAAGTTTTCAAAGTTGCAAGAAAAGTTATCATCTCATAGAAACTATTCTACACCATTTATTTCCAACTGTTTGACTGTGAAACTCAAGAATTCGGGAGTGCAGACATAGTAGAAGAGAACCCGAAAAGCATTTTTACAGAGCCCTATCCAAGACCTATTCACCATAAGGTGAATGAGTTTTTAGTGAGCTTCAAAAAGGAACTTTTGGTGACTAGTACACATGATTTTCCCTTTCTTAGATTTGTCTTTTGATTGTTGTTTCCATTAGTTTTGAGTACAGTCTTTCATTTTCACTTTATAACTTGTGTTTTAGAGTTTATTTTATAGTGTTAATTGTTGAGAATATGTGTCTCAAACTCACTGGTATAATCCTGCTTCTATCTCCAATCAACACAGAATTCATAAGTGTTAAGTTTATGCTTGCACCTCTATACAGCCAAGTGTTTTTGAGAGAGGAGCGGTAGCGTGGTTACTGCCATACCGTGGGAGCCTCTCAACTATTGAATAATAGTATAGTGGATACCACCATACCGTGGGTGTCTTCTCACTATGTAGCAGCAGCACGGTTACCACCATACAGTGAGAGTCTTGTGACTGTGTAGTGGTGGCTCGGTCTATACTACCATGTACCATGGAAGCTTGTCAACTATCTAGCGATAGTGTGGTTACTGACATACCTTGGGAGCCCTCAACCTGTCTAGAGGTAGCATTGTATATCACCACCCCGTGGGAGCCTATTGATTGAGTAGCGGTAGCACTGTGTAAGGTGAAAAGTGTACTGCTAAGGTGTAAGCTGTTAATTGGAGGATGTGTTTACTTGGAAGGAGGCTATTCGAATGCCTGGGAAGTTCGACAGTTGCTCAACAGAGGAAGTTGAACTAAATTGATTGTACAGAGAATGAGTTCATGGTTGTTTCTATACATTGTAATGTACTGTAACTATGAAGGGGTTTGATAGTTTGATGGTTGGATGATCGAATGATCTATTATTATTTTTTCATTGTATGTTGTACATGCATTGTAATAATGAGACATAAGGTAGATTGATAAGAATTTATTCTGTATGAGGTTGATCAGGGAAATGTTGCTATTGTAATATTGACATCTGAAAGAAGAGTCTATAACTTGTATGTAATTTGATTATTGTAATACAAGTGATTTTCTTTGGTGTGGTGGGTTTTTCTCCCATAAGGATTTTCCCACATAAATTTTGGTGTCAATTGTGTTTGAGTTTATTTCTCTATTATGTCATTCCTTTCATGTGCATTTTAATGAACTATAATTGTAAAATTTAAAGACATATCTGCATCCTTCATTGAGGTTTGACATTAGGAGAGTTTGTTCCACACCGTAGGCTTTCCTAACAAGTGGTATCAGACCCAAGCCAATTGTGTTATCCTTGTGGGTAGGTTGGGTTTTTTGTGTCAATTTTGTTTAGTGGGAGTTTGTTAGAAACTTGGTAATTTAAATTATAGATTAAGATGACAAGCACATCATGAAAGATTGAAATTGAGAAATTTAATGGTAGCAATTTTGAGTTATGAAAACTCAAAATGGAAGATCTGTTGGTAGATCGTGATCTTTGGCTTGCTATGGTTGGAATGAAACCTTCTGGAATGAAGCAAGAAGATTGGGACCTCGTAGATAGAAAAGCAAAAGGGTTGATAAGACTCTATTTGGAAAATCCTATTCTCCTGAACGTTCATGAAGAGAAGACTACATCTTCTTTGTGGAAGAAGGTTGGAGACATTTATTAGGGTAGGTCATTGGTGAATAAGTTTTTCTTAAGGAAGAAGTTATACTCATTGAATATGGAGGA
Organism: Sequoia sempervirens; assembly: GCA_007258455.2. NCBI lineage: Eukaryota > Viridiplantae > Streptophyta > Pinopsida > Cupressales > Cupressaceae > Sequoia > Sequoia sempervirens. Next base: position 177,931,285 of record VDFB02271358.1, read on the forward strand.
AGGGAATCTATGGCTGATCACCTAAATACGTTTAACATGTTGATTATTCAATTGACATCTGTGAGTGTGAAAATTGATGATGAAGATCGCTGCATGCTATTGTTATGTTCTTTTCCATATTCTTGGGATCATTTAGTGATGGTGATTGGGAGCACAACAACCACTTTCAAGATGGAAGATGTGTTTTCTTCTTTGTTGTTAGAAAAAATGAGAAGAAAATCTTATGAGATGGCGAAGGAGGCCCTTGTTGTTCGAGGTAGATCGAAAGAAAAATAAAAGAAGAAGGATCAAAAGTCCAAATCAAAATCAAAAGGGATATCAAAGTCAACTAGAAAGAAGTACAAGGTGAAGTGTTGGAATTGTGGGCATCCTGGTCATGTTTGAAAGGATTCCAAAGAGGAGAAAAAGAAGAAGAAGAAGAAGAATTTTGATAATTATTCTTCTCAGAGTGATGCAAATGCCTTCATTGCAGCCTTGGCAACTTAGGCATCAGATGATGTTTGGCTGATTGATTTTGGAGCATCTTTCCACATGACATCTCATAGAGACTAGTTCACAAAGAATGAAAAATATGATGGTGGAAAGGTGTATTTTGCAAGCAATTCCTCTCTAGAAATAGTTGGCCATGGAAGAGTTAGAATTCAGTTTCTCGATGGAAGAATTAAGGGAATTGATGGTGTAATGCATATACAGGTTTGGCTCATAATTTACTTTCTATAAGTAAGCTAAATGATGTTGGAGTACAAGTCTCGTTCTCTAGCAATGGCTATAAAATGACAAGAGGCTTGATGGTGCTAGCTAGGGGTGCCTGAATTGGCACTCTGTATAAGTTGGATGCACTTTTTGTTCAATGTAATGGTGTCTCTGCAAAGTCACAAAAGGTTGTTCATGTAGAAAAGTATATTTAAGTCCCTATAAGGGATAATTCTTTGGAAGTTAAAATTCTTGTAGAGAAGACTATGCTCTAGCATCAAAGGCTCTGTCACATTGGTGAGAAAGGCAGCTTAAAGCCCTTGAAAAATAAAAAATTGGTTGAGGGGCTTGATGATTGTAATTTGGAATTTGAATTTTGTGAACATTGTATATATAGAAAACATCATCGTGTTTCTTTTCACTCTAGTGCTCATAAATCTTTTGGTGTTTTGGATTATATTCACTCTGATGTTTTTGGTCTAGTAAATGTTCCTGCATTGTCAAATTCAAAATATTATGTTTCATTCATTGATGATTATTCGAGAAGGGCATTTATATATTTTCTAAAAAGTAAATCAAAAGTGTTCAGTCAGTTTAAAGAGTTTAGGAAATCGGTTGAAAATTAGACTAGTAAGAAAATAAAATGCTTGAGGATAGATAATAGTGGTGAATTTTGTTTTGCATAATTTGAAAGGTATTGTAAAGACCATGGAATTAAGAGGCATAAAACAACACCTTACACTTCGTAACAAAATGGAGTTGTTGAAAGGTTGAACAAGACGCTGATGGAGAAGGCCAAAAGTATGTTGAGCAATGTTGGTCTAGAGCAAAAGTTCTCTAGGCTGAGGTTGTGGCTACAACATGTTACTTGGTAAATCGATCTCCTTCTTCGACACTTATTGATAAAATTCCTATAGAGTCTTTATCTAGTAAGAAGCCCTCTCTGAGACATGTTCGTGTATTTGGTTGTGAAGCACATGTTTATGTGCTAAATGTGAAGAGATCTAAATTGGAGAAAAAAGTTGTTAAGTGTATCTTCATTGGCTAAGACATTGGTGTGAAAGGATACAAGCTTTGGAATCATGTGACTAAGAAGGCTGTGTATAGAAAAAGTGTAATCTTTCATGAGCTAAAACCTTCTTCATTGAAACTATAGTCAGGGATGAAAGAAAATAAAGAGGAAAATGATGTTGTTGAAATACCTCTAACTACATAAAAAGAGGAACAACACATTGATTGTGTACCTAAAACTAAGGAGAGTTTGAGCAACTTTGAGAGTTCCGAAGAAGAACCACAGCCTCAGCCTCAGCCTATGAGGATGTCTACACGTGAGAAGAAGTAACCTGAAAGATATGGATTCTCTATGCTGGATTCTAGTTGTTCTTATTCTTTGATTACTAATACTGATGAGCTTGGGACTATAAAGGAGGAAGTTGAAATGTTTTATTCAGATTCCTGGTTGGAAGCCATGAATGAAGAAATGGCACCGTTAAAGAAGAATGATACTTGTGATATAGTTCCATTGCCTGAAGGTAGAAATCATGTGGGCTATAAATGGATTTTTAAAAAGAAAATTGGTCTAGATGGCAGTGTTGAAAAGTATAAAGCAAGGTTGGTTGCAAAGGGTTATTCCCAAGTAGAGGGAATTGATTATGGGAAAATCTTTTCTCCGATAGCAAAGCTGACATCTATCAAATTTATTTTGTCACTTGCAGTAGCATATGAATTGGAGATTGAGTAGATGGATGTGAAGACAACATTTCTTCATGGTGATCTTGAAGAAGAAATTTATATGTCCCAGCTTGAGCACTTTGTGGTAAAAAGAAAAGAAAATCTGGTTTGCAAATTAAAGAAATCTTTGTATGGTTTAAAACAGTCGCCTAGAATGTGGTACCAGAAATTTAACATTTTTTTTTGTCACTGGCTTTTGTAAGATCAAAATCAGATCATTGTGTGTACTTCATGACAGAAAATGATCAGGTTCTTATTATTGCACTCTATTTTGATGATATGTTGTTCATAGGCAATATTAAGTTTATGATTTTTGATCTAAAATCTCAGTTGTCTACAAAGTTTGAAATGAAATATCTTGGTGAAGTTAGGTATATTATGGGAATGGAAATAACTAGGAACATGAAGAGTAGAAAGCTCTGGATCAGCCAGAGTAAATATATTAACACTATTTTGGAGAGATTTTGTATGACTGATTGCAAGCAATTAGTTGTTCTAGTTTTGTAGGGAACGAAGCTATCTATTGAAGATTGTCCAAAATATCCTACTAAGATGGAGGACATGACTAGAGTGCCTTATGCAAGGGCAGTTGGAAATTTAATGTATGCAATGGTCTGTACAAGGCCAAACATTGCCCAAGCATTGGGAGTACTTAGTCAATTTATGGATAATCTTGGAAGGACACATTGGGATGTTGTGAAAAGAGTGTTTAGATATTTGAAGGGCACTTTAGAATATGCTTTATGTTACCATGGTAGTTTAGTTGAATAACAGAGGACTCTTAGCATTCATGGGTATGTGGATTCTAATTGGGAAGGGGACATTGACAATAGAAGATCTACTAGTTGATATAGTTTCATGATGAATGGTGATGCAGTTAGTTGGATGAGAAAGTGGTAGGCTATAGTCACTTTATCTACTACTGAGGTTGAGTACATGGCAGCAACTCACACCTGTAAGGAATCCATTTGGCTTAGGAGATTATGTTGTGACGTTGGTTTTGACATAGGGAAGATTATTATTTGTTGTGACAGTTAGAGTACCATTTTTCTAGCAAAAAATCCTACTTTCCATGCCAAGACAAAACATATTGATGTGCAGTACCACTTTGTGCATGATATGGTGGAGGATAGAAAGGTTTGTTTAGAAAAGGTGGATACTCTGAAGAAAGTTGTTGATGCATTGACAAACATGGTGAGCATGGATAAGTTCAGATGGTGTGCAAATTCGATGGGCCTTGGGGTCCAAAATGTTTGGTGACTTCATGTGTGTGAAAAGGGTTTAGTAAGTTCTTTGTCAAGTGGGAGATTGTTGAGAATATGTGTCTCAAACTCACTCGTATAATCCTACTTCTATCTCTAATCAACACATAATTCATAAGTGTTAAGTTTATGCTTATACCTCTATACTGTGAGGTGTTTGTGAGAGAGAAGCGGTAGTGCAATTACCGCCATACTGGGGGAGCCTCTCAGATGTTGAGTGGTACTGAGGTGGATATCGCCATACTGCGGGTATATTCTCACTGAGTAGTGGTAGCACAGTTACCGCCATACTGTGAGAGTCTTGTGATTGTGTAGCGGTGGCTCGATGTATACCATCATACCATGGAAGCCTGTCAATAGTCTAGTGGTAGTGTGGTTACCACCATACCTCAGGAGCCCTCAACTTGTCTAGAGGTAGCATAGTATACCGCCACCCCATGGGAGCCTATTGATTGCATAGCGGTAGCACAGTGTAAGGTAAAAATTGAGGACTTGGTTGAATGATGAGGTGTAAGCCGTTAATTGGAGGACATGTTGACTTGGAAGGTCATTCAAATGCCTAGGAAGTTTGATAGTTGCTCAATAGAGAAAGTTGAACTGAATTGATTGTACAAAGAATGAGTTCATGGTTGTTGCTATACATTGCAATGTACTATAACTATGAAGGGGTTTGATAGCTCGATTGTTGGATAATCGAATGATCTGTTAATGTTTTTTCATTATATGTTGTATATGCATTGTAATAGTGATACATAACATAGATTGATTAGAATTTATTTTGTACGAGGTTGATCAAGGAAATGTTGCTACTGTAATATTGACATCTAAAAGAAGAGCCTACTATAATACAAGTGATTTTCTTTAGTGTGGTGGGTTTTTCTCCCGTGAGGGTTTTCTTACATAAAATTTGGTGTCAATTGTGTTTGAGTTTATTTCTCTATTTTGTTATTCCTTTCATGTGCATCTTAATGAGTTGTAATTGTAAATTTAAAGACATATCTACATCCTTCTCTAAGGTTTGACATTAGGATATTTTCTTCTGCACCATAGGCTTTCCTAACATTAATCTTTCTCCCAAAAGTGTTGTTTAATCTAGACCCTCGTCCTAGCAAAAAAGGGAAATTTGTAGATTCATACCTTGATTTGACTCACCTTTTCGTTGTTAGTCATTTCATTGTTTGAATTTCATTTCTTGAATGAAATAGTGGAGAATAGGTTTATTTACTATAGTTTTGGTGAACCCCCCATTTTATATCACCCATCATTTTTTGACGTTTCATTGTGGTGATTCCAAGTTTAATTATTAGATTTTTTTATTTTGGAGTCCTCTTTCACCCTAGATTTAGATCTTGCATTCATTTGCATTTCATTGCATTGAATTAAGTCTCATTTAGGGTGTCTAGTTTGCATTTAAATTTTAATTTCATTAAGGGTTTTAGGATTGCATCTTTGCATTCTTTAAATCTGAAAAATACAAAAAATTCAGTCATTTTCAAGTCAATTACATAGTATTGCATTATCATTCATTGGCATTTGAAAAATTGAAACAAAATTGCATATAAAATTAGGTCTCCTAGGTTATCATTTTGTCAAATTTTGCACTTACATTCAACCTTCATTGCGCAAAAAATTAAAATTGCAACTCACCATTTCAGATGAGAATTTGGAAATCACAAAAATAAACTCAGAAACATGTAAAAACTTTTAAAAAAACCTAACCTAGGACCCATTCACCCTAGGGTGAATGAATCCCTGATTAGGGTCATTTCCTAATTTTTTGGGCATTAAAACATTCATTTCTGAATTTCTATTTGTTGCTCTTTGATCTTTGTTTTTGTTTGCAGATTTTTTGTTTCTTCAATTTGGTGATATTTAGCTTCGTTTTATAAAACTAGTACATTGGGTGAATTCAAAATTGCATTTAAAAGACATCATTTTCAGGTTTTTACATAGCGTATTTAGAATCTTATCTCGTTTAGAATTGGAAAATTGCATTTACATTTCATTTTATATTCTAGATTACTTCATTGCATTTCACCTTCTTTCCATTTTGGGTGCATACATTAAGTTTGTGGAACTTGTATGAGCTTCACAACTTGGTGTCCTATTAGCAATACTATTGTGAGACATAGTTCGAGACTCATGAGATTCATGATGCTGACCTTTAACGAATGCTTATCACCAATTTATAAGACAAAATTCAAGCCAAACTTGAGATGTTGAAATTCCCATTGTTCACACAGTTATGTATAGTCCTTCATGATTATCAAAATCTAGCTTATGGTCATCATGTGAAAAATCCCTCTAGCCATCCTGAAAAGTCTGAATCTGCACCTCAAAATAGTTACCAAACTTTTAAGAAACAAAATAGGGGATTTTTACAACTTAGTTCCCCTCAACAAAATCAACAATTTGATAACCAAGTGGTTGTTATTGTAGACATTGAAAATATATAGATTGATATCACACACTCGATCCTAATCTACTAACATTGCCTCATCCTGAATTATCCCTCTATCTAACCATTTAATCAAATAGCCTTATTTTATTAAAGTCATCATAATTCTCCTTTTAATTAAATAAATCCCTCAAATTAATTAAATCATTGTCTCTATGTAATTAGCTAGGTCATTTCATCTTCCTATCTTTATTTACTTAAATAATCCATATTATTTGATTAAATCTATAAATTTCATCTAATTAAATTAAATAAATCAAAAAATTATCTAATTTAATCTAACATCACCCCCTTTGGTTAAATAAATCAAAATATTTATTTAACTAGGTCTTAATCATTTTCATCTCTTTTTGATTTATTTGAACCCACAAATCTAAATCAAATAGTCAAATCACCTAATCTCCTCACTACTGAATTTGACACCATTTTCCAACGGATGTTCATTGGTGGTTTGACAAATCTTTGTCAGAAGAACAATGAAATGATGAAAACATTTTCGTTGCAAGTACGATGAGAAATTAAATGTTGAAATAACAGCGTAGATTCGTCGATCGTCGACATCATAAAATGGTTCGGATGTTCGTCAGAATAGTGACAAAATGGGAATTGAAAGAACACTAGAAGTTCATCGCAAGTTCAATGAAATGGGAAAGTATTTACAACAAAGTATTCATCACAGCTAAGCAATTTCATCAGACCTTTTATGTGGTTTGTCTGTGACATTCATTGAAATTGTGACCCAAAGGGCAAGGAGTTATGACGAAGCCTTCGTCGCAGCTAATCAACTTCGTCGAACCTTTTATGTGATTCATCAGTTGACATCATCACAATTATGATGAAATGGACAAGTAGTTACCACAAAGCCTTCGTCGCAGCTATAGCAACTTCATCGGACCTTTTGTAGTGATTCATTGGTTGTGTTCATCAAAATGTTGATGAAAAATGTAATTTAAAAAAAAAAATTATTCGTCATTTTCCATGTTTATTAGACACCCGTTGAGGCATCATGTAGTTTCACCGACGCCTTCAGTCTCTTTGACAGTCAATATTACATATCACTTTGGTGTCACAGTCTCATCAATGTTCTAAGTCTCACTGATAGCCAATAGATCATATGTCGCTATAGTGTCATGTAGTCATACCAGCATTTTGAGTCTCCCCGAGAATTATTCCTTCAATCTTAAGTGTATCGCTACAATTCTCACCAATGATAACTTATCGCTGTGACTTTGGGGGTTGTCGGGACTTTCCTTTAACTACTTAATACCTTACAATCAAACTTGAGCTTGAAATTATAAAACAAAATATCATGCCAATTAATTTTACCATTGCTATTCCAGACCTTCAGCTTATGGCCGAATAAGTACCAAATTTCCTGAGCATAAAAACATTCAAAAAGAATATGTTTGATAATTTCCTAAGTCCTGCAGATACTACAGATTTCAACACTTACATGGTTAGATTTATAGGGATCTATCTTTTTCATTAATGTAGAGGTAGGTAAAGGAGAAATAATTATAATTGTAACACTATTCATAGTCCAGTAAATTATGTTCATAATTTGTGTTCAATGGACCTCATTTTATTATTATACTGCCCATCTAATACCATATTTAATCTAGGGTTCAACTATCTCATATCTAAAGAAGCACCTTCAATTAACCATTTAAAGTACTATAAAATAAGGTAAGACTTTTACTTGAGAAATATTGGGTACACTTGTAGGATTAAAGTTCTCACAATCATCAAGATTTATTGGCACACAGACACAACTTGCAACATATGAAGTAATTGATGACTACAAGTTAGTGAAATGGTCCTTAATATGTGAGTGGTTTACAAATTGATTGGTAGAAAATAAAGTTACAAATAGATCTACATGAAAAATTATGAGGACAATCTACTTTAATCATCAAAATAGATGAAAAGTGCAAAGGAAAGAGTCGAGCTACATCTCTAGAGCCTAAAAAAAAACATATGCAATAAACATAAAAAGAATAACAAACCAATTTTTGGATGAATACAAAATGGTGCCTTCAGCAAGTGATTCATATGCTTTCACACCTGACATAGGACATTAAGAAGATTTTAGTCTTCCTCTATGAAATTAACTACTTACAGAATAAACCCAAAAACCAATATTATATACCTCCATGTCTAGCGGAGGGTAGGTATAAGAGAAAAAAAATTCTTCAATGCAATGCCAAAAAATATCAATGTGTGTGTAGGTTTGTATTACTCAAAATATCATTTCATTGCCTAAGGAAAAATACCAAAGTGATGTTTTAAGTTTCAATCTTCACATAGGCTCCCTTATTGCTACACATGCATATACAAGCATTATTTGAGCTCTAAACTATTCAAATATTAAGGATTTAATTAGCTATAAGATGGAAAGTTGTTGTTTAGACATAATCCATCATCTTTTACATATCTTTATTCACTCCTAGCGCTTCAGATAAATTTGTGTAAATGAGACAAAAATGTGAATCTTTTATGACAAAGAAAATTCTTGAAAGGAGGGGGCAAGAGAGCAAAGGGTAGGGAGCAAGAGAATGCTTGAATGTATAGCAAAGTATAACATTTTGATCATTATAACAATGAAACGAATCTTAAGTTTGAAGCATTAATATCATTTACAACATTTATGATCAAGAATGAATGTAAGTAGACAAAATTTTGCATACCTATAGATGGTACAAGATTTCATGGTTAAGTTGAAGCCTCCCATCAACAACAAGATCCAAATATCTGTGTATCTATCTCAATCGAGCCTCTAAACCCTTCAGAGCTATCAATTTTTCCACTAACTTGTTATGCACAAAAGTCAAATTTTAGAGTTATGTCACCACTAAAAATAGAAGAAAAAAAGCTTTGAAACCAAATCCACACACAACACAATGTGGTATTCATACAAATCCATACAAACAAACTAAACTCAAAACATTGGAATGGAAAAAACTTAAAATTATGATGCAGAGCATGGATTCAGGGTATAAAGAATCATTTTTCTACCACCATAGTGAAAATTTAGCACTTTCTTTCATCTTTGCATATTGGTTTGATGCTTCAAATGATGCATTTCTTATATTGAAGAGTGCATTACCTTATTGAGCTTCTCTTTGTTTCAAAAATAGTTTAATATTGTCTACTTAACAGGGCCAACCACGTGATGGTGGAAGCTCATTTGGCCCCTCCCCCCTTCACATCACTCTCAATTCCCCATACCCAATCATATAACATTAATCATTCATTTATCCATTAATAACATATAACAATCATTCATTGATCCATTAATAACATAAAACATTCATCTATTCATCCATTAATAACATATAACATTCATTCATCAATTAATAACATATAAAATTCATTCATTAACATATAACATTTATTAATTAACATATTCGCATTCATTCATTAACATATAATATTCATTCTTTTAGTTTTACATATTATCAAAATATGGTTGTCATGATATGATTACAATCACTTTTTGTTTTTCTTTTAAAGCTACATAAAGTTGAAGTGGAGTATCATTTTCTAAATCAATATTTGTCCCCTTTAGTTGTTCTTCCCTCTTCTTGTGATCTTAATATACGCTAGTCGTTTTGCTCATGATGTGGATGCCACCTCAAGGTCTGCTTTAATAAGAAAGAAATGTTAAACTAATATGTTTTATTATTATTGTTACAAGTATTTCATTAATTAAAAGAACATTAGAGTGGTTCTCTTTACGATGGGTCCACATCCTGTTCCTAAACTTTTGTTATAGACTCATGCTCAACATCTGAACACCCTCTCGATCTGTAGTTGAAACATGAAAGGTTACATTAATTAATACACCAATTGAAATTAAATATGTTTAAGAGAACATGAGAGTGGTCCTCTTTACCTAATGGGGCCACATCATGTTCTTGATCTTCTCTAGCCTAATCATGCTCAATGTTGAAACATAAAAGGTTACATTAATTAATACACCAATTACAATTAAATATGTTTAAAAGAACATGAGAGTGGTCCTCTTTACCTGATGGGGCCACATCATGTTCCTGATCTTCTCTAGCTTGATCATGCTCAACATGTTGATGACACTCTACATGCTCTAAATTTGAAACACGAAAGGTTACATTAATTAATACACCAATTGCAATTAAATATGTTTAAAAGAACTTTAGAGTGGTCCTCTTTACCAGATGGGGCCACATCATGTTCCTTATCTTCTCTAGCCTGATCATGCTCAACATGTTGATCACACTCTACATGCTCTAAAGTACTGGGATGCACACCATGACCTTCATCTGTAGGTTGTGCTCCACCCTCACCAGGTTGCATTCCAATTTCATATACAGTATTATCATTGCTTGAATGTTTAAAACAAATAGGCATGTAATTACTTTATGGTGGAAATTAATATTGAATAGATTGCACAAGTATTCAATTTTAAATAAACTTTATTGAGTTTATTTACTTGCATGTTGGATGTAGTGGAAGGTTGTGTTTGCCCAGTCAAGACTCGTAGGCGTTCAGCCATGGATCCATAGCCTTGTTGGAAGGAAATATTCAGGTCATCTTCTATGGGAACTCTATTGAATTTAGAGCCCTACATTTTTGCATTAGATCATGAATTTTGCTTCTATGGTGTGATAAAACCAAAAAAAAATTCAATTTATTATTTAGATGCTATATTTCATTTATTGATATTTACAATTCGTGCGGCTAATTTCATATAACCACCAGAGCCAAGTTTGTGTTGCTCGCGTTTTTCTATTCTTTCCTTTGTTTCCTTCGATGTGTTGGGCAGCCTATGAAAAGTTTGAAATACGTTAGATTATGTAAAAAGAAAGAGTAATCAGTATATAATTACATTGTTGATAGTATCACATACTTTCCTTGGCCTGGTGGTGTCTTTCCTTTTTTCTTTTTAGCCTTCTCATTTCCATTCGACACCAAGTCCTTCCACTCACTCTCCAGAATCATGGGGGGATGCTCGTACTTTTTGTTCCCCTCTAAATATGACCTATATTGGTCCCTCACATACTTTAGATAGGTACCAACTTTTTGAAGGACCTTGGTTTAGTTGAATGTTTTATCACCAAACAACACAACTAAATGGTTAATGAGCTCATATTTTAAATCTTGATTTTGGGCATTCCACCATGTATGTACATGGTGGGCCCGAAAAGCTCCAATTTAATATCACTTAGATGTTTATAAAAAACATCATTTCCTGCAAAATGATCATGGGATCAATAGTCAAAAAAGAGCAATCAATAAGTAAATTTCAATTAGATTATATATAATAATAATTAAAACATTTTAAAGTACCTGGTACCCTCTCTATCTTTATGGGAACGAAATCCTCAGTCACCACAAGTGTGACTAGAAATGTTCCCATACTAGTAATACGGGAAGATCCAGGAAATGCTGCTAAAATGTCACCAGTACTAGTGGCCTCTGCATCCCCAAGTACATGTTCTGACACATGTTCTGGAAAGTGTTCACTGCTAGAGGGTGCATGAACAGATACCTGCATGGTATGTGTTGATGACATTTCAGATGACAATATAGGAATGAATAGTGGGGTCACATGATATGATGTATGCATAGGAAGATCAGGATGGACACTTGTACCAACCCCTACTCCTCAGGCAGCACTTGCAGTACCCTGATCATGGCCAGGAGCATCATGAGGAGGAAAATAACCCTGTAAAAACAACACATATTTTAGTTCATGACATAAAAGAGTACAAAATATAAAACCATGAATGAACTTATGTTATAAGTAAAGACCTCATGATAGCTTACTTGCAAGTTTTGTAGTCTCTCAGTCAATATTTTAACCCTCTCTTTTATCTCATCTATTTGAGGCACTATCAACATCAACTTAACCATTTCTTCATTGCATTTTTTTTGGACCTTCTTTATCGTATCGATAGGGTTTGCTGAATAAGCAATGTCATCATCACAAAATATTGACTGCACCTCACTATGGATGCTCTCCTCTACTACTGGTTCCTTTCCCCGATCAGTCAATTGCAATAAGAATATTAAAAACATTATCGAAATTAACCCAAAAAACTTATAAAAAAACATAATAATAAAACATTTTGCTCATATCTAATTTGTACAATTACAATGAGGTAAACCTATAAGGTAGAAGCACCTGAAGATACATCGCAATATGTGCTCTGGGCCAAAGCCTTCTTCGTACGATCAATGTCCTGCTATAATAGAAATTAAATATTAAAAAACATTACTAAAATGAAACCAATAGACTTACAAAAAAAAACATAAGAATAAAATGGTATATTGGTGTCATTAATTGGAGGTTGGGTAAAATGGTACATAGTACGTACCACCCCCATAGTAACTGTATTTGTAACTAAGCAATTCAAATTGTAATCAATTAGCAACTCTTCCCCTATAGTTATTGATTTTATTGCACATACGAATACATGGTTTCCCTCGTGCGCCTCGAATATGCAATTGGGTTGCTTATTTGTTGACCCAAGTCATGTATTGTTTATAAACCCTGCAATATTCCCTGATCCTTTTGGCCTTCTATCAATGTACATAGCCACTCCTTTATTTTGATCCTTATATTTTAGTTTTATATAATTTTCTAATAGTGCATACCTACATATACTTCGTGTATATTGAACTAGTTGCATCCAATCTTTGTAATTGTAATAGGGTCCAACATACTCCATCAATTCAGTAACTTTGTCATAACATACCTTTATGTCATCAATGCAAAATAGGCCCAAACCATGTAATGACGATGGTGCTATGCGATATATCCTCTCATTGACACAAAAATTAGTGTTTATTGGAGGAAGTTCCTTTGGTATCCATTGTTTCCATAGATGTTTGTACCTCAAGGGCACCTTGACATCGCCTATGCTCTCATCATCATAAGAACATGACCCCCCTTTAGCAAGAAAAAATTCCATTCATTTACGGAATTTTCTTCTAATCTTTTGACCTCTAGTTGATCTCCCTCTTTTAGACATACTACATGTCTCACTTTCCTCTTCTCTTCCTAAATTTCCCTTGCTCGAGGAAGACAGATTTGACAAATACCTATTTGGTGGTATTTGCACTCATAAGGATGTTGTATGAAGTTCTTTCATGGTGATGTGATCCCAAGGTGACATTATGATTAATCTATCATTTCATTGCTAGAATTTCATAGGTTATAAGGTAATCAAGTCTTGATAGATTGCAAGCTATTGTTACTACCATCCAAATGTGTCCATCACAAATCAAATCTACTTAACATTTTAACTCCCAAACTTTGTAACAAGTGTTAAATGTGACTATGGTCCACCAGTTACACAACCAAGGCCTCAAATGTATTCTCTAATTATAATCAAAGGACTTTTTCTCTTCATTCAAGTAAATAAACTTGAAGGGAAACACCACCAAGTGGTTTATTGGACACCTACATGACTAAAAATAGCAGCAAGGTTACATTTAATTTCCATATGTCTAAGTGGTTAATAGGGAGGGAGTGTGTACTAGGCCTAGTTAAGTCATCATAAGTTTACGCTTTGGCAATAATTTTTTTTAAGTCATATTAAATCTTCCTATGTCTAATTGCTAGGAGATTTTTGGTATGTTTTAAGGTAGGATGATTGATTAAAGAGCCCAAAGACTAGCCTTTCTCCATGGTATCCAGGTACACATAGCAGTGGTCTTCTCTTATACGGTTGGACATGATTTAAAGAACTTAGCTAGGAATTATTCATTTAACCTAAGGTTTTCTCATAATGCCATCATTGGAAAAGTATGATCAAATTCTTCTATTATGAATAATTGGTCTATGTGCCTCTAGTAATCACTATAAATGTTTGTAAGGATAAAATGACTAATTGCATAAGGTAGGAGAGAATCAACTTTGAGTTCTTCAAAGATTATATTCCTCTATTCATAATTTTTAAGGGTTGTGTGTGGAGGAGGTTATCACTACCAAGAAGGGAGGAGACCTTTCCTTGTATTCTTTTATAATTTTCATTATTCTTATTTACTTTACACCTAAATTTACAAATACACATACATATGCATTTACTCTTTTCATTTATTTCTCATGTAGTTTAATAGTTTGATTGATTTCATAGTATATGTGTTGAAGACTTTAGAATTTCAATTACATTAATTTATGGATATGTTGTATCTTTAACACTACAAAACCATATGCTCTTTACATTTACACTTGCATTTAGAAATACACATTTACATACATAGATATAGATTTCTTTAATGATATGTTGCATTTATTGTTCTAGGAGAGCATCTAGTAATTGCATTTACATTTACATTTAAAAATACATATACATACATACATATGTGTGTGTGTGTGTGTGCGCATGTGTGTGTACGTATATTAGTTATATTCAGTGTTTAGAAACAACCCATTAGGTCTGCACATGGATAAAAATTCATAAAATCAGATCTTCCATACATGTTTTGTTGAAACCTAGGCTTGAACCTCTCAATTTATAAAATTCACAAAACTATTGAGGACAACAGCTATACCTTCTTTATTTCTCATCTTACGCCCTATTCATGCATCCTACAATTACAACAGTATCCATTGGACCTCTTACACAAGCTATAGTATCACAAAAAGTGTAAGAGTCCCTTTATATCATGTTTGGACTACAAAACCCTGAAAAATAGGGTAACTCATATTATGATTTGTTGGTGAGTTGTATGGACAAAATCATTAGCACCAACTCATTCTTGGAGTCTTTTGAAAGAGAAGTGAATCAGGTGAATGAGGTGATCAATTTTGATTGGCCAACTAATGAAGAGTACCAAAAATGGGTAAATGCATATTTAACTAAGGAAGAGTTAAAAGGAGTAGGTTGCTAACGGTTGATAAATCAGCTGTTGCAGTTACAACAGATTCCAATTTTGTTTTTTGGTGACAGTCTAGGCATGGAATTCTTGAAGTTTTTTGTTGCTACTTCAACCATTCTCAGCGGGCATGATGAAGAAGAAGAATCTCTGGGGAGATTGTTGTTGTAACAAATTTTTGGAATATCACAAGGCGGTCCAATTGGCTGGTGACATGTGTGCTTTCTGGCCTGATGCTTGTTTGCTCCTTCTTTTTCTATAAGAAGGATTTCAAGGCTAGAAGTATGGGTTAGCAAGTTAGATATTTTTGGTCGATTCTAGATGAAGTTGCAGAGCAAATTGTAAAGTCTGATAGTTTTAAGGAAAATGCAATTTAGGTTTTAAGTCATTATGTAGTAGGTTTTGAATTCATGGTGATTTGATGTTTTATGATAGTACTGGCATTTGAATTGATATGATTAATTAAAACTCATGTCTCTCCATTGTACAAGCATATCTAAATTTTGAATAAAATGATCAAGGGTTGTTTCGTTCATCTCACTATTGTGGTGTGTATGATTCTTGTTTTAGGTTTAATTCAAGGAATTCATTAAAATGCTTGAATGGGATTGTAGGTGGATATGTTCTATATAAGCTATTTTATTTTTTCTGTCTTATCTTATACCATTTTATGAGAATGGGGGTGCCAATGTACGAGAATATCTTTGGAAACTAGGCATGAAAATTGAAGGTTAAAGAGAATGGGGCTGCCAAACTTACAGTACTCATTTCCCCTTGGTTGTTGATTTTTTGTGAGTGCCCTCAGCCTCGTCCTCGACACTAGTATTGACCTTATTTTCACTCCTCCAAATTATTTCTCAGCACTGATATTGACCTTGTTTTCACTCCTCCAAACTCTTTGTCGGCACTGGTATTGACCTTGTTTAAACTCCAAACTCTTCCTCGGCGCTAGTATTGACCTTTTTTTCACTCCTCCAAACTCTTCCTTGGTGGTGACATTGACCTTGTTTTCACTACTATAAACTCTTCCTTGGCACTGACATTGACCTTTCACTTCTCCAATTTGACGAGCTACAACCTGGTTTTGTTAGCTTTTACAGTATGTTAATTAGGGGTTCAAGTACAGAAGCCATTTAACTGGTTTTAATATTCTACAATATAGTTAAGTATATATTAGCTATATTTTACATAATAAATAATATCATTATTCAACTATTATAATTAGATATTATATTTTAACAAATTATTAAATACATTATAAAATTATTATAATTAATAATTAATAATAAGTATATTTTTATATAATACAAAATATAATTAATATAATATATATTTAATATAATAGTAATATATATTAATATGAGAGAGAGAAACTAAATTTTGATTGGTTGTTTCATGTCAACAATCCAAGGATAACATGTGTCCTTGAGGAGTTATGCTCAGGGTAGCATTCCATTTGATTAAGTATATGATAATTCACCTTTAAAACCTCTTCAATGTACCCATTACACACTTAGGAGGAAAAAGATAAATATAGGGAAGAAAATATAAAGAGAGAATGAGATAATGGCAAACATATGAATAGAAATGGAGACAAAGAGATAGAGAAGGGTAGAGAGATAAAAATATAAGGATGAATAGATAGAGATATAGGGAGGGGGATTGATATATCTCTCCATGTCACTCTCTATATATCTATATCTCCCACTATCTATGTCACTCTTGCCTCTTCCCTCCTCTATCTATTGAGCTATATCTCCCTCTCCCTCGTTTCTCTCTCATTCACTCCATTTCTCC
>VDFB02271358.1:177948190-177977384 GCA_007258455.2 Sequoia sempervirens
ATTGATATAAAGAGCTTTCCCAACTCTTTCCATTGATATTATACCATCCCTACTGGTAGTAAATAATTTTATACAATAATTTATGTTAATATACATAAGCAATTCTGGAATTGAAAAGCACATAATCACATGTATAGGCCCTCAATATTGTAATATCATAGTCGAAAATGATATCAAACAAATTGTCAGAAAGTGATATAGCTGGCGATCATCAATTCAACAGGTTTAAATGTGAGTAAGCCGGAAATAATAATGTAGCATGATTAAGCATTTCCAGATTAAGGAAATAATGTGAGAGAGGACACATAGAAATCCAAGGATTACTGTTTCAAAGTTGTATCAGCACTTCAATATCGTGTATTTCAATTGTAGCTATAGAAAAGATGTGTTTTTTTATCAAGCAATTGATGAGCATTACATTCCACGAGTTCTTCTAATGGATTTTAGAGCCTAGAGTTATAAATGGCATTCAAATAGTGACTACCGGAACCTTTACAATCATGAAATATATATTTATATGATCATGGAAGGGGATCGAATAATAACTGTGCAAGAGGATATCACCAGGGGAAGTGGAAGAGGACGTAATGGAAATGGTTGACACAGAAGCAGATGGAAGTGATAGCCTTAAAGGATTTGAATCTTGCCAGCACCACTATATTAATAAAAAAGTTTCATTTTGAAGACTTAGAAGAGAAAAAACCATATTATATGGGTGAAGCAAAACTCTAGTTATATCCAATTTACGAATTGCCTTTATAGGCCATTAATTCTTGGTTTTCTTTGTTGCGTATCCCTGTAAATCCTTGATCGGTACGAGGGTGAGGTTTTAACCCCAGATGAAGATCGAGGTTATGATTATTGTCATTATTCCATCTTCAAACAATGATCTATTGAAATTTACTTACAATACATCAAGATGAAATTCTATGTTGAGAGACACCGTTGATCTTCTCACACATCACTGTAACATAATTTTGGTGATTCAGATGCCAAGATTGAAGATATTTTCTAATGTCATAAACTCTATATTAAATGCATCTACATACGATAACATGAGGTGGAGAATTAATGTTCTTTCTTTAATCGAACTTTAAAGTTTAGCACTTGATAATATGAGATGTTGGGACCAATGACTATTGCATACGATACCTTGCAAGAAAATTTTGACAGACCTCACATTTTACTTTGTGTCTTGAGACATAGGAACACCTGAACGTGTCATACAACATGGTTTGACAAACTTGGCCTAATAGAAAGCTTAAATTTAGATGAAAAGACATGGAGGCCTACCCAAACTTTATTAAAATAAACGTATTACTCATTGCATTCTCCTGAAATGATATTCCTTTAGAAGTTGTGATGCTTTAGATTGAGCACACTGTAATAGAATTTTGTCAAGATTACTCCAATTTAGCTTTCATAGTCAAATCAAAAAATTTAGTTCCTATTGCTCTTACAATCAAGATGCCATTGGGATCCACTTCAAAAGTGATTTAAAATCTTCTAAGTTATTTAGGTATAATCCTTTGTTGCTACTAACTTTTGCACATTTAATCTCTTCCCTGATAATAGCCTTCACTCTAAGGTGCTTATCTTCATCTCAAACAACCCTTGTTGATTAAAAATATTCATTGTATATGTCACTTATCTCATATGAATTATGGGCAGAAAATAATTTGAGTGGGAACAAAGAGTCAGCTCCAATTATGAGTCTTTTTTTGCTTTTTTTGCTTTTTTTTTAACAGTCACACCTTCAGATTTTATGGCCAGCGGTTTGTAAGTGGGATCAATGATAATGCAACCAGCAACAAGGATAATGCAAGTGAGGCTGATGACACTAACAAATTGATCTCAGAATCTTTAATAGAATGAGAGTGCTAAATATCACACAATCTCACACTTTGTCTATCAAATTACTTGGTCTCCTAATATCGTTTCTATTCTTCATTACTTTGTCTATCAAATTACTCGGTCTCTAAATATCACACAATCTCACACTTTGTCTATCAAATTATTCCAATGGGGACCAGAAATAGAGCAGATATTGTCATCAAGCACGTGATATCCCTAGTTTATGATATTTATCCAATTTTTTTTTTTTAATTTACTTCAATAATTTCCCAACGTCACTAACAAAATTATGCATGCAGTGGTTATGAATAATGGATCATAGTCTGAAGTGGAAAACTAAGGAACATATGATTTTGAATTCATAGTTAGGAATAAGAGTTATTTAATTAAAATGGATGCAGTTCATTCCAGCAATGGTGCAGTCAACAAATAAACCAGAATATATAATCAGCACAAACTTAGCTTATCGAATTGCAGATTTTATTCATATAACCAGAATAAAACATTGAATTTGATTTATAGTTTTGCTATTGATCAGATTGGCCTGCACAATTTATTATATTTTTCCATTTTTGATTTACTTATAGTATTGGTTTCTTATGGGATTCATTTTCAAATACACAGTGAACAAGATTCGTCCCAAAAATTCTGCCCTATTGGAGGTAGCTATGAAAACAATGTATATAACATTATCTCAGAGATCTACTACGCTTGGCTTATGTAATGATTTTTCAATTAATTGTGTTCATTTCCTCAAGTAACCCCAAGAAATCTGCGCACTAGTTCAACACACTAATGAATTGAAAATTTTAGTTTTATTTTTATACGAAGTGAATTTTATTTTATTTTATTTTATTTACTTTCAAACTAACTCTTGGAAAATTTTGAATAGTAATCCGTTTTAACGAGTTAATCTAGAAGGGGTGAAAATATATATCTTATGATAACCCTAGATTGGTTAAAATTGGATTTACGTAAATGATTTATTCAACATATATTTTCTTTTGATAACCTTTGAGCCTTAATAAATAATTGATGCAAACAACTTTTAAATTAATTTAGACTATTATAATGTTTTATCTATTTATTTTTTCAGAAAAATAAATGCAACTGAATTTTAAACAATTATAATGTTTTTTAATTTAATATATCTAAATGCAACCAGATGTCCAGTCTCTAATACCAAATGAAACGAAACTAATTCCCAAATTTAAAATGCAATGATTTCAATTGTTTCCACTAATTAATTCCAAAACTTTTATGCACAAATTTTAATATAATATATAAAGCTCAAGTAAAGACTTTGAAACTAAATGCATATAATAAATTCATCAACAGCTTCATCCAAATACATTCAATCATGCTATAAATAAATTATTAATTCAAAAAAATATATTTAAAACAACTTTATTGCTCAGGGATTAATACTTACCTTTGAAATGTGCAGAAGAAATCCCAACTATTGTTGGAATGGTCCTTGGTTCAGCCTCTTCCGTCTATGAGCAGTCTGGGAGGAAAACATACTTTTCTGCTCTACACGAGTGTTGGTTCCACTGAAACAATGCTCAACACTAGTGCCACAAAACCATGGCCTGGCTAGGACCATCCTGAGTGCACGCACTTGTACCCCAGGTTGGACACCCACTATAGGAGTGCCCCTTCTCCGTCCTACTCACAACCTGCTAACCTGGAACACTATTTCTGCAATGTGTTGTACTTGATTTTCCTTTTTTTTCTCTGTCTCATGTTTTAAATATTTTCCATGTCTTTTCCAAGTCTCACATAAATGCTTTATATAAGCTTTAAGGGATGGTTTTCCAAACCATCGCACCCTTTCATGAGAGTTTCATTTTAATAATTATTTAATAAATAATTATTCTTCCTTTCATAAAAGAGTTCTCTTAAGTATTCTTCATTACTCTTTATTTAAATTAAAGAAGCATATTATCCTTTCTTTTTTTTCCATCCCCTTTTTAATTCTAGAGGGTTATTTCATAGCTTTATCTTCTCTTGGGGAAAAATTCACATAACAGTGCAGGTTGTTGCAGAATAAGGAATCAAGTGTTACAGGTTGTGCATGTATAGTTGAGATGTTGTAGAGATGTTGTGCATACATGGAGCTATCTTTTTGGTGTTATAGGTGTGTTGATATAATGATTTTCCAAGTTCTTTTGAGAGAATTATAAAGATAGAGTTGTGTATGTGTTTAAAATGTGCTCTGGTTTGTGCTCTGCATTTCTTCTATGTTGATCCTATGCCTATGCAGGTCTGGAGGAAGGTTTGTGATGATGTTTTATGTGTTCTTGAAAAGGTGTTTATAGTTTGGTGCTCCAAAAGGCTTGCTCCAAAGGTCTGGTGAGTGTTTGTATGGTCCAGATGGACTGATGAAGAGTGTTTTGTGTATGATGATCATTGTAGTTACTATGGATGAGTCTGGAGGTATCTGGGATGTGTTCCCATGCATTATGAAGCATGCTATGTCATCTGCATGATATTTTTGTTTGTGGAAGCATGTACTTCAATGTTCATGTGTGTTCTCATTAGGTTTGGATGACCTAGTGTCTACACGTTATATGAAGAATATATATCAATTAAGGAAGCGTGTGATTGATTCAAGATTTCATCTTGGGTACTAATTAAGTGTTGGTTTGGTCTGCTCTCATTATTATCCACCACGAGAATGTTGAGTTGTTGACCTATTTTGAATTTGTAATATGAAGCATGTGTAGCCGACCTTGGAGAAAGTTTCTAAGGTTGAAGATGATATAAATACAAGTCAAGATGTTGAGTATTGATGATGTGAATGATAAGAAGAATTCCACAATCATGAGAAGAAGAGATAGTGCGCAAGTGAAGTGAGGTAGTAGTACTTTAATGTGTTAGATTCCTGAAGGTAGTGAGCTAAGGGTGTCTGCAATCTTCTTATCTAGGCTGTGGATGTGTGTGAATTGTAGTGGTGGTTTTTCTTATTGTCTTTTTGTATCTATAGGCAGCGAGCCTCCCTTTTGGATAGCGAGTCTTATCTATAGGCAGTGAGATTTTGTATCTAAAAAGTGAGTCCTTCTAAGGCAATGAGCCCTTTGGCAATGAGCCTTTTTGTATCTGGTTTTGCAATTACATTATATTGTGAGTTAATCCTCACTGTGGCTATTTCTTCATTGAGTTTTCCATGTAAATCTGGTTTCTCTTGTGTTGATATTTCTTTTTGTTATTTTCATTTCATGTTCATACTTAATAACAGAATATAGTGAATGTGAAGTTGATAAGTGTTTTCAAGTTTTGTGATTGAGTTTGGTGACAATTGATTCAACCTCCCCCCTCTCAGTTGTCTTGCACTTTTCAACAATGTAGGATATATAACTTGTGATGCCACATAGGAACTAGGGATGCTAGCAGGAATAACCAAGGTAGGAATCACATTACTAACTTGTTGCATTGTTGTTGTGACTTAAGGAGTGGTATAGGTAGGTATTGAGGTTATTGTTGAGGGAGGAGGAATGTTAGTTCCTCCTTGGCGTGTGACATTGTTTGTTGGTATAGGAGCACTAGTGGTTGAAGGAAGATGTTTTCCAATGATCTCAACTATGTTTTTCACAAGGTCAAAACCATCTTCACTTTTAAGCATGTGATGAATGTTTTCTATGGTAGGAATTGCAGTAGTTGAAATGTTTTCAAGGCTTATTTGATGTTTTAAGTTTACTAAATCCTCATGAATTTGAATTATTTTCTCTTGTGGAATATTATCATTTGTTGGTTCAACTTGTGTGCTACTTGTAGGAAGAGAGTTGTTAAGGGTGTTATCCATGCCTAGTGTACTAGTGTCAATACTATGAGTGGAAGCTCTAGATAACCCAAGATCCACAACGATTGTGCTATCTTAGCTTGCCATGAGTCTCAAACTTCTTCTCACTATGGTATTAACAATAGGACACCAAACACTCATGCAAAGTTTACTAAATGCGGGGTGAGTGCAAATGCAATGTAAACTAAGAACAATGAAATGCTTATAACTGAGATTCTAGAAAGTAAAATAGAAATGTAGAAACAACAAACAAAAACTCAGAAAATGAAGTTTAAATGCAAGAAAATGCAATTCAAAATATGTAAAGGGACTGATTCACCCAGGGTGGCAAATGAGTCTAGGTATTGATTTTTTTGAAAATTTTCAAATTTTTTGAATTGAATTTTACGCTTTTTATGTTTTCTTATGCAAATATGAGATGCAAATGTAGAAATTGATGAATTTTCAATGAATTTAAATGCAATAATGTGAGCTAATTGAGCTTTTCACTAATGCAAATTTTGAAACCCTAGAATACAAATTAAACAATGTAAAATACAATGCACTGTTAATGCAAGCTAACTCTAGGATGTAAATGCACTCCAAAACAAAATTATGAAGCTTTAAATGCAGGTTCACCAAAATGAAATGGTGATATTTTTGGACTCTCTTACACCTTTAAGGTTTTGGACCTAAAAGGAGAGAAACAAATCTCAACACTTCACTTAAGAAAAAACCCTTGAGATTACAATGCAAAGGAGATTGAAATCATGCAAAGGAGATTGTCCTAGGGGATGAAATATGTTTAATGAGGGGTTCACCACCAAGTGTAAACTTGGATAACACAATGAATTGGAAAACATAGTGTGATATGCAAACAAATGCTAAATGACCCAAGAAAGTGAACAAACTTTAACAAAAAATTGTGAAACTAGAAATGTGCACCTGGGAAACTGAAGGAGGAAGAATGGAGTTCTAGAATCCTGAAAAATCTATTGTTTATGTTCATTGGGACTCATATGCCAAGTTGGGAAAATCGATCCAATTTCAAGGAAAATGTGTCAGAACAGGTTTCAGCGAAAAGAGTATCCAGATCTACAAAAATCCTTGCCAAGCCTATATAGTGGGACTCATTTTCCAATAGTGGCTAATTTTCCAACTTCTACTTTTTTGGAAGTTCTGAATTGGATCTTATGCCTCTCAGTTTTATATGCTCTTTTTGATTGGTTTCTGAATTTGAATATGCAGCTAGACACCTGTAGGTATTCTCCAAGCTTCTCCAAGGCTTGATGACAACTTTAACAAGTTTGATAACTTGACAACTTTTCTCCAACTTTGCTTTTTGAAAAATCTGCAACCTAGCCCTATAAATCACACACAAGAAGAGGGGAAAAATGTTGTGGGGTTAGTGGATAGGGGTTTTCCTTGGTCAAACCCCTTGTTGGTAATTAAACCCTTGAAATAGAATGAAATAGAATGAAATAGAATGGAGAATAATGAATGAACAAAATATAATGTTGCAACTCACTAAACCCTAGCAATAAGGTGTTGCAAACACGTAAGAAATGAATCCAATGGATATAGACTTGGACTCTAGCTTGATGTTGATATATCTTGAATGCAATGCTTGCTTGAACCACAAAATTCTACACAATTGTTAGCTTTAAAACATGATGCAAACCATCTTCTACACATATGATTGACACTTGAAGAATACTCTAGAATGCTTGATAATCTTCCCTTGAAATTCCTTGAATGCTCTTGTGAACTCTTGGTATGAATACATGAATGCTAGGTATGAAAATGAGGGAAAGAAACTTATATTTATACATAATTATGCAATAATTACTGAAATTACAACACTACAGGCTGACCTTAGATCTTGGAGAATAAAAACCTACCATAAATTTAAATTAAATTTGAAATTTGAGTCAAATGGGACTCATTTGTCACCCTAGGTGAATGGGTCCTACCTAAGGGGACTCATTCACCTAGAATGGTGAATGATTCCCACCTTACAAATTTGAGGTGGGTTTCATGATTTTAATGTTTTAAATGATATTTTTCAGGATTATCCTCATAAATAAGGCCCATGGATGAAAAATGGGGCCAATTAAAGCATAATAAATCCCAATTATTAATGATAAGCCTAGAGGAGTGTGAAAGTGTGTTACAACACTTTACAACACTCCAAATAAGACAAGATTAAGGTTGATTTTAGATAAAATTATATTTATTATGCTTAGTTAATTGATAAAACCCTAGAAAAGTGTGAAAGTGTGTTACAACACTTTTACAAGGCACCATTAAAATCTATTAGTTGGGTATGTGCAGGATCATCGTGCAAAAAATAGGCCCTTAAGTGGCAAAAAATTTAGAAAAATCAGTGTTAGGCAACATGACATAAATATTTGAATAAGTTGTCTATATTATTTCAAAAATATGTAAGAATAGAATTTGTAGAAAATTGAATGTAGTTTCTAAAATACTAGGTTTATTTAAAAATAAATAAAATCTATTTGGTGAAAATTTGAAATTTCAATGCAGTAGTACTTAAATTTCAGGGAAAAAATAAGTAGGTGTCTGTCTGACCACCCTAACTATAATAAAATGATAATATTTTTTTGTAAGACTTTATATATAAGTAGAGGACTCATGTCCAGATGTGATGCATATTTTTTTGTAATTTTTTTCCAAGTAAATAATTAATTATGAATTTTTTATTACAACTTTTAGAAAATATAAAAACTTGTTTGTCTGACCACCTTAACTTGGTCAAAAATTCATGAAATTTAATTTTTCTTTTTTTAATCCTATATTATGTGAAGCATATAATGTGACGCATGTTTTGGATTCAAAAAATATGATACCGTTTGAAAGTTATAGATGATTTTTAATCAGCCTATCGATTAGGACTTTAGTCGTAATTCTAATAGAAAATGAATAATAATTATTTATTAAATTCAAATTAAATCATAATTTATATTTTTGGAAAGCTGAGAATCTACTCTAAAAACCCTTTTCGTTTCATTAATTTTGGATGAAAAAAAAGTCGTTAGCCACATACCCTACAAATATTGCCACTTTTTGGCGCACCATGATCCTGCACATACCCAGTTGACAAGGGCCCAAGACCTAATGTGAATGTGTTAACCACATTGCAACACTAAATCAAGGCAACCTTAAGCCAAAATTCACAAGGAGGGCCTAAACAAGTGTGAAAATGTCCAGGGATCCATTTTACTACACTACACATTATTATAATATGCAATAAAATTGGGTTATAACACTTTTGGTTGTGGCCTCAATTGTCCATCTTGTAGACTAAAATCCATGAGATATTTGTCAAATTTCAACTAGTAAAATGGAGTGCCAAATGTCATATTAATAAACTTAGTCTTTTATATATCAATAGCTTATAAGGTGTAACACAAATCAAACAATAGGCTATAAGAAAAATCATAACAAGGCACAACTTAAACTTGACAATAACACAAACACAAGGCTTATAGAATCCCAAAATTGAAATCATAAACCCCAACAAAAAATCAAACATAGAACCTAAACAAACCAAACAAGACCCTATCTAAAAGTTCTATGAAATACCAAATGAAACTTTCACACACCAAACATAAACCATATAAAACTTTAGTCTGCCCAATATATAACCAAAGCATTTACTCTACACAACTCAGACATAAACTCTACAATACCCACTCATCATATCCGAAATAGAATAATACAAAACCCAACCATAACTACCAAACATTAAAACTCCAACATTTAAAATCCCAATAAACATCCAACAAAATACCTCCATAGACCTAATCACAAAATTCACACATGAGAAACATTCAGCCCTTCAACAACGTCATAAACCCCTTCAACTAAAATTCATAAATCCTATGAACCCAATCATCAGCCACACACAACCAACACTAAAGAACCCCAAAATAAACCATAAAATCCCTCAATCACGTATATCAAAGAGAAACTATCTATAAATAATTTTAAAAATAGGGTTACAAAAGAAAACCTGTGATAAATGAATATATTTATCTTCTCTAGGACTACATCCTAGATGTTGTCTAGGCTTCACTTCAACTCCTTTTTTTAATAACACAATGAATTTTATTTAACCAACAAAAAATTTCATTATGCATACAGACCACTACTAAAGATGAATTGAAGAAGAAAATGAAATGTACAACCACATATAATAAATACCACAAAAATAAAAACATATTATAAACCCATACATATTACAAACCATGAAAACTCATTTCATGCCCAAGAAAAAGGTAAATAGTACCCTAGATGATACGAAATGAAACAAAACAAAATTAAACACAAGTTGCTAAAATCTCAAACCAGTGCTAAAGACAACAAATAAAACCCTAGATTTTTTGGACTTAAAAATAACAAATAAAATCTAAAAAAGCTACAAAAATTATTCTCTTGTGTAGATCGTATTTGAGATTATACAATAACAAGCCCTAAATGAAAGATAATATAGCACAACGCACATAAACAAAATGCAATACAAACAACTCATTCATACATCAAAAATTGAATTACCCAACAAAATCGTCCAACAAACTAAACTTTGCAACAAATTAAAACAAAAAGAGAGTGAAAATTATGCCTTTGAAATAATAGCCGAAGGCTTGCCCCAAAAATCCATTGTAAACTGCCACATAAAAAAAAAAAAAATTGTTGGAAAATTAAATGCTCTTGATCCTCTTCCCATCCACCTACCTATCAGGGGCATTTGATGCCAGAAGCTGAAAGACTGTTTTGAGGATTTCCTTCCCACTTGCTCCTAATGTGCACCTGAAGACTGTAGAAGAAGTTAATGAGGTTAGGAATTTTTGAATTCCAATTCAATGCTAGTAGGTGATTTTGAATTTGAGAGGGAATGATTTAAGAGACAGAAAGAATGAAGGAAGATTATTTTGTTAGTGGAGAAGAGTTAGTTGAAAGAAGATTTAGTTGGAGTTGAAGAATTTTTTGTGCAGTAGCAGTCTGTAGATAGAGAATGTTTTTTGTGTGAGCTTCTGAAAGCTCCTGAACAACAATAGTTGTTTGTCTATTTTTGGTTGAGTAGTTGATTACTCCCAGTAGATTTTGATTCGTAGCTTAGAATTAACTTTAAGTAGTTTATGTTTAATCTTTCTTGTATTGTCATTTCCAGCATATTTAATATAAAAAGACAAACATTTCATGTCCAAATTTGTCTCCTTGCATTTTTATTATTTCGCATTTGTATTCCACTGTTTTGGGGAAATAGAGCAGTAGCTCTATGTGCATTTCTATGCATTCAAAAATTTTGACATGGTATTAGAGCCATAGACCCCATTTCCTTCTGAGTTAGGGAATTTGCTTTTTTTGGGTATTGATTTTTTCTTGTGTAGGAGACATGGCTGGAGATGAAGGAAAGAGCTGGCAGCAACCACCATCCTTTAATGGACAAAAATATGATGTTTGGGCGAAGAAGATGAAGACCATTATGGTCGCCAATGATTTGTGGGAGTTTGTGGTCAATGGTTTCAATGATGTAACTGACCCAACAACATATGTTGTGCTCATAAACAACCAGAAGAACCAGTTGAAGGAGTTAAGGAGGAAAGATGCTAAGGCATTGAGTTTGATTGAATTAGCCTTGATAGAGGCCATTTTTCCCAAAATAGCAGCAGCTAACTATGCAAAGGAAGCTTGGGAAATCCTCCAAACCTATTACAAAGGAGCTAACAAGGTTAGATTGGTGAAGCTCCGGATGCTTTGAATAGAGTTTGAGACTCTTGAAATGAAGGACAGTGAGTCCATTTCTATTTTCCACACAAGACTCTCAGTTTTGATAAATTGGTTGAGAGTGGATGATGAGATCATTGATGATCAGAGGATTGTGGAGAAAGTCCTTAGGAGCTTACCCATGAAGTTTGATGCAGTTGTGAAATCCATTGAAGAGGCAAAGGATCTCACAACATTGTTTGTTGATGAGTTGATGGGTTCTCTGCAAACCCATGAGCAACACCTAAATAGGTCTGCAAGTTCCTCCCAAGAGCAAGCTTTTAAAGCTCACTCAAATGCAAGAGGAAGAGGGAGAGGTAGAAACAACTCTAGATGTGGTAGAGGGAGATGTGGACTTGGTAATGTTGAAGAAGATAGCTCAGCATGAGAAAACAACTAAGAGGGAGCAAGCAACTCTCAAACCAGCTCTCGAAGATGTAAGAAGAACAATAGTTTGAATCTGAAGAATGACAAGAGCAATGTTGAATACTACTACTATCATAAATTCATCCATTATGTGAGTGAATGTTGGACCAAGCAAAGAGATTAGTCAAAACAAAATACAAATATGGTTGATTCGAATGTGGTTGAAGGAAACCAGT
The DNA here is from genome assembly GCA_007258455.2 of Sequoia sempervirens. NCBI lineage: Eukaryota > Viridiplantae > Streptophyta > Pinopsida > Cupressales > Cupressaceae > Sequoia > Sequoia sempervirens. Next base: position 177,960,218 of record VDFB02271358.1, read on the forward strand.
CTACAACCTTCATCATGTGCAACATTGGTGAAGAAGGTAGCCCCAAAGTCTGGTATTTGGACAACGGTTGCAGCAACCACATGAATGCTAATGAATATATTTTTTCTTTCATTAATAAAAATGTAAAGTCTGAAATAAGAATGGGGAACAATGGAGTAGTTCTTGTTGTTGGAAGATGATCTATTATGATTTGCAACAAGCAAGGTGAGAAGGAGATACAAAATGTATTTCTTGCTCCTAGGTTAAAGCATAACCTCATGAGTGTTGGTCAGCTGATCCAAAATGGATACAAAGTGTTGATGGAGAAGGTTCAATGCATCATTTATGACAAGAATGAGAGGACGAAGGTGTTTGTATTAGTTCAAATGACAAAGAACTAGATGTTTTCATTGAAGATTGAGACGTGTTTCTCATCTCAGTCTGTCAGTGCACCTCTCATGAATGGAGAATGTATAGCAGTACATCATGTAGTAGTCAAAAGCACCATTCAATATCCATCCAAGCTATGGCATCTCAGGTATGGACATTTAGGCTATGGTATGTGCAAGATCATCATGGAAAAAATAGGCCCTTAAGTGGCAAAAAATTCAAAAAAATTAGAGTTAGGCAACTTGATATAAAAAATTGAATAAGTTATCTATATTATTTCAAAAATATGTAAGAATATAAGATGTAGCAAATTGAATGTAGTTTCTAAACTAGTAAGTTTGTTTAAAAAAGAAAATAATCTATTTGGTGAAAATTTGAAATTTCAATGCAGTAGTACTTAAATTTAGGGAAAAAATAAGAAGTAGGTGTTTGTCTGACCACCCTAACCAAAATAAAATAATAATATATTTTTTTTATAAGATTTTAGATATGAGTAGAGGACTCATGTCCCAATATGATGCATATTTTTTTGTAATTTTTTCCAATTAAATAATTAATTATGAATTTTTATTACAACTTTTAAAAAATATAAAAACTCATTTTTTCTAACCACCTCAACTTGGTCAAAACTTCATGAAATTTAATTTTTCTTTTTTAAATCCTATAGTATGCAAAGCATAGAATGTGACACATGTTTTGGATTCAAAAATGTGATACTATTTGAAAGCTATAGATGTTTTTCAATCAGCCTATCAAGTAAGACTTTAGTCATAATTCAAATAGAAAATGAATAATAATTACTTTTAAATTAAAAGTAAAGCATAATTTATATTTGTTGAAATCGAGAATCTCCTTTAAAAACCCTTTTCGTTTCATCAATTTTGGGTAAAAAAAAAGTTGACAGCCACATACCCATCATATTGCCACTTTTTGGCCCATCATGATCCTACACATACCAGATGCTGGTTTGAGTCTTTTGTCCAAAAATAGAATGATTGATGGTTTTCCAAGGATAGTAGAGCCTAATATTAGATGCGAGGCTTGCATTTTGAGCAAGCAACATAGGCAACCCTTTCAATCAGGAAACTCTACAAGGGTAAGAGAACCATTGGAGCTGGCGCATACGGATTTGGTAGGCCCTATGCAAATCATTTATGTTGGTAAGAGAAGATTTTTTATGGCCTTTATTAATGATTATAGCCATAAGACATGGGTCTATTTTTTGCAACATAAATCTGAAGCTTTTGATAATTGTTTGTTGTTTAAGGCCTAGGTTGAAAATGAGAGTGGACATTTTATCAAGGTCCTAAGGTCATATCATGGAGGAGAGTATACCTCTAATTTTTTTGTGAATTTTTGCAAGCAAAATGGCATCAAGAAGGAGTTAATAGCCAGTTATACTCCACAACAAAATGGAGTGGTTGAAAGGAAGAATCGAACCATCGTGGAGATGGAAAGGAGCATGATGAAATAAAAAGGACTCCCGACTGAATATTGGGGAGAGGCTATAGCAACAACTATTTATTTGATTAATAGAAGTCCAAAAAAGGCGGTTCATGACAAGATGCAAGTGGACAGCTGAGCACTTAAGAGTGTTCAGGTGTTTAGCATATGCACATGTGCCTAAAGAAAAGAGGCAAAAATTGGATGTCAAGGGTGAAATATGCATTTTCATGGGCTATAGTGAAGAGTCCAAAGCCTATAGGCTATACAATCTGGTCACCAAAAAGATAGTCATTAGTAGGGATGTGGAGTTTCTAGAAGACAAGTCATGGGATGGAGTGGTAGATTCTGACAACTTAGAACTACTCATGATAGCTCCTGAAGAAGTAGAAACTGAACATGAAGTTTAACAAGATGAATCAGCAGAGGATCCTAAAAGCGTTGGATGAGCTCCTGAGAGCTCTTGAAAGCTCTCGACTGCTCCTAATGGCTCCTGAAGCTGGAAGACAATCAACAAGATAGTCAGGTAGAATTTTATGGTCAACTAGAGGATTAGCTCCTGAAGGTACCAGTCGAGCTCCTGAAAGGCCCCTGAGAGCTCCTGAAGTTGTTAGATAGTCAGGAAGAATGTCACAAACAGTTAGAGATTCGACTACAGTGAGCTCTGGATGAGCTCCTGAAGTTTTTTTAAGAGCTCCTAAAGAGAGTAGATAGAAAAGAAAGCATCCAAAAACAACCAAAAGATTGGCTCCTGAAAGCTCCAGAGGATTGGCTCCTAAAGAGCTCTTGAGAGCTCCTGAAAGCTCCGGAAGAGCTCCTAAAATCGCCAGTAGAGCTCTTGAAAGCTCCCGATAGCTCTTGAACCTACCTATTCAGCACAACAGCAGTAGTAGTGAAAATTCAGATCCACCTCTCACCTCCCTAATTCCAAAGAAGACCAAGATTCTAAGGGAGATCTACTAAAATGAAAGGTATGATGAAGAATTTGATGAGAATGTGAATTTTGCATTATTTTCTCATGGTGATCTAGTTTATTTTGAAGAAGCTGTGAAAGAGGAGAAATGGTGTGAGTACATGGATGAGGAGATAGATGAAATAGAGAGGAACAACACATGGTAGTTAACATATTTTCCTCCCAACAAGCAAGTTATTGGAGTGAAATGGGTCTACAAGACCAAGTGCAATGCTGAAGGAAGGATAGATCAGCACAAGGAAAGATTAGTTGTCAAAGGGTACAAACAACAGTTTGGGAGAGATTATAATGAGACATTCTCCCCTATTACAAGGATGGAGACCGTGCGGGCAGTCATAGCAATCACAGCCAAACACATGTGGAAGGTATTTCAAATGGATGTGAAGTTCGCCTTCCTTAATGGAGTGTTGAAAGAAGAGGTTTATGTGGAGTAGCCATTCAGATATGAAGTTTTGGGTCAAGAACACAAGGTGTATAAGCTAAAGAAAGCTCTTTATGGGCTAAAGCAAGCTCCACGAGCATGGTACAGTAGGATTGACTCATATTTGATGAGTAATGGCTTTAGCAAAAGTGATGGTTAGCCCACTCTTTACATCAAAGCAACAAATGGTAAGGTTTTGATTGTTGTCTTGTATGCTGATGATTTAGTTTTCACTGAGGATGATGATTTCCTCATTACTGATTTTAAAGAGGCCTTGAAAAGAGAGTTTGAAATGACAAATTTAGGTCTTTTGAGATATTTTCTAGGCATAGAAGTAAAAAAAATGCATGATGGTATATTCATCTCTCAAGAAAAATATGCAAATGAGATTTTGAAGAGATTTAGAATGCTTGAAAGCAAGCCTGCCCCAACACCAATAGCCATAGGTCTAAAGTTGAGCAAGGAAGATTGCAACAACAATGTGGATCCAACCATGTTTAAGAGTTTGGTTAGAAGCTTAATGTATTTAACAACAACTAGGCCTAATATAATGCATAATGTGAGTCTTATTTCCAGGTTTATGGAGACTCCACGGGACACCCATTGGCAAGTGGGTAAAAGAATCCTGAGGTATGTGAATGGAACCAAAGGATATTGCATTTTGTACACAACAACAAATGTTTTTGGGCTAGTTGGATACATAGACAGTGATTGGGCAGGAAGTTTGGATGATAGGAAGAGCACATCAGGCTATTTTTTTCATTTGGGTTCAGGAGTCATCTCATGGGCTTCCAAGAAACAACCCATCATTTCTTTATCTACAATAGAAGCTGAGTATATAGAAACAAATGTAACAGCATGTCAAGCTATTTGGCTAAGAAGAATCTTGGCAGATTTGAAGGAAGAACAAGAGGATGGAATAGTAATTTTTTGTGTCAATGTTTCATTGATAGCTTTGAAAAAAAATCCTATGTTTCATGGAAGAAGCAAGAACATTGAAATTAGGTATCATTTTATCAAAGAATTGGTTGAGAATGGTGAAACTAAAATAGCATTTTGTAGGTCTAAGTACCAGCTAGCAGACATATTCACCAAGCCTTTGAGCAAGGACAATTTTGAGTGCCTGAGGAGTAGATTGGGCATTGTTGATTTGGATCAGGATTGATCTTGTTTGTTGGCTCAGGATCAAGGGAGAGTGTTGGAAAATTAAATGCTCCTGAGCCTTTTCTTGTCCACCTACTTGTCAGGGACATTTGATGCCAGCAACTGAAAGATTGTTTTGGGGATTTCCTTCCCACTTGCTCCTGATGTGCACCTGAAGACTGCAGAAGAAGTTAATGAGGTTAGGACTTTTTGAATTCCAATTCAATCCTGGTAGGTGACTTTAGATTTGAGAGGGAATGAGTTAAGAGACAAAAAGAATGAAGGCAGATTATTCTATTAGTGGAGAAGAGTCAGTTGGATTTGAAGAATTTTCTATGTAGTAGTAGTTTGTAGATAGAGAATGTTTTCTGTGTGAGCTTCTAAAAGCTCCCAAACAAAAACAGTTGTTTGTTTTGTGTGTGAGAAAAGATTGCTCCTGAAGAGTTGTATGTAGCTCAGGCCAGTGAGCTCCTAGTACCTCCTGAAGTTGTCTATTTTTGGTTGAGAAGTTGATTGCTCCCAACATATTTTGATTCGTAGCTTAGAATTAAATTTTAATAGTTTATGTTTAATCTTTCCTGTATTTTCATTTCTAGCATATTTAATATAAAAAGGAAAACATTGCATGCCTAGATTTGTCTCCCTACATTTTGGTTATTCCGCATTTGTATTCCTGTGTTTTGGGGAAATAGAGCAACAACTCTGTGTGTATTTTTGTGCATTCAATTTTTTTGATAATATTCTCCTCGCTTACATATTACTCTAACTTGCACAAGATGTTTGCAGCTCCTAAATTATGAGGAGTAGTTTGAAAATATAGAGAGTGAAGAACCAAATAATTGAGAATGGGATTTCTAGGGTTTATGAGGGTGTGAGGGAGAGACATTAGGGTTTAGGTTAGGGATTTTACTATGATTCATCTCGAATTAGATTTTTTTCCCCCCATGCTGAATCACCTAAAACCCTAGATGGGCCTTTCTTATCCATGTAATCCATAACAGTTCTCTTGTACTACAAAAAATCCCTTTAGCTTGAAATTATAAATGGGTTGTCTTGGCCTCTTCCAACCTCTGCTCCTGACAAAGAACTAATATAAGTAAACATTTATACAATAGTTAGGCAGTGATCAGTGGAGGCGGTTGAATATTAAATGCAATAATAATGGGCGGTGATAAATGGAATTGGTTTGAATTCCCTCTACAAGTTTATTTATGCTCCACGTCATATTTTTTTATACACAGAAAAATGACATTGTAGTGGAATGCCTCTCAATGTAATTAGCTTATAGAATGTTGCATATCTATCATACATCATGAATGGATTTATTATAGGTGGTGATGATTCAAACAAAATTCAATAAAGAATCATTTTTTACAAAGAATTTTGAAATATATTAAATCATAACGAATAATATAGGAACTCAAAAATATGATATATTTTTTAATAAAATGTGTATTTTAAATTTAATATGTTAGCATTGAGAGTTGGTAATGTTATTTTTATTTATCATTTAGTTGTAGAGAAATATTTACAATTGTCTTCTTTAAAAGATGACAAAATAGTGTGCGATATTCCAAATTTACCCACCTAATACATTACATCTATTTCTTAATATTTTGAACAGAAATGAAAACATATTTCTTTCATCATGATTAATGATGGCCATGTTTCACTCACTCCATGCAATGAGGATATTTCATTGCATGTAACTAAATTACATATATTGCACTTGGAAACTAATTGAATTACTTGCAAATAAAATTCATATTAAATCAAAATAGTTGTTCAAGCTTAAGTTTAATTGTGATTGTAATATTGACAAATTTAAAGTTATATTGGTTGTATAAAGGTTATTCACAAAAAAAAGAGGAATATATTATAAGGAAACACTTGCCCCTCTAGCTAAAATGAACACTATTAGACTTATGAATACACTTCCTAATAAGTATGATTAAGATCTACATGTTAATTCAACATTTTTCAATGCATATAATTGGAATCTTATTCATGTTAGTGTATATATTTTATCCATACAGTTAGGTTTACTTAAGTCTACTTAGGCATCCATTTACAATTGACACTTGTTCATGTGACATGTCAAATTGATTAGGATTTTCATAGAGGTTCCGACTTACCTTCGACACCTAATGCTACTTTAGTGATAGGTAACTTGCCACCACTCCATGTGTAAGGAGTCCTATCCTCATTTTGAGGAAGCTAGTTGTCTTTCTCCTCCTTTATATGTGCATCTTGTTTTCCTAAATGACTATTATACAATATTGTTTCATTATGCTTGTTAATAATCTTTGAGGTTTGTAGGATTTCACATGGTGTAGGCCGTAAATGAATCAATTTATTATATTTGTTTTCTTTCTTTCATTTCTATGTGTTTACACTCCATAGAATAAGTTAAATCTCCCCCAGGCATTTGAAAACCTCTGTATCAGGCACTATCGAACCCCAATCCAAATACCTGCAAAGCAGAACAAAAGAACACATTAGGAGATCATATGCAAGTAAGAACAAGGATTCCCCATGGAATCCATTAGAAACATTTTAAATAGGAAATAAAGCAAGAATAAGATGAAAGGACAAGAAATCAAGCTAAATCCTATTGAAGACAATGAAAACTCTTGATCTCAATGGGGAATTGGTGCCAATTTGATGTGAAAATTAGCCCTTTCCCAACTCCAATGCTAGTTTTGATGGTGTGATGAAGAATTTGATCCACTTTGATGAAGAGTGATGGGTGCTTCAAGAAAAAAATCTGCATAACCTAGCTATAAATTCAAAAATATGGATGAAGATTGCTAAATATTTGAGCATAGTAAGTTTACTCAAATTGTGGATGATAAAATGAGGAGATTAGCCTCTTATTTATAGAATGAGAAGATGAAAGAATTTCCAAAATGGAGAAATGTGGGACTAATGATTAGCCAATGACAAAGTGCCACTTGTCAACATGTGAGTGGATGGAGGATGTGCAAGTTTTGAAGAATGTGTCAATAAATGCATATATTTGAATTTTGAATTTGTTGAAATGACATGTAAGAGGGAAAGAAGGTGCATTTAATGCCACTTGGCTCAAGGAAAAATGAATTTGTAAGAGGAGTAAATTCCTTGTTGGAAGGACAAATTCCACTTGGATTTTGAATTAAAATTTGAGGAATATTCCTTAAAAGATGCCTTGTTGAAGAAAATAGAGATTTAATAAATCAAATAACTCTATTTTCATGTGCAAGTGGTAAAAGATGGAGGATGGGACATGAGAAGAGATTAAATTAATCAGGGTTAATTAATTTAATGAAGGGATTAAATGATGTGACCTATTTGACTTAAATTGGTGGATTTATTTAAATCAAATATGAGAAGAATGTGATAAAAGGATTAATTAAATAATGAATTTTGATTTATTTAATTAAAAGAGATGATGTTAGATTAAACTAAATAAAGTTTTAATTTATTTAATTTAATAGATAGACTTTAGAGGTTTAATCAAATAAAATTAATTATTTAATTAAATAGGATAATTAGATCATAATGGTTAATTTAATTATCGAGAAAGGATGACTTAATTAAATAACTGATTTATTCAATTAAGAGATGAATATTGATAAATTTAATCAAATAAAGGCATTTGATTAAATGGTTAGACTGAAGGGTGATTAAGAATGAATCGATGTCAGTGGTCAAGATCAAATGTCAAATGTCAATCAGTACATTTTACATGTCTACAGGCACAAATTACCTCTATTGTAGTGAATTAACCTCTCTGTTTCAAGCCTGATTTGGTCCGTTTGGTGGCATGATTGGAATTTGTGAGGTCACGATTTATCTTCTTGTGGAACGATTGCCTCTTTGAAGTGGATTTCCCCTCGTAGGTCTATGATTTGTAATTGCTTATAGTAGGGCGTGGTTTTTTTGGTACAGGCCATGATTTAGTTTAGTGCAGACTAACTACTTTTGTGCAAGTTGAAAAGCACATTGTGGCTAGGATTCAATCCAAGAAGGCGCGATTAATTGATCTAGTGGTCGCGATTTTCATCTATGAGTTTGGTATGACATGATATTGCAAAAAATATAATAAATAAAAGAATATGCATAATTGTACATAAGCCATCAAAAGTCTAAATATACCTATCTTTATAAAAAAATAAAAATCTTTAAAATAACTAAAAATTATTAAGACTTATTAAGCTCCATGAAGAAACACTACCTTTCATATAAAGAGTATACAACATGATACTTATAGAAATCAAATTATGTAGGATACCAAAAAATTGATAAAAGATAAGATAAGATAAAATTATAAATGAAATTAATCATATTAATTTCATAGTTAAAAAGATAATACTATGGATATTTAAATATACATATATAATAATCTTTAAATCTTTATTTTTTAAAAAATATATTATATATTATAAACTTATACATTAAATTTTTTAATATTTAAGTTATACTAAAATCTAAGATATTCAATATTGATTATTATTTTAAAATTATAATATTAATTAAAGATATATAATTATATTTATAAGATTTAGGAAGTTAAATGAGGGGCTTGGAGATGGCATTCACGTGCTCTGTAAGCTGAGCTAGGGCATCCGTGCCCTAGCTTGTTCTTTGTGTTCTGTTCATTGTTGTGTGGTGGGGAGTTTCTGCTGCATTCGAGGTCTGTGACGGGGGTATCATCTTTTAAACTTTCTTCTGGTTCCTTCTTCTTGTGCTGGTGATGGCCGTGTGAGGGCTGGCATTCATTGTGCTGGGCGTGGGCTCCCTCTTACCATCAGGGACTCTTCTTTGGTGCTGCCAAGCTGTGTACAACTTGCCTTGGCGCCTCATCTCCTCCTCTGCCCGCATGGGTCTGTGGTGGGGGTGAGTGGTCTTGGGGTTGTTGCTTGGTTGGCCAACCATTTTGTGGGGCCTTGGTTCTTCCCACTGCTATGTGGGTTTTGTCTATTATGGAGGCTTTCTTGTTGCCACTTGGGTGGCTTCTGGGTGGAGGGGGTTAGTTTTTTCCCTTGGGGTTTTTCCTTTTCTTGCAAACAGTGATCTGGGGGCGTGCATGCCTGTCGAGGTTTTTGATTTTAGCTATGCCATGTGGGGAAACTTTCAGGGCTAGCCCCAAATTGGATTTCTGATCAGCATGTGGTTTGAAGCTTTCAGCGCATGGTGGGAATGTTTTCGATAATACACTATTTTCACCGGAGATGGAGATGAATGATCTAGGACTGACTAGTGGTTCCCGGATAATGAAGATTAATGGGTGTTTGGAAAGATTCAAAGAGAGACCAAAATTGATTATTCTGATGGAGATGCTTGCAGATGATATTGAATACTATTCTAGGCACTCCTTTTATTGCAAGTTCATGGGTTTGAGAGTTTCACTATAATTTTTGGAATCTTGGGCCTAGCGGACATGGATGTCAGAGGGGGAGATGGAGATTAGGCTCCTTGCGAACAACTATTTTATGGTCTCATTTGATTGCATGGTGGATTAGAATCGAGTCTTTGATGGTGGTCCCTATTTCTATAACCAAGTGAAATTATTTATCAAGCCATGGCATGCAGGCTTCAACTCGACTAAGGCGCTACCGAGTCAGATTCTAGTTTGGGTTCGGTTGTCGTGGTTTCCGGTTGAGTGCTGGCGGGATGATGTGTTGCATTTGGTGGCTTCAATGCTTGGTAAACTTGTTGGGTCTTCACTGCAGACACAATTTAAAAAGGTAATGACTTTTGCTCGTATCTGTGTAGAAATTGATTTAAGCAAGCCATTGCCAGATTCTGTTGAAGTGAGTGTTGGATCCTATACTTGGGTACAACAACTAGATTATGAAACCCTACCTTTTTGATGTTGTTTCTATCATGAATATGGTCACTTGTAGTGTAGGTTCCCTAGGGCTAAGCCTATAGTGCCCCAGCATTCTCAACCTTCTCGCAATCTTCCCAGGGTTGATAAGGGGAAGGAGCCTATTCCAGGTGATGGTAATGGTGATGATGGTTTTGTCCCTATCAAGGCTCACAATAGGAATTGAGGGTAGAAGTGGACCTTGAGGGAGAGGCAGGATGATGACACTTTTAATAGGTTTGAGGTGTTGGATGATCTCAGCTAGCAGGAAATGAATCTGGGGTTGATGAACTTGGATCAAGGAACTTTGGGTACAGGATAGGGCGGGCCTCCTTTGGAAGCTATGCATGTTGTGCAGGAGGTTGGCATTGGGCAGATGGATATAGTTCAACAATTGGTTGTCCAGGCTAAACATGATTCTACTATTGGAGCTATAAAGAGTGGAGGAGGAGGATCTCCATTGCCCCTAAAAGAAGGTATGAAAGTGGGTAAGAGCTCTTTGTCCTCTTCTCGCTTGGGTATTTAGCAAAAGGAACTAAAAAAAGGGGTTGGTGAGAGGACCTCCAAGCTATGGAGAAACTTTGGTGGAGTCAAGATCAGTCAAGACTCTAGTTTCGCATTTTTCATGTCCCCAAAAATAATTGTTCTCTCATGGAATGTAAGGGGCTTGAACAGTGGCCCTCAACAAAAAGTTGTTCGTGATTTGATTAGGAATCATTCTCCAGATGTTCTTTTTCTTCAGGAGACTAAATTATTTGTGGATAATATGTTGGACATGGCACCTAAGCTGTGGAAATTTAGTGAATTCCAGTGTGTGGGGGCTCTTGGTGCTTTCAGGGGGTGGCTTGCTTTTGGAACCCTCAGAATATTTTCCCTCTTTGGTGGACGTCCTCTAGATCCTCTATGTCCTTGGTTGCCTCTTTTTTTGAGACTGGTGAGTGTATTCTCCTCTCTAATGTGTATGCACCTATTGAGTTTCAGGGTAAATAGCTACTCTGGTCCCATCTTCATTTTGTTCGTAGCTTAGCTCCTTTCCATCCGTGGATTATGGCTGGAGATTTTAATGCTATTGTGGAGTTGTCTGAGAAAAGAGGTGGTATTGCTAGGTTGGAGCCTCCTCCTCTACTTTTCAGGGATAGCATTTCAGATTTAAATCTTATTGATATTCAGCCCAGTAATGGTCATTTCACTTGGAATAAAAGGAGAATTGGTGAGAGTTGTGTTGCCGAGAGGCTTGATCGATTCTTGGTTTCTTGTTATTGGGTTGGAGACTTGTGGTCTACTAGATCTGAAATTCTAGATTGGAGAGGTTTTGATCACTAGCCCATAAAGCTTAATATTATTTCTGCCTGGGCACCTCATTCTCCCTCCTTTAAATTCTAGCTTATGTGGTTACGAGATTCTACTCTTCATGACCAGATGGCTGTGTGGTGGAGGATTGGGAGACCTGCTTTTGGTATGGCAATGTACAATTATTCCAAGCTTCTTCAATTTGTCAAATATTAGCTTAAAAGGTGGAATTAGAGATGTTTTGGTAATATCTTTCATGATAAGGTTGCTGCTCAGGATGAGTTGAATAATATTACTTGGTTGATTCGTGAGAATGGGGCTTCTGAGGATATTATGAGGGAGGAGGCTAGGACTCTGAAAGTGGTTGAGGAATTGGAGTTGCGAGAAGAGATCTAGTGGAAGCAAAAGGCCTGGGTTGAATGGCTACAGGAGGGTGATAAAAACTCTACTTTCTTCTTCAATTTTGTGAAGGATAGGAGGCATTGTAATTCCATCTCTACTCTGGTGAATGATAGGGGGGATCATCTTGCCTCATTTCAAGAAATCTCTGTTAAGGCTTCTTAGTATTTTGCTGCTTTATTTAGGGAGGATTCACGGGGGGGCTCTGTTGAGGAAGCACAGGTTCTTTCTTGTATCCCTCAATTGGTCTCCAGGGAGGTGAATGAGTATCTGATGAAAGAGATCTCTCTTGATGAGTTGGAGGGGATTTTGTTTCAGATGAAGAGGGGTAAAGCTCCTAGCCCTGATGGTTTCCCGATTGATCTTTTTCAAGAATTATGGGATATCATTCAATTGGATCTTCTGGTGGTTGTCCTTGAGTCCTAGAGGAATAAGAAAATGCTTCGTGCCTTGAATTCCACCTTCCTTGCTCTCATCCCCAAGTGTGAATGGGCTAATAGGTTATCTCAATTTTGGCCTATCTCTCTTTGTAATGTGGCTTATAAAATCATATCCAAGTTAATGGCTAAGAGGTTGAAGAAGTGGCTTAAAGTGCTGATTTTAGAGGAGAAGAGTGGTTTTGTGGCGGGTTGTCAAATTCTTGATGAAGTTGTCATTTCTACGAAGACCATCCATTCCATGGACAACTCCCATGACAAGGCAATGTTCATTAAGCTGGATATGGAAAAGGCTTATGACAGGGTTAGATGGTCTTTCCTGCAAAAGATCCTTGTTTCTTTTGGCTTTGATGAGGAGTGGATCCAATGAGTCATGAGTTGTGTCATGTCAGTATCCTTCTCAGTCCTGATAAATGGAGATCATTCTGAACTTTTTGGCACTTCTAGAGGTTTGTGCCAAGGGGATCCTCTTTCTCCATATCTTTTTTTGCTTCTTATGGAAGGTCTTGGATGTTTGTTGAAAAGAAATGTGGAGCTTGGCATCATTCAGGGTTGGCGATGGGGTGAAGATTTTCCCCCACAATCTCACTTACAGTTTGTTGATGATACTGCCTTGATGGGGTTGGCCATTGTTCGGGAAGCTACCAATTTGAGGCATGTGCTGGACATTTATCTAGTTGCTTCAGTGCAATTGATTAATGAGGAGAAGTCATCCATCTTCTTCTTTAATACGCTGGCCCCCATTCAGAGAAGAATTGCTAATATCTTGAGGTTTCAAATTAAGGTTCTCCCTTTGACATATCTGGGTATACCAATTTCTATTTTCCGACTCCCCAAGGGTTCTTGGTAGAATATTATTGATAAGCTCTGTGCAAAAGTTAATCACTGGACCCATAGATGATTGTCTTTTGCTAGGTGGGTTCAACTTCTCAAGTCAGTGATGCAGGATCTCCCTACCTACCATTGTATGCTTCAAGTGGCTCTGATGGGTTTTCTTAGGGAGTTGGATTCCCTTGAAAGGTAGTTCTTATGGGCTGGAAGTTTGTCATCTTCAAAGTGGAGCTTCTTAGGTGGGATGTTGTGTGTAGCCCAACCCAATTTGGTGGTCTTGGACTTCACCAATCTGTGTTGTCTAGAGTGGCTGTGGCTACTAAGCTATTTTGGAGATGGTGTGTTGAGCAGGATCAGCTGTGGGCCAAAATTTTATCTCATAACTATTTCCTAGGGATTCCTTGGCATGATCTCCCTCGTTACCCTCTTGAGGGGAAAGGATTGGTGCTTTGGAATACTCTTCAGAAGGGTGCGAAGCTCATCAAGGATGGTTTATTCTGGATTTGCAAAAGGGGCACTAATGCTCTTTTCTGGTCATATTCTTGGGATGGATTCCCTCCACTAACTTCTCAGCTCCCCAACTTGCTTCCTTTGTGCCAGAGATTTCTTGTAGTTGGCTAGTCTAGGGTGAGTGACTTCAAGTCTGTCATTTCTTTTGGTCAATGGAGGTGGCTCGGTGGAAGGATCCTATGGAGTGGCCGAATGTGGGACTTGCAGAAGAATGTGCTGACCTTCACAAGATTCTTTGCATTAAGAATTGTAGTTCTCTTCTAGAAGAGGATATTCTTGCTTGGACCCATAATCGTAAGGGGGTTTATTCTATAGCTTTTGGTTATCAGGTGCTATTGGCTCAGAAGTTGAAGGAGGTGAAGGTTCATTGGTGGAAAAGGGTGTGGAATAAGCTCTCATGGCCAAAATACAACTACTTTGTTTTGATTGTGGCGTGGAGTAGGAACTTGACCTGGGATAACATTTGTAAATGGGGATTCCAGGGTCCTTTGATTTGTGTCTTGTGTGGGTGCGCATAAGAGGATTCTTTACATTTGTTTTTCTGTTGCCCCTTTGTTGTACAACTTTGGCATTGGTGGTGGGAGGTGTGGAAGCTTCCTTGTACTCATACTTGCTCTTTGGTTGAATTCTGGGATAGTATGGGAAGACCTCCCTCTATGGCTTCCTTTTTGTAGGATATTTGGTATGTGGGCCCTACCTTTCTGCTTTGGCAAATTTGGTTGGAGTGGAACCGCTGAATTTTTAGTGATCAGAAGTTGGTGGGTCAGAAAGTGTGGCTGTGTATGTTAGGAATGGTGCAGGAGTCAGTTTTGGCTAAGTGTGATGTCGTTTTCCCCTTGGAGAGAGGTGATGCTAAGTTGGTGGACAGACTGGGTCTCCAAGAAATTCATTCCTCTTTTGTCAGCTCTAGGAACTGTAGGCTTCAGAAAAAGAGAGTTCAATGGGTTGGAAGGTGGTTACCTCCTCCAAATGGATTTTTAAAGATCAATACAGATGGATCTTCTAGGGGAAATCTGGGGCCTGTTGGGATTGGTGGGGTTGGCAGGGACTCAGCTGGGTCGGTGATTTTTCTGTTCTCTATTCATGAGGGGGTGAAGACTGTTAACTTCATGGAGGGTCTAGCGATTCTTTATGCTATTGAGAGGGCCCTTGCTTTGAGATGGCGGAAGGTTATATGTGAAGCTGATTCATAGATCTTGATTAATCTATTGAATGAGCGGAAGATATCTAATATAGATTGGCAGTTGGCTTCGGTGGTTCAACGGATTCCCCAGGTTAGTTCTTGGATGGAGGAAATATCCTTTGTTCACATCCTGAGGGAGTGAAATTGTGTTGTCGACTGTTTGGCTAAATGGGCCTCTGAGCATGATAATGGTTGGAAGGTTGAGGATTGGGATCAGGTTAACCCTGAGTTGCGTCCGGATTTGGACTGATTCTTTGAGGAGGATAGGAGGATACATGGGGATAGTTGATTTTTTTTTTGCTTTGGGGTTGTTTCCCTATTTCCTAGTGCTAGCTCCTTTGGTTTTTATTGTAATGCTCTTTTCTAATTTCTAATAAAGTTTTTACCCCTTTGTTTTAAAAATATTTATAAGATTTAAATTCAATAATGAACTTAGAAAATATTAAATCAATCAAAATTATTTCTATTATCCAAAATACTATATAAGTAAATTATAAACTATTATAATATAATATTTAAATTTTCTATTTCAAATGTTAAATAATTCTAATGTTAAATTTTTATAATTAAAAACTTAACTTTTAATGATGCTAGTAAGTTTTTTAATTAAAATTAGTTTTTCAAGCATATTAACATAGCTAGATATATTCACCAAAATCTATTATCTATTATTGATTATGTAATTTTGTATGTATAATATATTTAAAAATAAATAAAATATATTTTTTAAAAAAAATATATATTTAAAAAATTAAACAATATATTTTTTAAATTAGAAATATATTAGAGAAATATTTTGAATGTATTCAACTATCAAAATATGATTTTTTTTAATATAACATTAAAATCACTAGTTGCCCTAATTTCTCTGCTTTTGCTCATTTTTAATGAATTTCCCCTTGGCCTTGTCAAATATTTCATTTTAAATGTTTTTCTTTGGAAGCAATGAAACATTTAAAATATATCGCACAAAAATTTCCTCGGGCTCCACCTTGTACAATCCATGTGGCACCCGCCCGTGATTTTGCAATCAACCAAAGCACCATCGCGGGATGACAGAGAACGATCAGATCAAAGGATAGTTGATGAACAGTCACATAAATTTGATCCCCAGATGGGACACGTGTCGCCCGCCCACGATATCGGCATCCTACAATTCCCAATCACGGGATGGTGCGAAACCGTTGATCTTGAAGGCATTTTGATCGATGACGGCGAGAATTTCATCTTTCTAAAAAATAAAACATTCATTAAAGGGAAAGGGGACATTACTAGGTGTATGGAAAACAATGACATAAGTTTTTTTAAAACCGTTCAGCACAGGGCCAACCAGGACTTAGGAAAATAAAACCCGCAGAGGAAATAAAATATTAAGACCAAAGGGACTAGGCCTAGATGAAATGATGGGGCATAAGATATTTTTAAAACCCTTCAAAAAAGGTAACGGTGAAATAGATCCCGACCAAGGCATTAGGTAAACATAAGGGTTTAAGATGAAGACAAAGCTAAAACTCCCAGCCCTAAGAAATTTTCCAACATGATGAAAGACCACTGACATAAGGCAGGGCATGAGTGAAACATTAGGAAAAAATTGAAGCCCCATCAAGATAAAGCACTGATAATTTTATATTAATAGTCGGTTCAATCACAAATATAAAAGGTGAGTAATAATAAATAACATGTACTCTTCCCATTAAATGTGAAGGATTTTCAAAAGTTTTAGTGTTCAACTATTGGTCCATTTTTGTTCAATATAACTTGTATTTTAAATCATTATGTGTTGTTTTTATAACAACAAATAGTTTTTTTGTGTTCAACTATTAGTCCATAAGTGTTGAATATAAAAGGTAGATATATCAAAGATTTATGGTTATCAATAAGTATTTGGTCCACTTAGGTTGTATATTAATTTTAATTTAAATAAAAATATCATATTCTACAAGCAACAAATGATATTTTTTTGGTTCAACTATTGGGGGTTCCATTATTAAGTTTTGGTCGAACCTTTAAAAATTCAAAACTTAGACACTTCTCAAAAGATCTTCCGATGTGGCGAGTTGCATGATGAGTCGCACCTCCAAACCTTTAGTTATAGATAAATAAGAGACCAAATTTTACGCTTTAAAAAAAAATGAAGGTTCAAAGGATATTCTGGGCCAATTGCTACATGCTAAGAAAGTTAGCCTGCATGACTACTAGGCCCTCTCCCCTAGAGGAATAAGGGGAAATCACTAGGCCAATGACAAACAATGACATAAGTTGTTTTAATGAGGGAACATGAGACCAACAAAATACTTAGGAAAAATAAAGTCAAGAA